>CASBWL010000200.1:0-600000 GCA_949130495.1 Sambucus nigra | reverse complement strand
AATTACTGTTATATATGATGATATATAACAGTTAGGAGTTAATATTTCATTTTCAACGGAAACTCGCCTTAGGAGTTATTATCATTATATGCTTCTAATTTATACTTACACCTAGGAAGACTACCTGACTAGATATGTGTACCACTATCCCAGGTCAAATCTACTTCTATTCCTGTTAAGTTTAATACTAATAATCTTTATTGTCGTTGTAATACCCCGCACTTTTATGGAAAATTAAATTCAATAATTAAGTGTAATTTGGTAATTTAAGAATTATCATGAATAGTAAATTTTTGGAGTTTTCAAGGATAAGGTGATTTTTTATGGGAGTTATATTTACTTTTGGGGTTAAGTACATAAGTCGGAGTATTTTAATTATATGTCACCATTGGGTAAAGTGATAGAGGAGAATATTTTAATAGGAATATCGCATTAAGTGGTGTGGAGTTAAATTAGTGATTTGCAGTCAAGTACCTCGTATGGAGATTTCGAGTGTCTGGTGTGTCCGAGATAGTCAGAATAGAGTATCCGGGGGTCGTAATTGAGTTTCGAAAATTTCTGGATTAATAGGGACTCACAATTGAGTAAACGAGTCATTTTTGGGTTTTAAGGGATAAACCCTCTTTTCTTGACCTATAAGACACGGAAGATTGGTAGGAAAAAAATAAAAATAGAGAAAGAAGAAGAGAAGAAAGGAAGAAGGGAGAAAGAAGAGAGATAAAGGATTTTCGGGCCAAACTTCGCCGGATTCGACACAGGGTCGTCGAATTCTATCCTCCAGGCAAGTGTTTACTTGCTTTATTTGATTTAGAGCATAAATATCATATCATAATTGGTAATAACAAACCCTAATGATTTTGGGAGGGATTTTCGTGGATTAAACGGGTTTTTCGGAAGTTTAATGTGTAAACCCCGGAAATTATTAAATTGGAGAAACTTAGAAATTCATAGAAGTTAATGGTTGATTCTTGCTTTTAGGATGTTTAGAACTGATTTCCTTGGTGTATATATAGTTGTGTGTGGTTATTATTGGTGGGATAAAAGGAAATAAAGTTTGGAGGTTTGTTAATGGCTGAAACAGGGGCCGGAGAAGAAGCTGCCAGGCTTGATCGATCGATCGACGACCAAGGGTCGATCGATCGATCGAGCAGGGATTTTGGCAATTTCGGCTTAGTTTGGTTTTTGGATTATTCATTCGAGGAAATAAATATTCACCTAGGGGAATATTCCTATTGATTCGAGGGAGTTACAATTGGGATTTGGAGAAGTGTAAAAAAGTGTGTCGCAAAAGGGGTGGTTTGGACAAAAATAACTTAAGTGAGAAATTAAAGGTTTGGGGTTCCTAAAATAGAGTGGGGAGGTATAAATTATTATTTAAGTGAAATATAGTCCTTGGGTTCGTGGAAATGGAATCCACGTCCTATTTAAATTAAGGGTGTTTGGTGACAAATATTCCTTGGGATAATTTTAGTGGGCATTTAGGCCTATATAATTATGAGCGTATAAAACCTAATTATATCGATTGTGGTTGAGTATATCCTGCGAGACTATTAGGATGAATTTGGGAAAATGCGTATCTATTTAGTGTGAATTGGTATAATTGGAGAAATTATATAAATCTTTAAGTGTGAATAAGGTACACGTTAATTATCAAGTGAGGAAATACTTTTGGGTTTAATATCGTGAGTGTGGGAATACTCGAATATTATAAATTATGAGAACCTTTAGGATTATTGGTCATCGTTATGTGTGATTGGAAATTATAGCCATTTATATGTATATTTGAGGAACAATGTGGAATATATATATACTATGTGATTAAAAAAAAAAAATATATATATATATATATATATATATATATATATATATATATATATATATATATATATATATATCTATGTGTGGACGGTATATATATATATATATATATATATATGTGAATCATACCCCCTCTAATGCTATCATGGGAAGTTGCGCGATGTGGGTGAGGCCCCTCGCTTGAGGAGCAGGGAGCGTATAGTCCCCAGGTCATAGCGTCCATTGTTATATTGTGTGATTTTTATTAGGGGTGAGACATGGTGGGTATGTTTCATATCACTTTCGGGGAGGAACTATGATCGCTTCACAGTCGTTGTGTTTATTGGCCACGATGTCGGTGATATTGAGTCCGACCACTGGTCCCCAGGATGGTATATGAGTGATGCCCTGGAAGATGATAGCATTGAGAGACCGCATCCTCGAGTTATAGCTCGTTAGGATGGTTATTGTACTTGTGTGTATAGTACATTACTTGTGCATGAAAACAAGATAATATATCTCTATTAGAGTAAAGAGATAAGTTGAATATGAAATGAATTCGCGTTTCGAGAGATTTTATCGGACTTAAAAATGTGATATGTATATAAAAGTGAGCATGAAAAATAAAGATGAATATGTGATGTATATTTATTTATACGAGTATATATATATATATATATATATATATATATATATATATATATATATATATATATATATATGTGTGTGTGTGTGTGTGTGTGTGTGTGTGTGTTGAGTACTGAGGGTCTAATGGATCTCGACGATCGACCTTGCCAAGTAGTAGTGTATCAGGGGGTTCCTTGTTTGGATTTCACTTCGCGAGACACCCCACGCAAGAACCTGGCTTAGTGTTGAGACTGGGGAGAAGTTTAACCCTTAGTGCTCCTGTTTTGAGTTTTTCTTATACGAGTGTGTGTATATATATATATATATATATATATATATATATATATATATATGTGTGTGTGTGTTGTGTACTGAGGGTCTAATGGATCTCGATGATCGACCTTGCCAAGTAGTAGTGTATCGAGGGGTTCCTTATTTGAATTTCACTTAGTGAGACACCACACGCACAAACAAGGCATAGTGTTGAGACTAGGGAGAAGTTTAGCCCTTTGTACTTGGTGTAGAAGGGTGTATACCTATAAAAAAAGTAAATAAAATAAAAATACTTTTTTTTATTAATGATACCCGAGAGGTGCCCCGCAAGGGCCACCATCGCAGAAGTCCAAGATTGAGAAGTGCCACTGCAAGGGTCACCGCCACTGCAAGGGTCACTGCAGCAATGACATTTGAGAGGTGCCCCGCAAGTGCGACCGCAGAGGTCCAAGATTGAGAAGTGCCACTGCAAGGGTCACCGCCACTGCAAGGGTAACTGCAGCAATGACATTTGAGAGGTTCCCCGCAAGGGCCACCGCAGAAGTCGATGATTGAGAAGTGACACTGTAAGGGTCACCGCCACTGCAAGGTTCACTGCAGCAATGACATTCGAGAGGTGCCCCGTAAGGGCCACCGCAGAAGTCCAAGATTGAGAAGTGTCACTGAAAGGGTCACTTAAACAATAACATTCGAGAGGTGCCCCGTAAGGGCCACCGCAGAAGTCCAAGATTAAGAAGTGCCATTGCAAGGGTCACCGCCACTGCAAGGGTCACTATGGCAATGACATTCGAGAGGTGCCCCACAAGGGCCACCGCAGAAGTCCAATATTGAGAAGTGCCATTGCAAGGGTCACTGCCACTGCAAGGGTCACTACAGCAATGACATTCGTGAGGTGCCCTGCAAAGGCCATTGCAGAAGTCCAAGATTGAGAAGTGCCACTATAAGGGTCACTGCAGCAATGACATTCGAGAGGTGCCCCGCAAGGGCCACCGCAGAAGTCCAAGATTGATAAGTGCCACTACAAGGGTCACCGCCACTGCAAGGGTCACTGCAGCAATGACATTTGAGAAGTTCCCCGCAAGGGCCACCGCAGAAGTCCAAGATTGAGAAGTGTCACTGCAAGGGTCACTTCAACAATAACATTCGAGAGGTGCCCCGTAAGGGCCACCCAGAAGTCCAAGATTAAAAAGTGCCATTGCAAGGGTCACCGCCACTGCAAGGGTCACTGTGGCAATGACATTCGAGAGGTGCCCCGCAAGGGCCACCGCAGAAGTCCAAGATTGAGAAGTGCCACTGCAAGGGTCACTGCAGCAATGACATTCGAGAGGTGCCCCACAAAGGCCACCACAGAAGTCCAAGATTGAGAAGTGCCACTATAAGGGTCACTGCAGCAATGACATTCGAGAGGTTCCCCGCAACGGCCACCAAAGAAGTCCAAGATTGAGAAGTGTCACTGAAAGGGTCACCGCCACTGCAAGGGTCACTGCAGAAATGTTATCCGAGAAGTGCCACTGCAAAGGTTCCGGCAGAAACTCATATTGAGAAGGAACCCACCCAGGGTGGGCAGGATGAGGGAGTGGCTACCACGAGCAACTCCTCACCATGAAACATCATTCTTTAAAAGAACAACAGTATTAACACTTTGCTTTCTTGTACAAGTTGCCTAGTTGAGCAAGCAGGGCTCAAGCAGGCTAGTTGGAACCTCCTGGGAGTTTTGGCTTGGCGACTGAGGAATATAGTATGTTGAGAAAGCTCAACCACTTAGCACTATAGGATTGAGAGAGTACTAGTAGGAAGACCCATAAGTCACTCAAGACCACACACACTTCACACTTACTCATAAGTGAAGTGAGCTGCCAAAGGGCTGGCTGGTCAAAAGAAAAGAATTGTTTATAAAATGATTTTAAAGGAGAGGGTCCTCTAAATCCCTCTCAAGAAAAATGATTTTAGAAGGGGGTCCTCAAGACCCCCCTCAAGGTTAGAAAGATTTTAGAGGAGGTGGTCCTCGAGACCCCCCCTCAAGTTTACAAAGTTTGTACCAAAAGTTACCGTTTCAAAAGATATTTAGAAAATCAGATATTTTGTCTCCATTAGAAGACATATTTTCTTTTTAACTTTGATTGGCACTAGAGGGCATCTTCCAGATAGGATAGGCAGAGCTGTCTGCAGGTAGGGACAAATAGTACACTGCAGACTTTGTCCCTCACCAACCCTCTAAGTTTTGGCGTCAAAAGTGCTAACCCAGCCTTAGTGCCCAAGTATAAATAGGACCCCTGGGCAAGGTTATAAAAAAAGGAATAGAAAAACTCAATAACACTATTACTCTGCAAAAATCACACCAGACTTCCTAGTATTCTCTCCCTTCTCTCTCTCTAAGTGTCTTGTTCTTTCACTCCCCACTGACAGCCATCACACTCAGGAGCTCCTCTTGAGAAAATTACTATTATTGCTTTGGAAGTTCATCTTCTTGCAGGGAGGGAGTTCTAGGTCGAGCTCCATTTTTACCAAAAGGATAAGGTCTCATCAGAAGCTGCACCTGAAGTTCTTGAGAACCTTGCAAACAACGTCCATTGGAGTGGGTCACGCCTCACCCTTTCCAGTTATTCATAGACCCCCGTCTCACTACCCTCCTACATTTGGCGACTCCGCTGGGGAGGTATTCTTATTTCAATGGATAAATAAGGTTTCAATGTCTCTAAGCAAATGGTTTTTAAGGACACTCCATCTGGTAATGGAGCTCATAGTGACCAGACTACCCTGGAAGAAGTGGTGGTGATCGGAGTCAAGGCACCTGCGCCTCAGGGAGGGCAGACCAGTTCGCCGACAGTGGCTCCAATGGCAGGTATGAATCTTATGGCAATGTTTTTTGACCTCTTGACATAAAATAACGTAGACCTATCAAGTTTGGGTCAAGCTTGTGTGACACCAGCTGCTGCCCCTTCTGGATGGGTAACCACCACTGTTACGATTCCGGTGGAGATGATTCCATCCCGGAAAGTGGCGCCGAAGTAGGCGGTGGCGCAATCAGGTTCGCCAGCTCCTAAGATCATATGTTTGGAGGAGTCACCCTCTAAGGCTGTTACCATGGAGGAAGTGAGGAAGCTACTCTCGTCCTCTCAGAGGGAGGGTCCTCACCTATACGAGTTACAAGACCCCTATCCGCGGGAAGTAAGTGAGGAGCCATAGCTTGAGGGGTATATTCCACCAAAATTTATCAAGTTCGGCAGTAGGGGGAGAACCCTAGAGAATACGTGAAGAGGTTTGTCGAGTACCTAGGAATACACACTGGCGACAAGAATCTGAGGTTGAGGGAGTTCTCTAAGACCCTCACCGGGAAGGCTTATACATGGTATTCCCACTTAACGCCTAACAGCGTCCCTACTTGGGAAGAGATGCGCAGGCAGTTCCTCCAGAAGTTCTTTGTAGTGGAGGACGAATTTACATTGAGTCACCTAGCACAAGAGGTACAGAAGCCAGGATAAGAGTTGATGCATTACATCAAGCGATTTCGTTAGAGGGCCTTAGATGTCCACGAGGACGTGGCGAAGGCCAGGTTACTGCAGATATGTGTGGAAGACTCTTAGAAGAGTACAAGTTGCACTTGATCAACGAAACTAGAGATGGAACTTTTAGAGAATTCACCAGGGCTGCTAGCAATATAGCTATGATAATCAAACCAAGAGCCCCGGGATGGAGGACACAAGTCCCACTGACTTTCGAGAGGTTTCAAGTTTCAAGGAGGCAAGCGGTTAACTATGTGGATGGGAGTCCCAAAGTGAAGAAGGGAGGCTCTGGGGCCAAGACTGACATTCACAACAACAAGAGAAAGTTTGGGGAAGATGCCCCATCGCCACTACCATGCAGCGTAGCTGAGGCTATGGATTGTTACCGCATCTTAGTATGGGAAGGTGTAGCAGGACCTCCCCACCTAAAAGGAGAAACCCCCACTGTAGCTGATAAGGCCAATCCAAAGTACTGCGAGTAGCACCAATGAGTGCAGCACTCTACCAAAGATTGTTACTACTTGCGAAGGATCATTGGCGAGCAGATGGCCAGTGGTACCTTGCAGATACCCCTGTGGATGTTAACGAGAATTCACTTCCTGCACATCACTTTGGCACCGCCAACATGGTAGTTTCTTATGATGAAGAAGCTACCAAAATTCCTATGGAGTGGGAGAACGGAGTTCAGTTATGTGAGGAGTTGGGAAGTCTATCACTAAGCATACTTGAGCTAGAAAGAAAGCAAGAGGAGTGGTTCTTCACTCCGGAACAAGAAAATGGAAGTGGGGAAGTTGAGGACGCGATGCTCTCAGAGGGTGAGGTAGATGTCATCCTCGCCCTAGATGAGGGAGGGACCTTCGAAGCGGAGTATGTTTTTAGTGCCCAAATGTACGAGGTAGACTTAGATTCTGAATGTGAGGCCATAGCAAGGAGCCCCAAGTTCAAGAGGTTTTTCGACCAGATAGGCGTGAAGTACGTAACAAGGGTGTCCATCACGAGGAAGGTCTTGGAGGCATTACAGCAGCGGGGAGATCCTTCGCTAAATTGGCAAGGGACAATCGGAAGGATGATTAAGAAGTATACTTCTGAAGTGGTGTTTTCAGAAGCAGATAGGTTGGTGCCTTACTTCCACAACCTCCTGTTGTATGTTACAGCCACGGTTAATGGAGTCGCATTTCCCAAGGCATTAATGGACGGGGGAGCATCTATTAACATCATGCCCATCAGTACATTATATGAAACAGGAATTGACCAAGGGAAGGTGGTTCCGGTACCACTAGTAATTTTTGGATTTGACAATGCCAGAATGCAGTCTATTAGATACATGAATGTGGGAATCAAGTTGGGAAATTTCACCTCCCACATCAAATTCCATGTTATTAATGCTAACACTAGCTACCAATCACTCATTGGAAGGGTATGGATGCACACTCATGGCATAGTGCCTTCCACCTACCATCAATGTGAGAAGGCAAACATTAGCGGTACATAGATAGTGATCAAGGCCACGCAGAGACCCGTCGCCATTAAGGAGGCCCACTTGGTAGATGTTGCCTTCTATACTGAGTTAGATGAGGAAAGAAAGGTCTCTGCAAGAAAACTAGAAGGGATCAAGGTAGCCGAGGGAAGGGTCCCGCAGAAGAAGTCCGTCATGACCGTCTAGGGGGAGGATAATCCCCTACATGGCAAAAGGAAAGAGGAAAGTAGAGGAGGTAGCTAGACCCCCTCGAACTTGCAAGAAGGTAGTTTTGCCTAACGGGAAGATCATCTACCATTTATAACGGTCTGCGCAGGCGGTGTTCTGGGATGAGAGCATCGACCCGACGCCCGAATGTTTTATCATTGATGAATCCCATATTGTTGAGCATGTTGAGGAACCAGAAGAAGCTCCAGAATGCATGCAAGACGGACCCAGAGAGAAACTGCAAGCATTAGAGGAAATCAAGTTGGGGTCAGAAGAGGGCGAGAGTAGACCCATTCTAATTTCCAAGTGCCTAGAACCGAGGCAGAAGGAAGAGCTCATTGGGCTACTTAAGGAGTTCACTGATTTATTTGCGTGGATGTACACAGAGATTCCAGGAATAGATGCATAAGTGAGATCTCATAGATTAAACATCTTTCCCAATGCCCTTCCGGTAAGGCAAGCCACACGTACATACAAAGCGGACCTTCATTTGAAGATAAAAGCTGAGGTGGAGAAGTTGTTAGCGGCAGGGTTCATCAAGCCTATTCAGAACCCCATATGGCTTTCCAGCAGAGTGCCAGTGGCAAAAAAGGCCAAAATCCAAATCAGAATTTGTGTAGATTTTCATGACTTGAACAGGGCATGTCCTAAGGATGAATTCCCACTACCAAGTATAGACAACTTAGTGGATGCCACCGCGGTACATGAGATGTATTGCTTCATGTATGGGTACGTTAGCTATAACCATATTAAAATGGACCCTGCCAACGCGAAAAGGATTTCCTTCTGCACACCATTAGGGAACTTCCACTATACAGTCTTGCCCTTTGGATTGAAGAATGCCGGGGCCACATACCAGCGGACCATGATGGAAAATTTTCACGACCTATTCCATGATATGCTATAATTCTATGTGGATGACCTGGTGGTGAAATCTAAGAAAGAAAGCAAGCATATATAGGATCTCAGGAGAGTATTTGAAAGGTGCCGCCGATATAAGATGAGAATGAACCCCTTAAAGTGTGCCTTCGGGGTTACTGCAGGGAAATTCTTAGGTTTTGTTGCGAATAGACAATGGGTGCAAGTGAATGCGAAAAAGATGAAAGCCACTGTGATGATTCCACCGCCCAAGAGTCAGAGGCAACTTAAGAGCTTCCTGGGAAAGGTATCCTACCTGCGGAGGTTTATACCTGCGCTGGCAGAAGTAACTCATCCGTTCGCATCTCTACTAAAAGACAAAGACAAGTGGGTTTGGGAAGAGAGACAGGAGAAAGCGTTCGAGAAGATTAAAGAAATCCTAGCCTCTCCTTCCACGATGATTCCCCCCCCCCAAGCCAGAGCACCGCTGCTGTTCTACCTCACTTCTACAGAGAGATCGATAGGGGCCCTCTTGGCGCAAGAGAAAGAAGGAGTGGAAAAGTCGGTCTACTACCTATCAAGAGTAATCTCTAGAACATAATAGAGATACACCAGTGTTGAGAGACACTGCCTAGCGTTGGTATTTGTGGCCCAGAAGTTGAGACACTATCTTCTAGCCTTCACAGTTCACATAGTCACCAAGTGTGATCCCATCAAGTACCTCCTCACGCGGACTATACTCTTGGGCCGAGCAGCAAGGTGGTTTTTGATCTTGTTAGAATATGATCTAAAATGTGTAGTGCCCAAGGCCATCAAAAGCCAAGCAGTAGCAGATCTGCTGGCCCACTTCCCAAGTGGAGTTTTTGAACCACCTAGTGAAGAGCTACCCGGAGAGAGCTTTCAAGCATGAATGGCGGAGGAGGTGAAAAAGTGGCTTGTAGAGTTTTATGGTGCCAGTGCTCAAGGAAGAGGTGGAGCCGGAATCATACTCTCAGATGGGAAAGGAAAAATCACTCTTTCCTTCAAGTTGGATTTCAAATGATCAAATAATGAGGCTGAATATGAGGCCCTCATTCAAAGGATGCTGGAAGCACTCAGAATAGGGGCCGGGGTATTGTGTATACGAGGGGACTCCAACCTGGTAGTGCGGAAGGTCAATGGGGAGTTTTCCCTTAGGCACGCCAACTTAGCGCCCTACAGACACATCATCTAAAGGTTGTTGGGATAATTCTTCGAAGTAACTATGGAGAGGCAGGCGCGAAAAATGAACAGGCACCCTGACGGGCTCGCCACCATAGCACAAAAGTTGAACATGGAGGAGTCATAAGAAACCATCACAGTGCGGTGAAGAATAGTACCAACTACTGTACAATCTTTGTTCCCAAGTAACGAGCCGGAAGATTGGAGGCGTCTAGTGGAAAATCAACTTGAAACTAGAGAAGGGGCAATGAAGATGTTGGAGCTAGCCAACTGTTATGTGCTGCAAGGAACTCTCTACTTCAAGAGTCCCGGAGGGTTTTTAGCAAGGTGCATCAGTGAGCAAGAAGCCAAGAAAAGGTTAATAGAAATGCACCAAAGGCATTGCGGAGATACTGACATTCCCCTCTATAGACGACTGCAGTGAAGTGGGTACTATTAGCCTACCATGAGCATAGAAGTGGCCCGTTTACAACAAAGTTCTTTAAAGTGGCAAACTAATTTTGACCAGCCGACGGAGGTTAACTTTGTGGAAGCCTTCGAAGATTGAAGATAGCCATATATAGCATACTTGAAGGATGGGGAGCTTCCCGCAGAGAGAGAGGATGAAATTTACCTTAGAAAAAGAATAGTTATTTTATACTTAGTTGAAGGAGAGTTATACAGGATGGGATATAACGAGAAGGCATTAAGATACGTAGTCAAAGAAGAAGCGGAGAGAGTGATGAAAGAAGCTCATGAGCCCTTTCACATGGGGGGCGCCAAATTGTATGACCAACTGATGACGCTGGGATACTACTGGCCAACCATGGAGGCTGACTCCATTGGGTATGTGAAGAAGTGTAGAGCATGTCAAGTGCATGGAAACATGGTGCACGCTCCCTCCCTCAGCTTACAAAGCTTTGAAGCTCCTTATCCCTTCCATACGTGGGCGTTCGACCTAGTGGGAAAGATCGCCCCGGCATCTCACGACAAGGCTTTTATCATTGTGGCTACATAATTATGCACCAAATGGGCGGAAGACATTCCTCTAAGGAGAGTCACCACCCAAGTGGTAACCCAGTTTATAAAGGAGTATATCATATGCAGGTTTGGTATACCCAAGGTGATCTTAACGGATAATGGGAAGAAATTCGTATGCAAGGAGATGGCCCTCCTCACAGACAAATATAAAATTGTGCATAATAGCTCAACCATCTCCTACCCCAAGGGAAATGGACAAGCATAGGCTACCAATAAGACCCTGATAAACATTTTGAAGAAAATGTTGGAGGACATGCCGGGGGCGTGGGATGAGAAGTTACCTACGGTGTTGTGGGCTTACCGTACTTCGAAAAGAAAATCGACATGGTTTACTCCATTCTCTTTGGTATATGGGACTGAAGTTGTCCTACCAGTGGAGTTGGCGATACCTTCGTCCAGAATTTCTCTTAGCAATGGGCTCATCCCTAACCCAAGGCATGTGCAGCTTGAGGCGCTGGACGAACATAGGGACGAGGCGAGAGAGAATTTCAAAGTCTACACTCAGCAACTGTCCAGGTCCTACGAGAACTTAGTTAAGCCTAGAGAGTTCCAGGTTAGAGATTTAGTCCTGCAAGCATCAACTCCCCATCTCCGTAGCATGTCGGCATCAAAATTCAAGCCTAACTGGGAAGGCCCCTTTGTTGTCAGAGGAGTGGGGAAGTCGGGCTACTGCTAAATATCAGAACTAGAGAGTGATTGCTTCCAGTCCATCAACTGTAAGTGGCTGAAGAGGTATATGCTTAGTAACAGCTAACAAGTTTTGTTTGTGTCTTGCATGTCTATAATGGATTTTCAGAATTGCTCCTATACCAGAAAAAAAAAATTGTAACTTCTTTTGAGCAATACCACATTGTAAACAACACACAAAAGTAAAGAAATGAAATAGCAACATTTCTGGCGATTATTGATACTTTGATTTGTTTACTCATATATATATATATATATATATATACGCTCCCTACTAAGCTAGAGGAGAGTACACAAAAAATC
This sequence comes from Sambucus nigra, assembly GCA_949130495.1. Taxonomy (NCBI): domain Eukaryota; kingdom Viridiplantae; phylum Streptophyta; class Magnoliopsida; order Dipsacales; family Adoxaceae; genus Sambucus; species Sambucus nigra. The sequence goes on along the minus strand of CASBWL010000200.1, from coordinate 588,048 downwards.
AGGAACTTTGCCCCCTACACTTGGGAGGTAAGTCCATCCGAAGCGAAAGTATACTGAGCAAAGTCCCCCGAGACATAAATTAATAGAAAATATAGAGGGGGGGTGTAATACCCCGTATTTTTATAGCTTTTAAATTATTGGATTTATTAAATTTAATTGAGATAAATTAATTTAATTTTAATTCAGAATGTTGCTTTAAATATTTACTAGCGTGACGAGAGTTAGTAATTATTGGAAATTTGTTATCTGTTGAATATTACTGGATGAGTATAGTAATATATGATATTTATTGTTATAATATTGTCACATGTGAATAAAATGACAATTATGGAAATTTAAGTCAGGACGCGCCTGTGTCATGTCGGGACTAAATGTTGATTAATAAGTGAATATTTTATAAGTTGTTTGTATGGTCGTTTTGAGTGCGCCAACGTGTCCGGAAGGGTCAAGATAGTCAGAAAAGTGTACCCGGGGGTTTAGTTTGGGTCTCGGGGCATTTTTAGGCCCAATTAGTACCCCGGGAGGGCGTTTTGCACATTTCGCAATTATGGGTAATTAAACCTACGAAAATTAAAAGGGTTATATAAGATATCTAGGTTTTCTTCTAGGGTTAGAACAACCAAAGACAAATGACGGCCATTGGAGAGGAAGAGGAGAAGCTCTCCAAGGAGTTCTAGGCCAAGAACACCTCCGATTGCACCGCCGTCACCACCAACGCGTAGATCGCGAGACGGAGAACGAAACCACACCAATTTTGGCACCAAACCAGATTTCTAAAAATTCCAGGTAAGTTTTTATCTTGCTTATTTCGTTGATGCATATTTCAAATTGGTTTAGGAAAGATTAGGATGAATTGTATGGAAGAAAAACCCAATTTGAGATAGGAAATTGCATGTAGTGATGACTTAAATGATATTTTGGAAACCCTTTGTCACGTAAAGGATTAAGAGTTTGATTAAGAAAAGAGTTCTAATTAGATACAAACACTAAAAGTTTTATTTCGGGTGATCGAACCATTGGAATCGCTTGAAATTTTAGTATGTTGTAGCGAACGGCGAGACAGGACTGCTGACAAAAATTAAGCTTGATCGAACGGTCGGATTTCTAAAAATATTATTTTTACTAGAGAGTTTTATGTTTTGAGGACTCTTAGAGAGTTTTATATTTTGAGGACTCTTAGAGATATTTATATTTTGAGGACTCTTCTAAATAATAAAAAAAAATTCAATTAAAACTCCATTTTAATTCCGATTTCGAAACCATTTGAAATTCTCATCTTTGAAAATAAAATTCAAAATCCTTTAATGTAAGGTGAAATCAATATTTTTGGGATATCTTACATGAGGGACAATGTAAGTATATGTTAAAGAGAGAGAGACACGTAAAAGAGTTACTTTGGGACAAATGTGTATACCTACTGAATTTTATACTTGGGAGGATAGAATCCGTGAGCGTGATGTAGTAAGTCGAAAAGTTCCTCAAATTAAAATAAGATGTGAATAGTTATACGTGATAACTAAATAATGAGAAATAAATACAAATGTTGTAATTATGGGAATTGAGAATTTACCCATTATTGAAATGGTAATGTTAGTATAGTTATATGATTGTGTATACATATAGTATCTATGTGTGAAAATCATGCCCACGCTACTTGCTATCCCTGAGGTTTTCGCACTGGGACAGTCTTATCTCGATGGGACCTTTATGGGGGATATTGACTTGTACCCTAGAAGATAGATATCTTTGGTACAGGCTATCGAAATGATAGTTCAGACGGTCCTAAGAGATGCGGGAATGTGCTTTCCTCTTAGAGACCTGGAATCTATGCTTCACCCCATTTTGTTTGTGTATAGGTATCCTTGGTACAGGCTATCGCAGTGATAGTTCAGACGGTCCTGAGAGACTTGGAATCTATACTTTGTCTCAATATTGTTTGAGCATGTGTTGATACAGTTCGAGAGTGATTCCGAATCTGTATTCCCTTAGTACGAGTGATACGGGGATTGGATAGTAGAGTATGCCCGCACCATAGTTGTTATTTGGGGTGCTGTTGTGATATATATATATTTTATAAGTAGTTAATATATATACGAAATTCTGAAATCTGGAACTGCCTACTGTGATGAGACATGTAGGACATGGTTGATGACTCAAATTGTAAATACTTATTTTGAGAAAGTATAATATGACACTGGAAAACTTTATTGATTTATAAAGTTAAAAATGAGAACTTTGGTTGCTAATTGAAATATCCTTTTTGAACAATTGAATCGTTAAATTTTGAATCTTACGAGTAAGCTAAGATAAGTTAAATCATTGGGAAGATTAGTGCGATAAATGATAAGACAACCCGTTGGGAAGGTTAGTGCGATAGGTGTGCACATTAGAAGAGAGGTGAGAATTCCTCAAGAGAGTGACGCACTAATATGTTGTTGCATTGGCCTGTATCAATTTAGATACTTGCTAAACAAATTTTAAATCATATACACTATCGGGCTCTGACCCGTTTCTCTCTCTCTCTCTCTCTCTCTCTCTTGTATATATATGTATGTATTATAGGTGCCCAGCCACAGGGGCGTCTTGCTTAACTCTTTCCATTATTCCGTTGTTATTGGACATTTGTATTTCAGTGATTTCCAGTATTGTCACTATGGGATTTATTCAGTTTGGATGTGTGACTTTAGATTTCGTATGTTGACATTCGATTGACGAATGTTTTAAATTAATTGGATTATGTTGCAGAATTTAATGTGGTGTGATTCTTACTTATTGAATGCTGTTAATAAAATAAATGATTTTTCTTTAAATAAAATTTGGAAAGTATGTATGAACATGGTTTTGACACTTATCTTAATTAATTAGGGTGTTAAATTGGAAAATTTTATTTTTCGACAGTGATGCTAAGAATGGACCAACTGTTCACCTTGATTTAATTTAATAAAGGAGTGATCGCCTGATATTTAATTTGGTGGGGTGTCACAGGTGGTATCAGAGCATCGGGTTCTAGTGTCCTTAGGATCTGTACGGCTTATTATGCTTTCAGCGTTTCTTTATTTGTTATAGAGCCCTATGTTTAGGATTGTTGATTCCCTTGACGATATTTCGTTCTCCTGCTATAATGTGTATACACTAGTGAATTCTAATTTCGTTCGGATGTGTGCGTGTGCCGAGCGATGACGGATGTCAGAAGAGGACCGTTAAGGGTACATCAGGAGGCAGGGCTCAGTTGATATTATGAAATATATCCGAGGATGATGACCGTAGTCGAGGTCACCTCCATTATGGCACGAGAAGCCACGACTAGAAAGGCGACTAAGGTGCAGCAATGATTTTTCAAATGCTATTATAGTCAAATGAGGTGCGAGGGTAAACTTACCCAACGTATTACAAAAATGTGTAGAGACTGTCAATGGGAAATTTTAGAAATGCGGAAATTGTATGTGTCTTTACCAAAGGAGGTAATGTACCCAAAGGCTTAGATATAGGACGAAGTGTGGCAAACTGAAAGTGAAAATTTAGAGAAAATTTTCTTGGCTTTCGGGATGAAATTATAATGGTTGGAGTCAACCACCAATTTTAAAAGTGGAATGCTATGCCTATAGGAGAACCTTAGGTACAGTGTTGACCGTATGTTCCTTCCTCAACTGTTCAGGGTGAGAAGCAAACGTGGTTCTGAACTCATCGCGGGAGGGCATGACAGAAGCCTGATTGTGGATATGAACCCTAATCATTAGCAAATTTTGTATCGAAAGATGTAGATACGAGTGGAGGAAACGACTCCAAGTGGGAGACCAACTCGTAATAATAATTGATAATACTCGAGGAGGAAATTCTGATGGACGGTTGATTCAGAGGTTGACAATGTTGTATTTTGTCAATAAAGATGATAATGCTCCTTGTGTGGGAAGCTTAAAGAAATCGAAGAATCTAGTCGAGAATAAGACTGAATACAATGGTGGTGATATAACACCAAAAAGAGATGTGGATATACATCAGGGGACCCATTTAAATGGTTCGGATAATGGAATTCTTACCAAGTGATGGTAAATTCAGTAAGTGCTATTATAGATAGTAACATGATCTTTATGGCCTAAAAAATTAAAGGAACAATCGGAATGGTTAACAGGAATCGAGTTTACTAAAGTCCGAGAGGTGGAAAAATCCTAACCTGGTTAGTAGGACAGGTGGTAAGTGGATTATGTACTGAGGTATTTTGTGCGGAGTGAGATCGCTCACGATAATTTGTTCCAAAGTGAGTATAAGGACAAGAATACGGTGCCTAGTAAAAGGCAATGATTAAAATAATTTTGTTATGGTTTGGGCAGACGTGTTACGACCGAAAACCATTTGCGCAGTCAAGATGATTGACAAGGTAGAAGTGTAAGTTGTATCCTCAAAGGATGAGGCGTGTTTATGTGACACGAGAGAGTCACTATATTTTGTTCATTGCTAGATTAGCATGTGAGACGAGCTTAATGCATATAATTATAAATGTTGCCATTATGTGAATATTTTTCCCTAGTGTAGCGGGATTTTTCTTTAGTGCTATCCGCGGAGGATGAATGAGTATATCAACAGTGTTTTATACTTTATTGAGGTTACTCGTTGTAGTGATGTGATACACGAGTATGATATTATCTTGTTTAAAACATTATAGAAATGGTTAGTACGATAGTGGGAATTTATTGCAAGGCTATCGGAGTGGTTGCATTAATGCAACATGTTTTATGTTTGTTTTGGCGAGGCTTTACCTGTGAGAAGGTTGGACTCGCACTTATATTATCTATCCTAGAGACTTCAGAGGAGATAGTGGGCTCGAGATATTCGATGCCAAAGTATGTATAAACTTTGCCAATATGATTCCGTATGTATCAGGATTTACCGTTGAGCGAAAAGATTTGACGCAGTATTATGTTTGGCACTCCGGACTTAGTGATAGGAAGAGTGCAGTGTTATATTTATCCTTAAGAGACGTGGGAGTTAAGAGTTATACCCTAATGTTAGAAAAAGGAATTTTGAGAATTCCGATTGTATGTATTCGAGGTTTATGGAATGCTATTACCACCAACCTATGCTGAACGATAGTGAAATTTGGTGAAATGTTCTTTGTTAAGCATAATTACGGGAGAAATTGTAACTTTTCTGTCAAGGGACGGAATAAAGGGGTATATACTATGGACGGGGGACCTAACGGATTTTGATAACCGATAATGCTAGGTAGTAGTGTATTAGGGGGGTTCCTTGTTTGGATTTCGCTTTGCGAGACATCCCACACATGAAATTAGTGTAAGGTTGGAAATAGGGAGACGTTTGGTCACTATTCCATGAGTTCGGTACCCTGGTCAAAATGGGATCAAGTAATTATATATGTAAGTTGGAAGTTAAATTTTGTTTTAAGGTCATTGCAGCCGGATTTTTGTGGTAGGAAAGCATTAAAAGTTATCCCCATGAGTTGAGGGGTGGAACGATGATAAGGAGAATTTAAGAATTTCGATTTCTAGGGTGATTAAGAGTACCCAAATGTCATAACCGCGTACAGAACACAAGGTGAATAAAGAGTTGGAATGATTTTTAGCATGGATTATCTGGAAGGAACTTTATATTATACAAAAGAGATGACCTGTAATTATTTTGATGAATAGAGCGTTAGTGATTTATTTTGGTTGTTGTACCTATTTGGGAAAATTGTTGTACTTATCTGAGGAAGGTTGAGAATTATTATTCCTCTTTTATTGTCATGGAATTTGAATGCCCTATCCCTTCTATTCCGGTGAATTTAGTTAGTCCTACAGATGAGTAGCACGCCGTTCGCTCTCCCAGGGCGGTCGGAGTGTTGCAAAAATGTAGGCATCATGGTTAACTATGGTTAAAATAGTCCGAGTCGAAGGGACGTGGTAATAGACGTGTGAAATATATGTTTATGGGACTAGTATAACGAAGTGGAAGTGATAGAGTGGATTAAACGTCACATGAGGGGCGATAATACATACATAAGTGTGCAATTAGAATAGCACGCCCTAACTTGATTGGAAGGCTGTGGGAAGCCATTCAAGATTTGGTATTCCTTGAATATAGTAGAATTTAATTATTATGAAGCACACCCGGAGCGGAGTTGTTATTATTCAAATGTGAGAGCGACTCACACATATAAAGAGTAATGATGTTAGTATAGTATAAGAGATCCAGAAGTGCGCTTCGTGGAGAGAAGAGCACGGGTGGAACTTTCGTCATACTACAAGGAAGGAAGGGGAGTATTACGTGTCACTTAATGTGAGACATTTCAAGGGAAGAATCGATGTTTAGCGAGACGTAGTGAGTAGTCTCTACATGCATTGCCCATAGGTAAGGTTTGGTTGAAAGAGGAGAATCAACCAAATAATTTTGTGTTTATCGAAAATTCTTGAAATTGGAAGAGGTTGGTAAAGTTGGTAAAGTTCTTGGATGGGTTGCCATCCTCAAAACAAGATCAAAGGTTTATCCCGAACATGTGAATTAAGTCACCGAGAAGGAAGTGATTGATATTCCCTTGGGCTGGATTACAATATTAACTAGTATGCCCCAGACTTCCTTTGAAAGGAAGGATCGCGCCAGTGCATGGTCCGGCGCAGTATAAATTTCTGAATCAGGATGAGATTGGTGAATCCCACCTTTGATATGGGATTTCAGGAACCAGCGGAGATAAGATTTCATTTCAAGTAGGATGTATCACCCTTAGCCAGGGAATAATCGCATGGTGATTAAAGATTAGTGGACCCACGTGAAGGAGATTTTGGAATCTTGGTACGATGATTTCAAGAATGCTCTGTAGAAGCACTCGTACCTGTTTGTCGCGTATGAGGTACTTATTAAGGTTTTGTTATGGAAGAACCTCGACTATTCTCCTTCCGTATGTTTAGAGGAGAGTAGATAATCAGAATGTTTGGATCGGTCGAGAAAATATCCGATAACTATGGTAGAATTCCACCACTATTTTAGACAAGCAAGAGTGATCAAATGTTCGTAATATTTTCTCGGAATGAGAGTTTTGTATATGAATAAATCCGAGTATTTGTCATGTAGTGAGGTGCGGCCTCCTAATGATAGTGAGATAATGAAATGTATAACGTACAGGCGTGACCTATGCGAATGTTATCGGTTGGGAGCACAATGTGAAGTGTCTCCAAAGAGAATGCAAAACAATGTTACTGTGAAGAAAGGGCTATAATGATTGAGCGCCGTAATGTGTAGTTAGTTTGTGTACGGAAAAGGATATCCAGAATTGTGCTACCTGATAGACCTTATTTTCCGAATTTCGGGACGAAATTCAGTTATTAGGGAGGAAGTATGTAATACCCCGTATTTTTATAGCTTTTAAATTATTGGATTTATTAAATTTAATTGAGATAAATTAATTTAATTGTAATCCGGAATGTTGCTTTAAATATTTACTAGCGTGACGAGAGTTAGTAATTATTGGAAATTTGTTATCTGTTGAATATTACTGGATGAGTATAGTAATATATGAGATTTATTGCTATAATATTGTCACGTGTGAATAAAATGACAATTATGGAAATTTAAGTTGGGACGCGCCTGTGTCATGTCGGGACTAAATGTTGATTAATAAGTTAATATTTTATAAGTTGTTCGTATGATCATTTTGAGTGCGCCAACGTGTCCGGAAGGGTCGAGATAGTCAGAAAAGTGTACCCGGGGGTTTAGTTTGGGTCTCGGGGCATTTTTAGGCGCAATTAGTACCCCGGGAGGGCGTTTTGGACATTTCGCAATTATGTGTAATTAAACCTACGAAAATTAAAAGGGTTATATAAGATATCTAGGTTGTCTTCTAGGGTTATAACAACCAAAGATAAATGACGGACATTGGAGAGGAAGAGGAGAAGCTCTCCAAGGAGTTCTAGGCCAAGAACACCTCCGATTGCACCGCCGTCACCACCAATGCGTAGATCGCGAGACGGGGAACGAAACCACACCAATTTAGGCACCAAACCAGATTTCTAAAAATTCCAGGCAAGTGTTTATCTCTTATTTCGTTGATGCATCATTCATATTGGTTTAGGAATGATTATGATGAATTGTATGGAAGAAAAACCCAATTTGAGATAGGAAATTGCATGTAGTGATGACTTAAATGATATTTTGGAAACCCTTTGTCATGTAAAGGATTAAGAGTTTGATTAAGAAAATAGTTCTAATTAGATACAAACACAAAAATTTTTATTCCGGATGATCGGACCATTGGAATCTCTTGAAATTTTAGTATGTTGTAGCGAACGGCGAGACAGGACTGCTGACAAAAATTAAGCTTGATCGAACGGTCGGATTTCTAAAAATATTATTTTTACTGGAGAGTTTTATGTTTTGAGGACTCTTAGAGAGTTTTATATTTTGAGGACTCTTCTAAATAATAAAAAAAAAATCAATTAAAACTCCATTTTAATTCCGATTTCGAAACCATTTGAAATTCTCATCTTTGAAAATAAAATTCAAAATCCTTTAATGTAAGGTGAAATCTATATTTTTGGGATATCTTACATGAGGGACAATGTAAGTATATGTTAAAGAGAGAGAGACACGTAAGAGAGTTACTTTGGGACAAATGTGTATACCTACTGAATTTTATACTTGGGAGGATAGAATCCGTGAGCATGATGTAGTAAGTGGAAAAGTTCCTCAAATTAAAATAAGATGTGAATTGTTATACGTGATAACTAAATAATGAGAAATAAATACAAATGTCGTAATTATGGGAATTGAGAATTTACCCATTATTGAAATGGTAATGTTAGTATAGTTATATGATTGTGTATACATATACTATCTATGTGTGAAAATCATGCCCACGCTACTTGCTATCCCTGAGGTTTCCGCGCCGGGACAGTCTTATCTCGATGGGACCTTTATGGGGGATATTGACTTGTACCCTAGAAGATAGATATCCTTGGTACAGGCTATCGGAATGATAGTTCAGATGGTCCTAAGAGATGCGGGAATGTGCTTTCCTCTTAGAGACTTGGAATCTATGATTCGCCTCATTTTGTTTGTGTATAGGTATCCTTGGTACAGGCTATCGCAGTGATAGTTCAGACGTTCCTGAGAGATTTGGAATCTATAATTTGTCTCAATATTGTTTGAGCATGTGTTGATACAGTTCGAGAGTGATTCTCAAATCTGTATTCCCTTAGTACGAGTGATACGGGGATTGGATAGTAGAGTATGCCCGCACCATAGTTGTTATTTGGGGTGCTGTTGTGATATATATATATATTTTATAAGTAGTTAATACATATATGAAATTCTGAAATCTGGAACTGCCTACTGTGATGAGACATGTAGGACATGGTTGATGACTCAAATTGTAAATACTTGTTTTGAGAAAGTATAATATGACACTGGGAAACTTTATTGATTTATAAAGTTAAAAATGAGAACTTTGGTTGTTAATTGAAATATCCTTTTTGAACAATTGAATCGTTAAATTTTGAATCTTACGAGTAAGCTAAGATAAGTTAAATCATTGGGAAGATTAGTGCGATAAATGATAAGACAAACCGTTGGGAAGGTTAGTGCGATAGGTGTGCACATTAGAAGAGAGGTGAGAATTCCTCAAGAGAGTGACGCACTAATATGTTGTTGCATTGGCCTGTATCAATTTAAATACTTGCTAAACAAATTTTAAATCATATACACTATCGGGCTCTGACCCATTTCTCTCTCTCTCTCTCTCTCTCTCTCTCTCTCTCTCTCTCTCTCTCTCTTGTATATATATGTATGTATTACAGGTGCCCAGCCACAGGGGCGTCTTGCTTAGGATCTCTTGGATGGAACGCGCTGCAGCTTAGGTGGAAGTTGCAGGACTCTTGATTAGACGACTTTGTTCATTCGGATCCACTCTTAGTACTTTCATCTAGTTGGGAATGTGTAGCTCTTTCCATTATTCTGTTGTTATTGGACATTTGTATTTCAGTTATTTCCAATATTGTTACTATGGGATTTATTCAGTTTGGATGTGTGACTTTAGATTTCATATGTTGACATTCGATTGAAGAATGTATTAAATTAATTGGATTATGTTGCAGAATTTAATGTGGTGTGATTATTACTTATTGAATGTTGTTAATAAAATAAATGATTTTTCTTTAAATAAAATTTGGAAAGTATGTATGAACATGGTTTTGACACTTAGCTTAATTAATTAGGGTGTTAAATTGGAAAATTTTATTTTTCGACAGTGATGCTAAGAATGGACCAACGGTTCACCTTGATTTAATTTAATAAAGGAGTGATCGCCCGGTATTTAATTTGGCGGGGTGTCACAGGGGGTTAAATTCCGCTTCTTTAATATTTTAAAGAACAGTGAAAATCTTAAAGAGAATATAGAGAAACAACCCCAAAGACTAGGGGCTAGCTAATTCAAATTGTTTTCAATAAAACCAAACTTTCTGGAAAGGGATAAGGGGTCACCCCCCCCCCCCCCCCCCTCTCCAACTTGGCCTCTACGAATGCAAGTAGTAATATGCAGGAATACCCCCACAGACAGGAGCGGCAGTCCAAGACAGTAGCATGCAAATACCTCACAGCTACAAGAGGTGCATTTTTGAAAAATATATACAATATATATATATATATATATATATATATATATATATATATATATATATAACTTTTCATATTAATGCAAGTACCCCACAGCATATGGGGCAGACATCAGTAGACTAAATGCTCACAGAAATTAGAGCAAGTCATATAAAACAAACACACACAGTATAAAGGGAGAACAAAGGAAAAGGAAAGTTCAGAAAAAAAAAGTGTCTCATCCATGAAGGATCAGCGATGTAGGCATAACAATTTGAGCATTACAAAGCAAAAAGTAGGCTATCTGCTAGAAACTACAAAAAAATAAATCATCACGAGCAATGGAAACAACATACGATGGACTAGCCTCCCGCAAAAACTCTTCCTCCAACCTAGCGAATTTAGCCTCGTCTTCCTCATCACCAGACTCGAGTCTGGCAAGTTTCACCTGTAGTAAGGCGATCTGATTCTAGATTCTCGTGGCCTCAGCTTGCCGCTGCTCAACCCTAGACTGTCGAGAAGTGTGAAATCTCACAATCTTCCGGAAAGGAACACTCAGAAAGGGGCAAACTCCCGCATCAAGCCAATCCAAACAAAAATGATAGAACTGCTGCAAGTCACGGAGAGCATCCAAGAATAGCAAAATGGAAGAGCTAGTCATCTTAGTAGGGAAGGTAGCCAAGAACTCATGAACATGGCTGGCAAGAGCCTTCCGGTTGAAGGCCTTGAGACTTTAATCCAAAGTATACTCTGAGAAGTGAATGTCTCGGGATGGTGATCTAAGATGAGATCCAAGAGCTGACGCTCATGTGTCCTGAACCATCCTGGTAACTCATCACGCCATAGTCTACCCGCAATAGTCACAGCATCCTCTACTTCATCATCGCCATCGGAGTGGCGAGACCCCGCCTCAGAAGGGAGGAAAGAAGACTCTCCACCAGAATCAGCGTCACCGACCAAAGGAGTGAACTCAGAACTATTATCTATCTCCACATACATCCCACTACCAGACTCCATAGTCATCGGAGTACACTCATGCACCTGAAAAAAATGAGACAAGGGTGAAATGGGAATGCTTACACAGCATGCGCAAGAAAAAAAGAGGGGAATAGTAAAAAGAGGGGGTATGCTAGTTTAATACCTCTCTCATGGTGGCCCCACCGCTAGTCTCCATAGTCATCGGAGTACTCTCATACACCTGGAAATAATGAGACAAAGGTGAAATGAGAACGCTTGCACAGTATATGCAAGAAGAGAAATTGGGAATAGTAAAAAAAAGGGTATGCTAGTTTAATACATCTCTCGCAGTTACCCCCCTGCTAGACTCCACAGTCATCGAAGTAGTCTCATGCACCTAGAAATAATGAAACAGAGGTGAAATGAGAACGCTTGCACAGTAGACGCAACAAGAAAAGAGGGGAATCGTAAAAAGAGGGGGTATGATAGTTTAATACCACTCTCGTAGCCATCCCTCTCTTAGACTCCATAAATATCGGAGCAACTTCATTAGACTTCACAATCATCGGAGCAACCACACTCACCTAGAAACAATGCAACGAAGGCGAAGATGGGAATGCTTGCACAATTTAGACAAAATAATAAAGGCATAAGAATGATATGAGGGAAGTAGATACCCTTATACACTGTACCTGAATAATTATCTCCATAACGGTCAAAGGAGGAGGTGCAGGGGCTCCCATAGGGGCCGCCACACTAGTCGATGCTCCATAAGGGGCTATCTCAGCGACCAGTGCTTCTGAAGAGGTGGCCTCAATCTCGGGTGCTCCTAAAAGAGATACCTCAAAGACAGTAGTCACAGAGGGTGATCCTAAAGGGGCTATCTCTGTAACCAGTGCTCCTAAAGAGGCTACCTCAACCTTAGGTGCTTCCGGAAGAACAACCTCAGCTACGGCAACCGCAATGGGTAGGCGAGGCTGCGAGTGACAAGAAAGGGTAAGAGGTAATGAATCACCTATCTCATGAATGACAAATACCTCAAATTAAAAATACGGAGAGGGAAACTCCTCAAAGGAACAACCGAGATAGCTACCTGAAGGGACGCGATAACAGGGCAAGCTAGCCCATGTATAGGGGCTGCTGAAGAGACAATAACAAGAGCCACCCTCAAAACAGCACCAAGGGATAACTGTAACAAAGTGAAAGAGGGCTACGATAAGTACAAGATGGATAGAGAAGAAATATATAACTAAGAAAATAGGAAAGTACATGAGCCCCATCTAGAGGGGAAGAGCGGAAAAGGACGGTCGGCGCAGTAGGGGCTGTGCTGATAGCCTGCAAAGAATGAAAATATGTTATTCATCACATGTTCGAGGAAAAAGAGATTCCATGCTCCAATGGAAAGGCCTAACTTTAAGTGTGGACTCACTATTTGAAGCCACAGTAAATATTGGGCCACAAGAAATTACCTAAACCAAGGGTCTACCGTCCACAGAAATGCGAACCCGAGGTATAAAAATCCTCCCCGAAGAGGATAAACCTGGGATAATAATGTCAGGTAAGGGAAGAGTCCCTCCCTGAGAAGAAAATCCAAAAGTCATCAGGACCTGCTACTAAAAGGAAACAAATATTCTAAAAAAAAATGCATACCTTAGATAAAGAGGTGCCCAGGGGCTCACCTATAGAAGTGCCCACCGCCGAAATAAGAGAAGATGAGGTGATAACGCCGGAAGGCACAACCATTTACACATTGTAAATGGTTAAATAAATGGAATAAGTAAAGAGGAAAAGGTCACAATGAAAGTTTTGAGAATAGCGAGGCATACCTGAGCATAAGGAGAAGTCACGAGAGTGGTCCTGGTGCCGGTAAGGTGCACAGATGAAAGCTGTATGGAAATTCCATCAAACATAACCAAGATATAATTAGAAGATTAACAAATTACACTATATAGTAAAAGAATTAAGGAGATAGCAAACCTCTATAAAAAGGCCTCGGGAAGAAATGAGCATGGACTTCTGCTCCCGCTGAAAAGGCGTCAGTCGTAGTGGAGGAAGAGAAGAACTACTTGCCTCTATGGAAATGACCTGCAAAATATGACAGAATACTTTCCTTAATAAATAAAATAATGATGGGGAAGAAATAAAAAATCTATGTATCAAATTTCCAACGAAGGGGAACACTTACCGCAGCAGGGCGCGTAGTCTGGCCATAAGGGAGATATCGGGTAGTAGGGATAACTCCCCCAGAAGAATGGGATGCCTCATCATCACTAGAAGACTCTCTCGAGACTGATAACAAAGCATAAGTGTCAGTAGTGCTTTTGCTATGGAAACTCAGGTCGCCCATATCACCCGAAGAAGAACAATGGTCGTCATAGGAAGGGGTGATTCCATAATCAACTAGTTCCTCTTCCAATGAAGGGGTGGGAGATCCACGAGGTGAAACTCTGAGAGAACTAGTTCCACTAAGTAAAGAATGTCGTAATATAATACCTTCTGCAATGGGAATATATGCAACCCGCACCGCCCGGGAAGAAAGATCCGATGTTCCGTAATCTTTCTTTTTCACAACTTGATATGTCTCCTCCACCCCAAGATCATTAGTATCGGACTCTTGGTCCACTATGGAGGGGGCAACCATGCCATCACCATTTCCTTTCTTCTTCTTTGCATCCCGAGTCCTCACAGGAGAAGGGGGAAGACAAGAGGTAGAAGCATGAACAAAATTAGATACATTTGTGTTGGGGTTCTTCCTTTTGCTTGCGGTAGAAGTACTCACTTTCCCTCTACTTATTGGTCGACTTCTAGACTTCGCAGGGGGAAGTTCAGCTGGTAGGGGATGAAGTGACTCATCAAGAAGAGGCTTAACTAAAATGGGAATGGCCTGTTCCAAGGGTGGCGTGGAAGTGGTACTGAGAAACCAAGGATCTTTCTGCATTCTCCTAACCAAAAACTGGGCTTTGGTATATTTAATGGGGTTGGTCTCATGAGTGGGGCCAACTACACATTCTTGAATAAGACGAACCTGTTGCTACCAAAGAAGGAACCAAGATGAAGTAAATGAAGGATGATAATCGCAGGGAGGCACATAGAGACCACCCAAACCACTGACCCAACGAAATAATCCCCGAAGAGTGAAGCTACCCCACGCCTCTAAAAACGCCTCAGAATGATCACTGTAGGTAGGAAGAGGAGGGATGTGAACGCACTGATCATAGCCAAACCGTCGTCTTGCCCAATCGGAATGATAAGATTCAGCACGCGGACCTAACTCGGTCCAAGAAGGGAGGTGGCATGGTAGGAGCATCGTTGCCAAATTAATATGCGGACAAATGGAAACAGACCCTACTGCTGAAGGGGAATAGAAAGTCCCTCCATCGCTAAGGAAAGAAAGCCAGCTGAAAGTTCCCCCTGGGCGCTTGGTATAAGGCCGAAACTGAAACTCCTCAACATCATCAATCAATATTCCCAAAGATTTCTTTGGAATTTTCTTGTGCCACCGGAGAAGTCTTGCAGCATCGCTATGACAAACATGAGCCCCTGAAGTAAAGTGGGGGAAATGCTCAAATAAAAAGGCCATTAAGAGAGCGGCATTTGCATAGTTAGCAACATCATACCGACCGTAAGACCTCTCTAAATCTATGTTTGCTCGGTCCATCCAGGTGTAAAGAGAACCCAAAGTCAAGACGACCATAGGTATCGACCTGCCGCGAGACAACCATATAGCTAATCTAAAAAGAAGTTCGCGAGGACAATCTTCAGGCTTACCTGGTAGAAGGAACCGAGTTAGAAATGTAACCAAGAAAGCGGCTAAATGTGAAGGAGAGTGGAGCTTAGGACCATCCTGGGTTCTGAGGGTTGCGCGTGAAGTCTCCCCCTTCTGTAACTTCTCAAAATCTCTGAACAAGTATCTTTGCCATTTGGCAAAGGAATGCTTGGAATGACTAGTTATATTTATTGCCACATACTTCGAGCACTCTCCAAGAGCTGACCGTAGCTCCCCCACCATCTCCTGCTCTAAAGCATACTCGCAGTCATCAGAAAAGACCTGTTGCCCAAAGAAAGGAAGAGCGTACAATTCACATACATCCTCTAGGGTGATGGTAAATTTTCCCCAGCTTGTGACCAATGTGTGAGACTCCATACTCCACCGAGATAATAAAAGATTGAGTGAAGAAATATGTTTAGATATGGTGCAGGACTTCAGGCTGCTGACACCGGTAAAAAGTCCCACCTCCCTAAGAATAGCCACATCATTAGGAATGCTCAGAACATAATCAACCCAGCTAGCCCACTTCTCCGTGGGACCCCCCGTGGCTTTAACTTCAACATTGGAATAAGGAAAGTCACCGCGGTTTACTCAGACTCGGGGAATGGAGTTCGAAGAAATGGTAGGGAGGTCAGCAGACTCACATAACCCCACATGAGAGCGCTCAAGAACCATGTCATAAATTTTTTCCCCAAATTCGGAAAGTGAAACCATGAAGTTGTCATCAGGACCAAAAAAGGAGCACGACGATAAATACCAAAATCTCACCCTTGGTGAATATGCATATAGTCCTTCCATGCGTGAGAAGAGGATGATGTATATGATGAACTACCAAGAATCATTGGCTCAAGAAAAGAACTCATCCTGATAGAGACTTCGAGTAATGGATCCTAGGTGTCCCTGTCGCAAAAAAAAGGAAGTGGAACCCTCGACGCCACAAGAGGTCGAGACACCCTGGGTTGTGGAACCGTCGACGCCACAAGGGGTCGAGACACCCTGGGTCGAGGAACCCTCGATGTGACAAGATGTCGAGACACCCCCAGCCACCAATATTTGATCTGGCGAGGAACCTTTCGTAGGGTAACGCGAGGAACCCCTTATGTCCGGTGCAAAGAGCGAGGAACCAAAACCAACAGGAGGGGGTGTCGAGACACCCTTAGAAGTGACATCGGCGAACGAGGGACCTCTCTTGCTACAGTTGGCAGCTTGCCCCACATGGGCAGATTTCGAGACACCCAAATCAGCAAAATAAAATGATGAGGACCCCCTTATAATACTTCCAAACGCGGAGACACCCCTAACCAGAACTGATTGACTCGACGAGGAACCCTCCTTATCTAGGGCAATGCACGAGGAGCCACTGCCGGTGCTAACATATGTCGAGATACCCCCACCAAAAGCTTCTTGTAAATTGTCAAAATCCAAAGTCATTCGCGAGGAACCCTCGGATGTGGGGGCCACTCGCCTCGAGCTCTTATCAGCAACCATCTCAATTGAAAAATCCAAAGCCATTTCCAAGGAACCCTCGGATGTCGGGACCACTCACGCCGAACTCTCATCAATAGCCATCTCCATCGAAAAATCCAAACTCACGCCCGGATTGGACGAGATACCATTCTCTCCAAACAAAAACCCTCTAGTCGATACACCCCTAGTGGCCGACAAAGACTCAGAAGAGACACCCTTTTATCTAAGAATAATACCACTGGTCGAGACTCTCCTCGCTGTCAACAAAGATTCAGACGAGACAACCTTTTCTCCAAGAAAAATACCACTGGTCGAGACGCTCCTCGCTGTCGACAAAGGTTCGGTCGAGACACCCCTCGCTTCAGAACAACTAAAAAAAAAGCCTTACTTGCTGAGTGAAATGGAGAGGATACCATGAGGGTTCTCGACCCAAAATCTAAATCACTGCCCAATAGAAAAGACGCAGGTGGCACGGACGAAGCCTCGATACTACCAATAGAACGGGACCAGAGATCACCGGGGACCATAGTACCAATGGTCGGAGCGATTAGGGGAGGCAATGAAGGAGACATGGAGCCAAAATTCATGGGAGCTTTGGGGATGTTCACATTTGAAGAGGTATTGGATGGATTAGAAGCCATTATTGGGGTGTTTGAAAAAGCTAAAGCAAAAAAAAAAAACTAGAGTCTATAGTGTTTTAAATTCCTTCTCTCTCACTTTCTCTCACTACAAATCCAAAGACCCTATGAGGTTTTTGAAGAAGATGAAAGAGCTCAAGAAAAGGGTCTTACGTTTTTATACATCAGAGTGGGAAAACGTGAAGGAAGGGAAAAAAGGTGATGACCTTTTTTTCCCAAATGATGAGATGACAGTTCCTACACTGACGCGTGGATTCTCAAAAAAAATTAAAACCTCGGATAAAGGGACACCGCACATAATGATCCTAGGGTCCCTCAATAAATAAATATATATATAATTGTTGAAATTGAATTTATGGCGTACAAAGTTTTTTTAGTCTACCCAACCAAAAAAACTTTGCACGAGGGGCTAATGTAGAAGGGTGTCTACCTATAAAAAAAAAGTAAATAAAATAAAAATACTTTTTTTTATTAGTGATACATGAGAGGTGCCCCGCAAGGGCCACCGCCGCAGAAGTCCAAGATTGAGAAGTGCCACTGCAAGGGTCACTGCAGCAATGACATTCGAGAGGTTCCCCGTAAGGGAAGTTCAAGATTCAGAAGTTCCACTGCAAGGGTCACTGCCCCTGCTAGTGTCACTGCAGCAATGACATTCGAAAGGTTCCCCGCAAGGGCCACCGCAGAAGTCCAAGATTGATAAGTGCCACTACAAGGGTCACCGCCACTACAAGGGTCACTACAGGAATGACATTCGAGAGGTGCCCCGCAAGGGCCACCGCAGAAGTACAAGATTGAGAAGTGCCACTACAAGGGTCACCGCCACTGGAAGGGTCACTGCAATAATGACATTTGAGAGATGCCCCGCAAGGGCCACCACAGAATTCTAAGATTGAGAAGTGCCACTGCAAGGGTCACCGCCACTGCAAGGGTCACTGCAGCAATGACATTCGAGAGGTGCCCCGCAAAGGCCACTGCAGAAGTCCAAGATTGAGAAGTCCCACTGCAAGGGTCACTGTAGCAATGACATTTGAGAGGTGCCCCGCAAGGGCCACCGCAAAAGTCCAAGATTGAGAAGTTCCACTGCAAGGGTCACCGCCACTGCAAGGGTCACTGCAGCAATGACATTTGAGAGGTGCCCCGCAAGGGAAACCGCAGAAGTCCAAGATTTAGAAGTGCCACTGCATGGGTCACTGCAACAACGACTTTCGAGAGGTGCCCCGTAAGGGCCATCCCAGAAGTCCAAGATTGAGAAGTGCCACTGCAAGGGTCACCGCCACTGCAAGGGTCACTGCAGAAATGTTATCCGAGAAGTTCCACTGCAAGGGTTCCGAAAGAAACTCATATTGAGAAGGAACCCACCCAGGGTGTCCAGGATGAGGGAGTGGCTACCACAAACAACTCCTCATCATGAAACGTCATTCTTTAGAAGAACAACAGTACTAACACTTTGCTTTCTTATACAAGTTGCCTAGTTGAGCAAGCAGGGCTCAAGCACGCTAGTTGGGACCTTCTGGGAGTTTTGGATTGGCGACTGAGGAATTAGGTATGTTGAGCAAGCTCAACCACTTAGCACTATAGGATTGAGAGAGTACTAGTAGTAATACCCATAAGTCACTCAAGACCACACACACTTCACATTTAGTCATAAGTGCAAGAAAAGAACTGTTTATAAAATGATTTTAAAGGAAAGGGTCCTCTAAACCCCTCTCAAGAAAAATGATTTTTGAAGGGGGTCCTTAAGACCACCCTCAAGCTTACAAAGATTTTAGAGGAGGTGGTCCTCGAGACCCCCCTCAAGTTTACAAAGTTTGCACCAAAAGTTACCGTTTCCAAAGATATTTAGCAAATCATATATTTTGTCTCCATTAGAAGACATATTTTCTTTTGAACTTTGATTGGCACCAGGGGGCATCTTCCAGAGGGGACAAGTAGAGTTTCCTGCAGGTAGGGACAAATAGTACACTGCAGACTTTGTCCCTCACCAACCCTCTAGGTTTTGGCGCTAAAAGTGCCAACCCAGCCTTAGTGCCCAAGTATAAATAGGACCCCTGGGCAAGGTCATACAAAAAGGAATAGAAAAACTCAATAGAACTATTATTATGCAAAAATCACACCAGACTTCCTAGTATTCTCTCCATGCTCTCTTTCTAAGTGCTAAGTGCCTTGTTCTTTCACTCCCCACTGACAGCCATCGCACTCAGGAGCTCCTCTTGAGAAAATTACTATTATTGTTGTGGAAGTTCATCTTCTTGCAGGGAGGGAGTTCCAGCTTGAGCTCCATTTTTACCAAAAGGATAAGGTCTCATCGGAATATGCTCTGGAAGTTCTTGAGAACCTTGCAAACAACGTCCATTGGAGTGGGTCACGCCTCACCCTTTCCAATTATTCATAGACCCCAGTCTCACTATCCTCCGACACTTTGGTTGTTTAGGATTTCTAAAGTTTGGGGGTGACGGATTAGTTAGGTAGCGTAGCTTAAATAGGATGTTTAGAGGGATGCGCTAGGTGTGCACTATTAGAAGAGAGGTAAGGAGTATCTTCTATACCAATTTAAATATGAGATAAAACATATTTTAAAAATATAGCATTTATGGATTTGCTAAATATTTTCACAACTCGGGCTCTGACCCGTTTATATATTTTTTCCTATCTTGCTATATTATATATATATATATATTATATATATATATATATATATATATATATATATATATATATATATATATATATATATAGGTGTCCAGACACAGGGACGCCTGGATGATGAACCTTTTGAGTCATACGTCAACTGTAGCAGCTGTGGATGCATGCAGGTTTGATTTAGACGCTTCTATTCTTGCGATCTAGATAGGAAGAATTGTAGTTACATTCGACCCAAAAGCCCAATTGTATTTATTTATTCTTTCACCGCCTTTTAGTGCAGCATTCGATTTGTTGTATTATATTTGAATCGAGTGTTCGATTAATTTATCTCTTTCTAGTTCCATTTATATAAACTGTGTGAATGCTTTAATTGTATAGTTCCTTTAAAGAGATTAGTTAAATAAAATTTTGACGCCAACCTAATAGGTTATTAGTAATTAATTTTAATTTCGGCAATGATGCTAAGAATGATCCATATTCGACTCCGATTTTAATTTGATATAGGAGTGATCGCCCGGTATTTTATTAGGCGGGGTGTCACATATGGTATCAGAGCATCAGGTTCTAGTGTCCTTAGGAATCTGTGCGTACGTACTACACTTTCAGCGTTGCTCTTGATTGGTTATAGAGCCTTATGATTAGGATTCTTGATTCCTCTTGTGAGATTTTGTTCTCCTGACATATTGTGAGATTATATTAAATCTTTTGTGCGCTCGTTCGAGATTCATGTGCTGATAAAGGAAGGCGGCAGGAGGTGGGGCTTATTTGAAGCTATGAGTTGAAGTTGGATACTAGGGCCGTAGTAGAGGTCATTCTCCTTGTGGCATTTGCTAAGAATTATTGCAACGACTACTAAAGAATAGTAGTTATGAGTACCCAAGTACCGATATACTAGAGAGTGGTACTAAAGTTGAATTACCTGGTGAAGTTAAGGGTTCAAAAGGGGTCTTTGATAAGGATCATACTTTGAAGTTAATTCATGCGAAGGCAGTGTAGCATTACTCACTCGAAGTAGAGGGCTCAGAAGTTTTGACTTGGAAAAAGGGTATGGAAATACACATATGTGAAAATTTGAGAAAAAAATTTCACTCGTAGGAGTAATATTGAAATGGTGGGAATGGTGATAACCATATTCGGAGGGGAGCAGGATGTTTTACCCCTAAAAGGATGTTACGGATAGTTTTAACCGTGAGTCCCCATGATTTAGCAGGAATGAGAAGAATGCAATTTTAATTATTCACGTGAGGTCCGGTCAGAGGCCAACACTGAATAAAGAAAATTATGGGTAAAGTGAACTTTACACTGATTCAAGGTAAGTACAATGAAGAGAGAGTTCTTCAGAGGAATGATAGGCTCACTAGAAAAGTGTTGCTAACACTTATGGAGAATGTTTACGTTCGAGGACCCCATTGATGGACATCCACCCGGGGAATTCGTTAAAACAGGGTTATTGAGGCCGGTGGTGGAGTTTCCTTATTATGAAGAAGTTAAGGGGAACTAGTAAACTGATTGTCAGAATCACGGCTATGGAGTCCAAGATACTGATACCCTTGAAAGGGTCAGGGTGACCCGAGATGGGGAATGTTAAAATGTGGGTTGTAGAACCAAACGGTTAGTTATTGCTCAGTGGGAGTTAAAGGGCAAGAGTAGGGTGCCCAGATGGGGCATTGATTAAAGTAATTTTTGGTTCAGTTACGGCAAGTGTATTAAGTCCAGGAACCTTTTTGAGTAGCTAAGGTAATAGGCGAAGTCGTTGTTATGAGTTTCACCTCAGTTAAAGAAGTCTTGTTCTATGTGACGATATTGAGTCACATTGTTTTATTAGCCCTAGATTCGTGTATGATACGAGTTTACATATAATATCGATAACGTTGCGTAGCATATGTTTATGTGTTTTTCCGCAATAGAGAGAATTTATTTTCTTTCATTCCCTGTGAAGAGCGGGTGTTAGTATTTGGAGTTTATATCAGATTAATATTACTTGTTTTGTGTGTGTTATACGAGTATGGTGTTATTTTGAGTAGAATACGATATTCGTTGTTCGGAGCGATAGCAGGCTAATGATGGCAAGACTATCGTGTCGGCGTTTCCATGGTGGAACGGGTTGTTATTGCGATATATCACCTGGATACAGGCTAAGTTCGCCTTTATTACATGCATAGATGGAACTTCGGTGAGACGATGTCTCATTATCATGATTCGAGTGCGTGTCGACCTTATAGGTGTGATTTAAGGTATGCAGGGCTAATTGTTGAGCTGTGAGTTTAAGCTCATTATTGATTACGCAAGGACTGAGTGTTAGTGAGAGTGCTTAGTGGTGTGGCTTCTGGATAGAGATAGGAGTACAGACCACATTCTGTCGAAAGAGGGGATAGGATTATCCCGGTTGCATATTTGAAGTTAACGGACCTCCATGACCGACAAAGTTAAGTAGTAGTGTATTGGAGGGGTTTCTTGTTTTGATTTCACTTGCGAGATTCTCCACCCATGAACCTTAACGACGTCGGGAATGGAGGGATGTTATAGGATGCAAGGATGTTGGTTTTGTCGATAAGTCATATAGTGTGGAGGAAACACTATAGACTTTGAGCCGTATAATGATAGTATGCTTATGGAAATATTATTTTATGGAGAAGCACTAAAGTGGTCATCTCACCATAAGTAGGTAGATAAGGCAGGAGTTAGAGAAATTGATTTGAGGATTATAGCCAGGCCTTAATGAAAAGGCAAATTTTGGAAGAATAATGTTTTGGGTATGATGTTCGTAACGCTTTTACAGAGAGTTGGCGCCTGAATTAGTTATATTTTTACTTTTCTCTTAGGTGGAAGGATAGAGTGGTAGAACTACATTAGTAGGTTAGTGAGATAAGATTTAGGACGTCCCGCTGTTGTGCCTTAGGCCGTTATATCTCAATGACCGACGACGCGAGGGAGTAGTGTAATGGGAGGGTTCCTTGTTTGGATTTCGCTTTGCGAGACGTCCCACGCATGAAACAAGCAAATGTCGGGAGTTGAGAAGTCCTTGGGCACCAGGGACACAATTTAGGATAGTATTATTTCTCGTAGTTAGGAACGCTTTGATCTTAGAATTATTAGGTAGTAAAGCCAGTGGCGCCGATATAGAAATATTGGTTGGGTAACCTTGAGAAGAATGGGATTTTGCGGGTTGGGAAGACCCATGTATGAGTATTACGTCAAGGAAGTAAGGCCTATTATTTAAACAGTATGTATGTGTCAGACGTTTGTGATTGTTGTGCGGAGAAAGACGGGTTAGAAAAGGTGTATGGGCACCTTTGTAAGTTGCTTTTATATACTGCCTAAGATAAAATGACGTAGTATATAGAATTGAAGATTATGCCGAGATGGCAGAATTGTATAGTATAAACCATGATGGAGGTGGGTTCTTATTGAGGATACGATTGAGAGATATTGGGTAGTACCATTCCACTTTGAGGCATTAGGATGTGGTGTGATTCATGATCCTAGGTTAGTGTTGGTAGTATCGGTTATATCATAATTTCAAGGATGAAATTCCATTGTAAGGGGGGAGTATGTAATACCCCGCGCTTCTATGGGAAATTAAATTCAATAATTAAGTGTAATTTGGGAATTTAATAATTATAGTGAATAGTACATTTTTGGAGTTTTCAAGGATAAGGTAATTTTTTATGGGTGTTATATTTACTTTTGGGGTTAAGTAAATAAGTCGGAGTATTTTAATTATATGTCGTCGCTGGGTAAAGCGACAGAGGAGAATATTTTAATAGGAATACCGCATTAAGTGGTGTGGGGTTAAATTAGTGAATTGCAGTCAAGTACCTTGGATGGAGATATCTAGTGTGCGGTTGGTCTCGGAGTGGCCGAGATAGTCAAAATAGAGCATCTGGGTCGTAATTAAGTTTTAGAAATTTTTGGATTAATAGGAACTCGCAATTGAGTAAACGAGTCATTTTTGGGTTTAAAGGGATAAAACCTATTTTCTTGCCCTATAAGACACGCGAGATTGGGAGAAAAGAAAGAAAAAGATAGAAAAAAGAAGAGAAGAAAGGAAGATGGTAGAAAGAAGAGAGAGAAAGGATTTCCAGGCCAAACTCCGCCGGATTCGACTCGATGTCGTAGGATTTTATCCTCTAGGCAAGTGTTTACTTGCTTTATTTGATTTTAAGCATAAATCTCATATCATAATTGGTAATAACAGACCGTAAAGATTTTTGGTGGGATTTTCGTGGATTAAACGGGTTTTTCGAAAGTTAAATGGGTAAACCCCGAAAATTATTAAATTGGAGAAACTTAGATATTCATTGAAATTAATGGTTCATTCTTGCTTTTAGGATGTTTAGAACTGATTTCCTTGGTGTATATATAGTTGGGTGTGGTTATATGTTGGTGGGATAAAAGGAAATAAAGTTTGGAGGTTTGTTAATGGCCAAAACAGGGGTCGGAGAAGAAGCTACCAGGCTTGATCGATTAATCGACGGCCAAGGGTTGATCGATCAATCGAACAGGGATTTTTGCAATTTCGGCTTAGTTAATTTAAATGGGATAAATTCTCACTTTTATGGTTTTTGGGTTATTTATTCGAGGAAATAAATATTCACCTAGGGAAATGTATTCCTAATGATTATAGGGAGTTATAATTGGGATTTGGAGAAGTGTAAAAATGTGTGTCGCAAAAGGGATGGTTTGGACGAAAATAAATAAAGTGAGAAATAAAGGTTTGGGGTTCCTAAAATAGAGTGGGGACCTATAAATTATTATTTAAGTGAAATATAGTCCTTGGGTTCCTGGAAATGGAATCCACGACCTATTGAAATTAAGGGTGTTTGGTGATGAATATTCCTTGGGATAATTTTAGTGGGCATTTAGGCGTATATGATTATGAGCGTAGAAAACCTAATTATATCGATTGTGGTTGAGTATATCCTGCGAGACTATTAGGATGAATTTGGGAAAATGCGTATCAACTTAGTTTGAAATGGTATAATTGGAGAAATTATATAAATCCTTATGTGTGAATAAGGTACACGTTATTTATCAAGTGAGGGAATACTTTTGGGTTTAGTATCGCGAGTGTGAAAATACTCGAATATTATAAATTATGAGAACCTTTGGGATTATTGGTCATCATTATGTGTGATTAGCAATTATGGCCATTTATATGTATATTTGAGGAACAATGTGGAATATATATACACTATGTGATTAAAGTATATATATTATATGATACGGATATGTATATATTTCTATGTGTGGATCTATATATATATGTGAAGCATACCCCCTCTAATGCTATCATGGAAAGTTGCGCGATGTGGGTGAGGCCCCTGGTTTGAGGTAGTCCCCGGGTCATAGCGTCCATTGTTATATTGTGTGATTTTTATTAGGGGTGAGACGTGGTGGGTATGTTTCGTCTCACTTTCGGGGAGGAACTATGATCGCTTCCCAGATGTTGTGTTTGTTGGCCGCAATGTCGGTGATATTGAGTCCGACCGCTGGTCCCCAGGACGGTATGTGAGTGATGCCCTGGAAGATGATAACATTGAGAGACCACATCCTCAAGTTATAGCTCGTTGGGATAGTTATTGTACTTGTGTGTATAGTACATTACTTGTGTATGAGAACAAGATAATATATCTCTACTAGAGTAAAGAGATAAATTGAATATGAAATGAATTCTCGTTTCGGGAGATTTTACTGGACTTAAAATGTGATAATGTATATAAAAGTGAGCATGAAAAATTAAGATGAATATGTGATGTATATTTATTTATTTATACGAGTGTATATATATATATATATATATATATATATACATGTGTGTGTGTGTGTTGAGTACTAAGGGTCTAACGGATCTCGACGATCGACCTTGCCAGGTAGTAGTGTATTAGGGGATTTCCTTGTTTGGTTTTTTCTTCGCGAGACACCCCACACATGAACATTGCTTAGTGTTGAGACTGGGGAGCAGTTTAACCCTTAGTGCTCCTGTTTTTATTTTTCCTTATATATATATATATATATATATGTTGTGTACTGAGGGTCTAATGGATCTCGACGATCGACCTTGCCAAGTAATAGTGTATCGAGGTGGTTTCTTATTTGAATTTCGCTTCGGGAGACACCCAACACACGAACATGGCATAGTGTTGAGACTGGGTAGAATTTTAGCTCTTAGTACTTGGGTTGTTTAGGATTTCTAGAGTTTTGGGGTGACTAATTAGTTAGGCTGTGTATCTTGACTAGGATGTTTAGAGGGATGTGCTAGGTGTGCACTATTAGAAGAGAGGTGGGGGGTATCTCATGGGAGTGCGATTCAAATTTAAATATGAGATAAAACATATTCTAAAAATAAAGCATTTATGGACTTGCTAAATATTTTCACAACTCGAGCTCTGACCCATTTCTATTTTTTTCCTCTCTTGCTAAATATTATATATATATAGGTGTCCAGACACATGGATGCCTGGATGATGATCCTTTCGAGTCAGACGTCAGTTGCTGCAGCTGTGGATGCATGCAGGTTTGATTTAGACACTTCTATTCTTGCGATCTAGATAGGAAGCATTGTAGTTACTCTAGGGCCGAAAGCCCAATTGTATTTATTTATTATGTCACCGCCTTTTAGTGCGGCATTCGATTTGGTTGTATTATATTTGAACCGAGTGTTCGGTTAATTTATCTCTTTCCAGTTCCATTTATATAAACAGTGTGAATGTTTTAATTGTATAGTTTGTTTAAAGATATTAGTTAAATAAAATTTTGACGCCAGCCTAACAGGTTATTAGTAATTCATTTGGTTTTCGGAAGTGATGATAAGAATGGTCCATATGTGACTCCTATTTTAATTTGATATAGGAGCGATCGCCTGGTATTTTATTAGGCGGCGTGTCACAGTCGTCATTTATGTATTATCGAGACCACTTGAGTTATAACTCAATGATGTCCTACGACCTGCTGATAGGGCATGTGGTGGTTGTCCTATTAAGACTTTCGCTTGGGTTAAGTTTGGCCAGTTTCATTAGGGTCTCTATATGGACATAGTCGTGGACTAAGTTTTTATATATTTTGTTAATTTTGTACAACTAAAATATGCGTTAGTGCTACCTCCGATGTAAATCTATGGGCTTTCGATTCTATATGACAACAGATCGAGCATTCATTCGACGGCCAAACATTGAATGAAATGTTGTCATGAGGTTTCGAAAATTTCCATTCCATTTTCAGGCTTTTTCAATTTCTCACTAAAATATTGGAATATGCAAGCGGAAATCATATATATATATATATATATATTGTTCCTTACAACCTTATAGAAATGTGAGTATCCATCGATTTTCTTAC
Organism: Sambucus nigra; assembly: GCA_949130495.1. Taxonomy (NCBI): domain Eukaryota; kingdom Viridiplantae; phylum Streptophyta; class Magnoliopsida; order Dipsacales; family Adoxaceae; genus Sambucus; species Sambucus nigra. The sequence continues at coordinate 560,661 of CASBWL010000200.1, read as the reverse complement.
ATTTTAGTATTTTGACTATTAATTATGTATACATAATCTATTCGCGTTATACTTATTCTTTTGTAACTATGATTGGAATTTTATTGTCATTGATTTGTCTTTGATGAATGTTTATTTATTGGACCCTTTGCGTCACCCACACGATGAAGCAACTAAGTTATATTTCAACGCGTGAGTAAAATTACACCTCTACTTTCGTTCGAGTGTAATTAATTATTCACAATTAATCATAAAATTCTTAAGTTGTAGTGGAATCATTCCATTGGCTCTTGATGTATATATATGACCCACAATACCACATTGGAATGATGTAAAGGAAAATAAATATTAATAATATTATAATTTGTCTTCCCTTACTTCCTATTACTAACATGTTAGCGCTTGTGTATCCTATGTGATTAAATATATGAGAGAATTAATAAGGATTCCTTCTAACTTTAGTGATTCAAAGGTAATTAATTATACTTATTTCCATTTTATTTGGGGGGGGGGAGGGGGGGGAAGGTGTTGGAGAGGACAGTGATGGATTGTTGTGGGTCGGGGTGCTAATTTTTTTTCTGGGTGGGGGTTGTTAAGATGATTTTTCGTGAAGAAAATGTGTTCAATTGTTACACGTATACGACACAACATGATTACAATAGATTCTCAATACGAACACAACGTATCATGTGAAGTTTAATATTTCCTTTATTCTTTTGTAGGTTTATCAGAAGTGATTTTGTAAAGAAAGCATGGAGTAGCCATTTGGAATATCGAGGACATATTTGGTTTATAATAGTTACATTTTCACTATTTTAGATGGGAATTTTGAATTTTAACCAATTTTGTATGGAATCTAATTGGGCAAAATACCTTTTTGAATGTATATATTACTTTGGTACAACAATTTTTGGATGTATGTAATGGTAGGATAACCCTTAGATGTATATATTTGTAGGACAACTTTTAAATGTATCCATGGATATGACTAGTTAGAATTGATTTTGTGAACATTTGTGTTGATTTTATTTCATGGGACAGTTTTCCAATGTAATATAGGAATATGTTGATAACGTATTCAAGTGAAGAATCCTATAAAAAAAATATTTAGGACGCTTTTGTGTAAGTGATAGGTAGTTAGTATGGGAAATTTTTTCAACCCTTATAAATAACGCGTCTTAAAAAGTTCTATTTTGAAACATTTTTTTCGCAACGTTTGTAAAATAACGTGTCTTAAAAGGTTCTGTTTTTTAAGACTTTTTTGAGTTTTTTATGATAGTTTTTTTTAATACGCTTTTGATTACAATTAAAAGTGATGTAAATAGCTTTTTATGACATTTTTTAGCCCTTTTGAAAAGGCCAATTTCTTCTAGTGGCACTCCTTTCCCGACCAATCCTCGGGGAAAACCTATATTTATACTTGACTTTTTCATAGTTATCCATAAGTTCATATTTTATCCAACTAGATGGAAGTGTCCAAAGGCCAGTATATTATACTGGAAAAATATTTCGAGGATCAAAAATCAGATATCCATGCCTAGAAAAGTTATCCCTAGCTCTCATTAAAGCCTCTAGGAGGATGAGGTCATACTTCCAACCCCACACCATTATCTTCTACACGGATTTGCCTCTACAACAAGAACTTTATTAATTCTAGAAGGTTAATGTCCTAGGAAGTTGAATTGGGAGTGTATGAAATTATTTATGAACCCATAGTTGCAATAAAAGGACAAGTAGTGGCAGACTTCATTGCCAAATTCACATGTGCAGAGGAGAAACATAAACCATGTTTGCCTATCGAGAAAACTTCTTCGGAATAGAGCTTAGCTCAAAATCAAATAGAGATTGTGGTCGCCGATCAACCTAACTTGTTGGATGCTTAGAAAGAATTCAATAGAGCAAAAAGATGTTCAGGCATGGAGTGCTGACAGAAGAAGAGCTCTCTAATAGTATTCCAATCTGGCAGTTGTTCGTAGATGGATCCTTATGTGCTACTGGAAGTGGAGTAGGCCTCATCATCAACACTCCTAATAACTTGGATGTGGAATATGCTATGAGATTCCAATTCAAGGCTTTTAACAATGAGGTAGAGTATGAGGAATTGATTATGAGATTAGAACTTGCTTCATGTCTAGGCACTAACCAAGTATTGGCATATAATGATTCTCAGTTGATCATCAATTAAATATAGAAAATTATGGTGTCGAAGGACTATTACCATAATAGTAATGGGGGAAACCCCATACATGTTGGCTTTTGGCCCTGAGGCAGTTGGACCATTGGAAATTGGCCTACCGACTCACAGGGTATTGAACTTTGATTCACCCAAAAGTTATCTCACGAGGTGACTAGATCTAGACATGGTAGAATAAGTCTGAGAAGATGATGATATTCAGATGGATGCGTACCAACAAATAATTGTAAGTTTTTATAATCGAAGGGTCAAGACGACCAATCTAAAGCAGGGGGATCTGGTACTCAACAAAGTTATCCATAAGAGAAATAAGCTGGAGCCTAGTTGGCATGGTCCATACCGCATCCCAGCGCTTATTCGGTCAGGAACTTATAGCTTCGAAACTCTGGAAGGAGAATAATTCAAGATTCCTTGGAAAGCAAACCACATGCGCAAGTATTATCAGTAATTCAATTTTCACAAATTCCCTTTTTAATATTCAAGTTAATGAGATTATAGGTTTTTCTCCATTGTACATACCTTTTGTGTTTTGTTTTCTTGGAGTATGGTGGCTAAACCCTTAACCCATAAATTAATGAGCAATTTTAATTTAAAACCTTTTCAACTGTAGAAAAATTTCCAAAAAGTTCTTCTCCAAAGAACATGGTTAAAAAAATTTACGAAAAGTTTTACATAAAGTTTTCCAAAAAGTTCTTCACCAAAGAGCATGGTTCAAACTTTTCCAGCTTCAGAAAAGTTATTTATATTCGTCAAACTTTTCCAACTTCAAAAAAGTTCCTCATCATAAATGTTCCAACTTCAGAAAAGTGTACGGTTCAAACATTTCTAAACTTTTCCAGCTTTAGAAAAGTTAAACTTCGTGCATTATTTGTCCTCGAAAAGTCACGAACAAGAAGGCAGTAAAATTTCTTAATTAGAGGTTTTGCCTGAATATGTTAAAATACTAGAATAACTATACATTCCTAATACACTTGGTCGCTAATGATAACTAATGCTACAACTTATTAATATAAAGCAATTTACAGTTTTATCTAAGTGCATTAGTCAAATCTAAGTCCTTATAAATGATCCAAATATGAATTAGATATTAAACATTTGACCAGGTTATTTAGTCTATAAGATTATTAAGTAATCATTATACGTGTTACCTAATCGACAAAAAGATTAATATTAACCATAAGCTTGAATAACGAGAACTCATTCAAAAATAACTTCATTTCATTGATCAAAAAGTATTACAATAGGAATCATTGATCAAAATGCAGTACAATAAGTATAAATTTATTCTGCTAGATGATTTCCTTGTGCCTTGCCCATCTCGGCAGCAGGATCATCAAGGGTATATGGAGAATGGATTTTTTTTGAAATCTCTTAGCATCTGCCTATTGCTATTGCTTGGCTAATCATGCAAGTGATGAGAACAAACTATCTCACACTCATCATGGAGGCCATAATCCCCCAAATATTTACTTATTAGGCATTGAGGAATGTCATCATTAATAATCCATCTCGTGTCCAATTTGAAAAGATGTTTGTCATAATCTAAGAAACTTGGGTCATACTAATGACACAATTCACTATTGTGATCATACTTCACAAAAATCAACAAGTTGGTCCAACCCTATTTATAGCCTTCACGATTTCTTTCAGAAATACAATCATTCAAATGAGCTAAGACCTCGTTATAACCCTCCATCCAAACTTCCCTTGGTTGCTTGTGAAAGTGGAATGTTATCATATCCACTTGATCTTGAAGTTTCTTAAGGAAAATATCTTTGGATTTCAACATGGCAGCTTAGTCGGCAAGAGTTTTATTAGTCATATCCTCCTCATTGGTTGGCCAACAACTATGCTTTTTCTAGACCCTCGATTTCCAAATATGAAACACCCTCATCTGGACCAGTGGTAATTGACCTCTTTAGCCAGTCTAGTTCATTCCTTAAGGCATTATTTTCTTTCTCCAACCATGCAACAATTGATAGGGCACTTTCAAAATCTTGTTTCAAAGATAATTCTCTTTTGTGCAATGCAAAAGTAATATCTTTCAATTTTTGGTCAAAGCCACAACTTTCACTTAGTGTCTTATACTTGGCTTCATAGTCAGCACAGAGCAATGTTTTGGACATTTTTTTTATCCTTTTGTATTTTCTCAATCATCTCATAGTAACTCGCATTATTTTGTAACTACTCTATCCAAGAGGTGGTGGAGGTGGATGTAAGATTCTTTCACTTGAGAAGACACATCTGGGGCAAGCAACCCTGATAAATCTTCCCCGTTCAAAGGAACATGCCCTACCTTAAAAAGATTCCCACACCGTCTTAGTAGGTTGGATTCAGTAGAAACAATGGCCTTCTTCCTAGCATCAAATTAAAAAGTCATAAACATATGAGTTTGTGGGATAAATCATGAGAGGTAAACAACATATAAAATGACAAACAAGCAAGAAATAAATATCATTCAAAGGCATAAAGATTCGAGATAAGAAAAATTATTCTTTCAGTAATTAATCGTTGAAGCATAAGAGTTGATACATCATCAAGAAATGAAAGACAATAAATTAAACTTGCTAATAAGGAGCTAGAACTTCTCCTTATACTTTACCTAGTCTTGGCTAGTAGTAGGTTGATCGACACTAGCAGTTGTCACCATTAAAGAATCAAAGGGAATCATATAAGACTGTAGAGAACCCTCCTCATCATAAAACTCCTCATATTGGTTAGAAAGATTTCCATGGGCATCCCTTTGGAAAAGTTTAGATTTTTCTTCTGTACCGACCAACTTCAAGGCCTCAGTCCACCCTTCCTTGAAAGATAGCTTCGTGGAATACTCAATTTGAATGGATGAACCAAAGAGATCCTGCTCCCAACCTTTATCAAAGGCAATTGTCCTTTGGCCTTTAAGGAATTCACCTCTGATGTCAATCCAACCACCTTATCTTCAACAACTTGCGCCCAAGCTATGGCATTTTAAAACTTGTCCTCGTCAGCCTGGTACCTTCTTTCATCACCAATTATCTTCTTCTTGACAGTTTTATCTCCTTCCTCTACAGCATTTATTTGGCCTTCAGCCTTAGAAGCCCGATCATTAGCCTTCTTAAAATCTTCTTCCTTAGATTCCAGTTTTGTTTCCAAAGCATTTTGGGAAGCCTTAAAATATTATTTTAGACCTTTGAATGCCTCTTCAACTTCACCGGGATAGGACCTCAGTTGGTCATCCTTCTCCATTATTTGGTTGAATTTAACCAAAAACTTCAAACAGATCTAAATACCAGATGTCAGAAAGAGTTCTTCAACATGGAGAAAAGAGAAAAAAATGAGAAAATTACGAGTGTTGAGTTATGCCAAGCCCTCTCAGTAAGCCTAGACATGGGCATAGGTGCTCATACAGACCGATCAGCAGGAAGGGTTCTAGATTTGATCAAACCCCTAGCCAGTCCAGGGTTAACAATGACAGAGGCTGACCCAATGTCCAAGTCAGCCTTTATTTTTCTTACCAACTCTTGTTCGTGGAAAGTCTTCTTAGCAGGAAATGCTTACTGGTCGACTGAAGTTTTTTGGGCTTATTTTTTAGGATCAGGCAAACCTCTCTTTAACCTATTTAGTTAAGGATCAATAGTTTGAGTCTCATCAGCACCAATAGGCCTTTTGTCACTATCCTGAGACTTCTTCTCAACTGGCTTCTTACCAGCATCAGTACTCTTCTTGGGGGAGGAGATAATAACCCACCTAGTGAGTTAGGAATCTTCCTTTTCATCATGTCTATTGAAGTAGAGAAAGGGATTTTAAAGATTTCAAATGATTCAAATGAAGAAGAAGTTCTCCCTGGATGAATTTAGCACTAGTAGATTCAGTTGCTGGGGAAGTCAGTACAGGGTCTTCTTCTCAATTGATTGAAATTTTGGCCAACACAAGTGTTGATTGGGCAACAAAAGATGTGATAGAACTTTTGTACCCCAACAATAAATAAGATAATCAGGGATGTTATTCTCCCACTTTCTGATAAACACCCCACAAAAACTTCATCTCCTCAAGGTTAATTTCCCCTTCTTTGGTACACATTTTTCTTACTTCCCCCTACATTAAAAAGAAATAGCAAAGTTAGTCGGCAAAGCGTTAATAATGCACAACAAAAGAGGAAAAATAGTTAATAGAATTATAACATATGTCACGTCCTCATTGAGTACATCTGGGACCAGCCAGATTCAACAATGATCAAAGTATGGATCCAATGACACTGAAAAGTGAATACACATTTATAGGACCCTGGGATATCTCTAAATATTCGCAATCCAGAATTTTTCATTTTTCTCTAAACTCATCTAAATAACTCTCATCTACTATGTGAATCATGGTGGAAATAAAGGAAAAGATGATAAAATAGAGAAAGAAGAAATCAAGGCTTAAAGGGGATCTAAGACAATTGCAAGAGACGATTGCAAAAAATGAAGAAAAAATGGCAGCAAACGATGGCACAAAAAAAAAGCTTAAAGATGAAGAAAATTCTAAGTTCAGAAGGTTTGAGGCAAAAAAAGGAGGGAAATTTCTCTATATTTATACGTTGCCTCAATAAATGGGAATGAAATGATTAAGTAACCAAATTGTAAAGCCACCATCGGCTGCACACCTCCCGAAGCGTTAAAAGACTATTGTATCCTTTGGAGGTTCAAAAAAATTTGAATTATTACAAAAATGCCATTATCAAATAGTGCCACTAGAAATTTTTACAAATATAAGATGTTAGCTTCCGACTAAACACTAAAAATAGTACGTCGAGCATCTTCCTGGCCTAAATAGTCCATACTTTCAATCAATCATCAAGCATGGAGCATTGGCAGCTTTTGTTGTATGTGAAAATTACTCTCCTACGTGGATCAATGATGAATGTACACATGACGTACTATGTAGACTGCCATCCTTATTGATAAGCATTAGAGATACTTAGTCGGCTAGAAAGTTAACCAACTTCATAAGGCCAACCAATAGGAATACCAATAGTTACTCAGATGGGATGCCAACCAACACTGAATTCCAAGGGTTTCATTTATTGTACACGGATGTAAACGCCTGGCACTATAAAGGTGTTCCATCTAGGGTTTAACATGATTATAAATACGATATACACCCTCAGTTGGAGGAGAAACTCAAATCACTCATATGCACACCATACTGAGCTATTGTAAACAGTACTAAATAAAACCAACAGTGGACGTGGGCTATTTTATAACTGAACCACTCTAAAACTCTCATCTTTTATGTGTGTGATTTGAGTTACTTATTATATTATTATCCGCGATCATAAATTTGGATTGAGTCCATTTTTAGACATCAACACCCATCTTCACCTTAAAAACCACCCAAATCCTCTCCAAGAACCCGATAAATACCCTCATTCACCTCAGTAAAAACTCATCCCAGCTAAGAGCTTACCCAATGTAAAATTTTGAGAGTTTTTGCATTTTTGTTATTTTATGCTTGAATATTTGTTTCCTCGGTTTGGTTATGTTTCAACATTTATATAGAATGGAATTATGGGTTTACATATGTTAGTTAACTTATGTATGCCTAGATCAAAAACTAGAAAACTTCATTAAAGCTGGAGCTTCAATGGTGGATTTTGCTTCCTTGAATTTTAACTAGTTTCAAGGTGAGGTAAGATAAGCTTAGGTTCTTAGTAACCTAGGTGAAAGATTTAATTGAACGAAAAATAGGTTTTGATACCTCAAATAAATGCTTGAGGTTTTTGGGCCTGGAATTTTTAGAAAATAAATTCACGAGTTTTGCTCGACCAAAATCCCTTAAACTAGGTTTGTTTCGCTACATTTTCAACATAGAACAAAATCATTATAATGCCGGAATGAGAATCATATCTTTCAGTCACTTATGTTCAGTTAACTTTTTGTCATTTTTACAAAAACTTAATAGCTCAATTCAGCCCACCGAAATTCGTGAACCCAATATACATGGATTTATCTTCAAAAAAAATTATGCAATTTTCATTCAGGAACCAACTCAAACGGATTCATAAAATGTCTCAAATTTAAGGTCAAAGTTTTTAAACCCAAAGTCAAATGATCAAAGGTTTAAGTTGAGTGGGTTACACGAGCGCAAGTGAGGGTCAAAACAGGAGCTTGAATTATTTGACTTACCGCGTGAGGGCGTGTCTCCAATCAAAAAAATCTTATTTTTTTCCCGAAATTTTATTTAGTTTTGTTTTTAAACAGAATTGTATATCACATCACTCTGTTTGGATTCTAGTAAAGCATTTTCTCGAGAAAACTAGTTTTATGTTTTAAAAATTAATATTTAATTTTACACATAAAAACCTGACTACTTTCAAGTATTTCAAAACACCCCCAAACGTTTTTCACAATTCCTTTACTTCAAATAAAACCATTTTATTATTCTCTCAAAAATTAAAATTTAAATAGAAAGGTAGAAATGCATTAATTTAAAACTTTTTAATTTATATATTATACCCTCCTAGTTAATTTTACATTGAAACTTTTTGCAATTTAGTATCCTAGTGCATCATATAAGCATTATTTTAGTCTTATATAACCTACTTACACTATCCATGATTTCAGACTATCCAATCAACCCTAGTTAATTAGACGCACAAACTCGGAATTTGAAAATTCAAAGTAGGTGACTTTAATTTCAACATTAAACAAATTGAACTAATGTCTTTCAAAAATTATTTATTATCATATCACTTTGTGATCATTTTGAATTCATATTTCAATTTCGAACTCGTTTTTGTAGTTCATATATGTCACGTATATTAATTCTCTCGATATTTTAGTTATCCCTAAACTTGATAAATTGTTATAGAGCACGAATTTAGTTAAAGTCACTGAACTCTTTTTTCACCCTTAATTATGGTATTGCCTTGAAACCTACTACAATAATTGCAAATTACCCTACAATTTATGACCTTTATTATTGAAACCCTAGTGGCATACCTTACGCTTTAGTACTCAGATGTTGACTACCTAGTTTTTATTTGCTACATACGTATGAATGTCAGTCTAGCTAAGTCTGCCAAGACTTTATTATGATTATTATTTCCCCCAATAATTTTGTGATTTCCTATCCAAATGTATGATATGATTTGGATGCTATTGTAATGGTATGCCTATGAAATTCAAGCCCTGTAACCGAGAATTTATGGGTGATCTTGTTATAGCTCGAACCCTTATCTTGGTAACTTAATACACAACCTATCCGGTTATATTCTACCATATTATTCATTTACATATCATTAGATGATATTATACCTGTGACAGTTCTATGATATTTCAGTTTTTAATTTTATGGTATCAATATTCAATCGAGTTACTCTCTAATAATACATTTTCTCCCATAACTAGTATAGAATAAAATTATCTACTTGGTATATCTGCTCAAGTATTTTCCTTCCATATGGACGACGAACCTGAGAAAGATGAGATAACTCCTGCACATTTGGACTTTTATTCTATATTACTTCAACAAATATTTTCAGTTACATACGTATGGGTGGTTTCAGACAAGGATGGTAGTCCCCGCTAGAATATCTACACTGCAACTTATCGGCTCTTATGACTGCTGAATGTTTTCTACCTGTTTTACCTTATATATGGCATGTATGAATAATTATGTATTTTCTTTTATTGTAAGACTCAGTTGTGTAATTAGATGTTGGGCATCACCCTAATAAAATATTTTAATTTCCACTGCTTTTAATTTATTTGTTATATTTATTTTACTCTTTACTTACCATTAAAAACATAGAATCCGCAGATGTGACAGTTTTAACTCATCTATTAAAGGTTCAATATAAACATCTATATCCTTCCCTCGTGCATTCGACCCAGATATCAAAATTGACATCATGGAAAGCTCTTTTTTCATGCATAAAGATGGCTTTATATTTAAAGGTAAAATAATTACGGACCAATAAGTATAATTGGTGTTGAGATTATAGTATGAATTAAAACCATATGTAGCTATACCAAGATGAAAATTACTCGATTCATCAGCAAAGTTAGGACATTTTGTAGTTGAAAACTTTCAAATTGATTAATCAACGGGGAGGCACGTAATATTTGTAATGGATTTTGCTCGAGCATGATAAGCCTTTTCATTTGCAATCCATGGTATACTAAATAATCTCTTCAGCCTTGGAATAAATGGAAAATGCCTCACTATCTTTCGAGGTACTTTACCCTCCCGATTTAAACCAAACCTATATCTAGGTAAGTTGCATATCAGGCATTTATCCTTCTTTTCATGTTCCTTTTGGTATAAGATACAATCATTATGGCATGTATTAATGATCTTATAATCCCTATCAACTTCTTTAATTATGTTCTTCATATATGGATACTTTATTGGTGTTGAATTTTCTTTGGGCAAAAACTCCTTTAATAAACCCCAGATATAGGTAAACTATCATTCAAAAAAACCATGTCTCGTCTTTACATTATTAATTTGATAAGAAAATACAATGTTGTATGTTTTGGGGGACATGGTGGATATAATGGATCACTAGCCTTACCATTTATGTACTTTTATTTCAACTCATAGTGGGTTTGAGAACCATTTTCAACGCCTTAATTTCCATTAATGGGATATGTCAACAGATTAACGTTTTGATTAAACATTTCAAATGCATTATAAACAAGTTCCTCCATCATTGGATCTTCAGTAATAATAACATTTTGTTCAACATCTTCCCTAGTGGAACGTTCATTCCTCTCGACATATACCTTTTCTCCATGTAAATGCTAAAATGTGTATGACTGCAAGATACCATGGTGAAGAAAATAAAAATAAATATTCTCAAGGTTGAGAAATTATCCATTCTCACATTTACAGCATGGACATGCAAAATAGTTTCTCCTCCGCCATTTTTCCTCGCAAAATCGATAAATGTAGCAACACCATTTATATATTGTGACTTTTCTCTATTATCTCTTTCATCCATTCTTTTTAAAGTTGTGACGACATTAATTAAGTTACGCAGGTCCAATGGAAAATAAAAGTTAAATGTTATATTTGATAAAAGTTACAAAGAGCTAACACCATTAAGTAATATAGATCACAGATAATGGAACAACAATTTTATAATTGAACAAACCACTAAAGACCTCTTAAGGACAATTATTAAAGAAATTAAACTCCAAAGAAAAATATCAACTTCATGATTTGTTACAATAAGCTAAATCAACACCCAATTTGATCAAATTTTAGTACTCATCTCACATACATAAAACCAAATACTAGATATCAGAAACCAATAAACTATATAATATGAAAAGATAATCCAAATCAACTCCACTTCACATGATTAACCAAAAAATATACAAATACTATCAGTCTATAATTCAAGAACCATTTAATAACTAATAACTAGTATATATATATATACACGCACACACACTAGGGTATGCCCATGCTTGAAGGCACGTTGATAATTTTGAAAATCATAAAGTCATGCCTTGGTGCGATGGCAAGTGCCCTTGCCAAAGCTACGATTGGTCTGGGGTTAGAGACATGGGAGCAGCCTCCTCATATATGGCGGTAAGCAAGACGACAACCACCTATTCAAGCACATGAAAAAGTAAGGTACATAATTCGCCCAAAATAAACAAATGCATATTGCAAGAACAAAAGTGGGGACTAAATGCAATATGTGAGACTTAAACCCAAGAAATTATTGGCCCTTAAAGCCGACCTCGAAAATTAATGGACAAATGGACATATATGTATTTATGGTCCAAGAAACTTAATGGAAAAATGGACAAATACTTATTTTTCAGATGAAGTGTTCACATAAGTATTAGTTAAAAACAATCCTTCATTCACAATTCCTTGACCCCTGTTTAATAAATAATAAATGTCCAACAACTTACACATAAAGTTGAATCAACTACCACATGATGCAATTGTAATAGGTAAAAAAATTGATGAAAAAACCTTGCACGAACCAAATCCGACAAAGAAAATACGAAACTTTTGACTTTAAAGGCATGAATATAATAAACCTGTGACAACCCGTGATCCGAAATAAGGGGCGGCGAGCCCGATACTTCAAAATAACGGAATCATGGATGGAAATCATTGTCAGAATCACAACAACAAAATAAGTATATGGGAAAACCACCCAATAATTCAGAAAACGGGTTGCTAAAAATTTTAGTTTGATTACAAGTTAAGGAAATAATTTAAACAACCGAATGTGAAGAGAAAGTGGAATTCCGAAAGAACTTATATTACTTACAACAACCGTACAATAAAAGGAACGAATAAGCTGTCGGTCAATAGTTACATTCAACGTATTTCAACAGTTCAATACATTACATAATCCATCCATTAAACAATTACAAAAGTTTGGCCACTCTCCCGAATGAATGAACCGATCATATCTAGAATTCAAAAATGAAGGCGTCTAACAAAGCATCCTGTAATATTCGCAAAATCTTACAGCTCCTCAAAAGTATTGGAATAGGAATATAACATCGGGCGCCCTTGCGGAGGAGCACCTGAGTGGAAACAATAACATATACAACATGGAAAATGAACGGGTCAGGGCCCGATTTATATATGATTTCCAGATGAACAAGAAGCATGATAGATATGGACAGTTAATCATGAATGAGTTTATATGAAAATCTAACAACCTAATCACCAAGTATAATAAGTCAGTTTAAATGATTCTAAAAATTATTAACTTAGACAAGAGAATAAAATTTAACCTCATTATTCCTCATATCTTTTCATTTTTCATTCCTTAACAGGAATATAATTACCATTATATTTTTTATTGCAATTCACATATATCAAGTCCCACTTGATTTAGAAAGGTTATATTCTTATACATATAACGATTCTAAGACACCCCCTCCGAGTTTCCCCACTGGGCGCGCCCCTAAATGACTATCATCTTCCAGGGCCTATCTATACAAGACAACCTGGGCACCTAACGCACGTCAGGAAGTGGCCATATGCCTGCGAGTGAGTCATAACCACACCCGAAATTACCTCACTAGCGCAGAAAACATATAAAATCCTGCATATGGCCAAGGACTATTGTCTCCATGCGTTCATTAGTCAGGGGACATCACCTCATGCGCGAGCTTCCCTTATGATAGCATTTAGAGAGGTGTGTTTAAGTAAATTAACATTTACCATTTAACTTTTGTTTTCATTTCCATTGATTACATGTATGTTTCATTTTATTTGAAACCATAATCATTGAATAATTCTCATTATTATTCAACATATATTTAGTACCGAATGGTTCTCCAAGTGATCACCGAAATCTTACAAGTCCCAAGGTGTTATATACCTCAATAGAGCCCCTAAAATCTCCAAGTATGGGCTTATAATGCTTAATCCCTAATAATTTATGAATTGAAAAATAATACCTAAACGTCACTTTTTGTACCCATGGAATGAACCCCAAGTGAACCCATTCAACTCTAGGGTAACGACCAAACTCAACTAAAACTCTAGGACTCTAAGTTTATTTCATACAAGAAGGTTCCTAGTCCCTATTGAAAAGAAGAAACTTAGGAAACAAAAATAAGGTTTAACGGTGAAAAACAGGGGACCGGTCGACCGGTCCAGAGACCGCGGTCAAGCGTGTCTCAAAGTTTGGCCTATGAAGAAAAGAAGAAAGTCTAGGTAAAAAGGTTCAATCGACCGGTCAATGGACTGCGGTCGATCGCACACCAAAATTTATGCCTGGGTGGGAAAGTAGTGTTCCCTCCCCCGAAGTCCCGGTCGACCGGTCATAGCAGACCTAGGACCCCTTCTTCTTCAAATAACAAAACCCTTATCATTTATTACCACCAACTGATTATAAATACATCAAGCAACCATAATTTACACCAATATCCAATCAAATCAACCTCCAAATATTTAAAGCCCATAAATCCAATAAAAACCCTAACTTTCTTAAACCATAATTAACCCACAACTATCAGCACTAATCATTCAACTTAAATCATATAATAGCAAGTAAAAAACTTTCCTCAAGCTTGCGAGTTCATATTTGATGAAGATGTAGGCAAGATCAATCTCCAAATCTTCAATCTCTCTCCTTTTTTTTTCTCCCTAAGTTTTCTTCTTCTCTCTCTCTCTCTATAGGTCACTAATTGCACTTAAGAGAAATATATGGATTTCAAGACATAAATCATGCCTTTTGTCTAAAATTACCAACTTAATTGATCAGTACCGCAATAAAATAACACACAACTTCACATTTACACTAAAACTAGTCAGAAGTGCCTGAAACCTCAAAATACAATATGGCACATATTTAGACTATCTCGCACCTTTCGGAACTAACTAAGCCCTCCAAATTATTATTTGGACATTTTATAACTCATTTTAAGTTCCGGTTTCATTTTAATCCAGAATTTCATTTTAAATCTTATGACACAATAAAACACAACATGGTGATATTCACCTACACTTAAGGTAAATATGCAACTTCTTAGTAAATATTAACTTTTCTTCACTAAATTAATACTTACTCCATATTCCAAAATTTTATATATAATTACTATACCTAGTAAATAAATATAAAATAGGTTCTCAAAAGTGAGGGTTGTTACGTACTCCCCCCTTATGAGGGAATTTTGTCCCCAAAATTCAAGCATACCTTGAATAAAGAGATGTCGATACTTTTCCCGCATATCATCTTCACGTTCCCATGTTGATTCCTTGGCGTTATGGTGACTCCATTGGACTCGCACCAAGGGCAATACACGGGACCTCAACCTACACTCCCCATGCTCTAGAATAGCAACCGGTTGTTCTTCATATGAAATGTCGGGTTGCAAGTCAATATCCTCGAAAGGGATATGCCAAAGTGCACCTTCGCACCTCCTATACTTCTTTAGGGAGGAAACATGGAATACGTCGTGAATTTGTTGCAAAGGTTCCGGTAAGGCAAGTTGATACGCCACTGGACCCACCTCTGCAAGAACTGGAAAAGGTCCAACAAAACGTGGCGCAAGATTCCCCTTCTTCCCGAAACGCTTGATGCCTTTCATTGGTGACACTCGTACTAAGACTTGGTCCCCAATCTCCAACTACATGTGTCTTCTACCCACATTGGCATAGCTTTTTTGGCGGTCTTGGGCTATCCGAATGCGATTCTGAATGAGTTCGATTTTAGAAGAAGTGTCTTTAATCATTTCAGGTCCAATGAATTTATTATCGCCCACTTCCAACCAACAAGCGGGTGATCTATAAGGCCTTCCATACAAAGCTTCATAAGGCTCCATTCCAATAGTAAATTGGTATGATTTGTTATAAGTGAACTCGACCATTGGGAGATATTGTTCCCAACCACCTTTGAAGTCAAGCATACACATACGAAGCATATCCTCCAACATTTGGTTTACTCTTTCAGTTTGGCCATCTGTTTGAGGATGGTAAGAAGTGATTAACTTTAATTCGGTCCTTATAGCCTCTTGGAATATTCGCCAAAAGTGGGAAACAAAGATCTTAACTCGGTCGGAAACTATATTTAAAGGCACCCCATGGAGTCTAACAACCTCCTCGATTAATAATCGGGAATAGCGAGCAGTGTCATAATCAGTTCGCATGGGTAGGAAGTGTGCCGACTTAGTCAAACGGTCGACAATCACCCAAATAGAATCACACCCACTCTGTGACCTTGGAAAGCCCGTAATAAAATCCATCGGTATGGTTTCCCATTTCCATAATGGAATCTCTAATGGTTGTAACAAACCTGTCGGTCGCTGGTGATCTATCTTGACCAATTGACAAGTAGTGCATTGGGACACGAACTCAGAAATATCCTGCTTCATGCCTGGCCACCAATACTGGCAGCGCATGTCTTGATACATCTTGTTCCCACCAGGATGTACCATAAATTTTGACCCGGGAGATTTGGCCATCACCGCCCGTCTCAAATCCCCTTCCTCCGGAATAATGAGTCTACCATGGAAGCGTAATCCACCCTCAGAACTAATCGAGTAGGATTCTTCTCCCTCGGACAGTAATCGGCGTATATGATCTTGGAAACCCTTATCCCTTCCTTGGGCTCCTACAATCCTTGCCACAATGGTAGGAGTAACGGTCATTACCGACATAAATGCTCTCACCACCGCATCCTCCTGACTGAGCTCCTTCCACTTAGCTTTCCAAACATCAGATAACTCTCCCTCGGGCTTCCTACTCAAGGCATCAGCCACAACGTTCGCCTTGCTCGGATGATAATGGATATCAAACTGATAATCTTTCACGAACTCTAACCATCGGCATTGACACATATTCAAATCTTTTTGTGAAAATAAATACTGCAGCGATTTATGGTCCGTGAAAAAACTAAACTTCTCCCCTAAGAGATAATGCCTCCATATCTTCAAGGCAAAGACAACCGCGGCAAGTTCTAAGTCATGCACCAGATAGTTTCTTTCATGGGTCTTTATCTTGCAAGAAGCATAAGCAATAGCCCGTCTCTCTTGTTGAATCACACCTCCTAATCCTTGAAGAGATGCATCGGTGAAGACTAGATATTCCAATCTCGGTTTTGCTAATGCAAGGACTGGAGCTGAAGTCAACCTATTTTTGAGCTCATCAAAAGCATCCTGACAAGAATTATCCCAATTAAATCTCATCCCCTTCCGGGTCAAGTTTGTTAAAGGGCTAGCGATTTTTGAGAAACCCTTGATAAACCGACGGTAGTAACCCGCCAAACCCAGAAAATTGCAAACCTAGGTAGGTGTCATGGGCTGACCCCACTCCCTCACCTCAACCACCTTGCTCAGATCCACCGATATACCTTGGGACGTCACAACATGACCCATAAATTGTACCTCCTGTAACCAAAAGCCACAGTTCTCGAACTTAGCATATAATTGGTGATCCCTCAATCTTTGTAGGACCAACCTCAAAAATATAGCATGATCAGATTCCGTTCGAGAATAGACTAAAATGTCATTGATGAATACAATAACAAATTGGTCCAGGAAATCCTGAAATAATCTATTCATAAGATCCATAAATACGGCGGGGGCATTGGTTAGTCCAAAGGGCATAACCAAAAATTCATAGGACCCGTATCTTGTCAGAAAAGAGGTCTTGGATACATCCTCCTCCCGTATCCTCAACTGGTGATACCCCATCCTCAAATCAATTTTTGAGAAGTATGACTCTCCTCGAAGTTGATCAAACAAGTCATCGATACGAGGCAAAGGGTATTTATTTCGTATAGTGACTTAATTCAGCTCTCTGTAGTCAACGCATAACCGAAGAGAATCGTCCCTTTTCTTTACAAACAAGCACCCCATGGCGATGTGCTACGCATAATAAATCCCTGCTCCAACAACTGCTGGATTTGATCCCTCAACTCCCTCATTTCCAGAGGAGCCATTCGATATGGAGCCCTCACAATCGACGTCATTCCTGGCTCTAAATCATCACAAAATCAATCTCTCGGCTAGGAGGCAAACCCGGTATTTCTCAAAAGACATCCTCAAAATCTCTCACAATCGGAATAGAATCCAAGGGAACAACTACATCCCTAGAAGTCTCCTATGCAATACAATATAGATATGTACTAGTACTTCCCCAAGAACATTTCTTATCCCGAAACAGTGAAGACTATACTCTTCCCGTAATAATTAACTATTGCATGATATTTCATAAGTCAATCCATGCCCAAAATCACATCATACCCGACCATGTCCAGGACGAGTAAATTGGCCTCAAAGCATAAATTACCAAGAGTAATTCCCATTTGTTTACAAACAAGGAAAATGAGTGAACCATCACCCATAGAGGAATCGACGCTAGTAAAAGTACTCTCAGTATAATTAATCAACTCTGTGGTCTGAGCAAAACTCCTAGAAATGAATGAATGTGTCGCAACCGTATCAAATAAAACGCTACCCATATGTCCCTGAATAAGGAACTTACCCTCAATGGTTGGCGGTGCCGACGGAGCCGGAGGAAGCATAGCATCCTGAATATTATAAACTCTCCCATACTGTAACTGACCATGCTGTGGAGGAACAACCCGGTTAGGTACCTGTGGAGGAAACTG
Source organism: Sambucus nigra (assembly GCA_949130495.1). Classification (NCBI taxonomy): domain Eukaryota; kingdom Viridiplantae; phylum Streptophyta; class Magnoliopsida; order Dipsacales; family Adoxaceae; genus Sambucus; species Sambucus nigra. The sequence continues at coordinate 542,419 of CASBWL010000200.1, read as the reverse complement.
GACATATGGTTGTTGTGGAGCTCTAGGAAGATGACCCCCAAACAACTGAGGACACTCCTTATAATGACTCGCCTCACCGTATTGGAAACACCAACCCAACATATTCTTCGCATTACGACCCCGGTTATTAATAAATTGATTAACACCTTGGCCCTGATGGCCTCTACCTCCTTGACCCACCCGACCTACTTGTTGTTGCGGGGCACCCTGACCATGCCTATTACTATGGTTCCCCGAATTAAACCCACTAGAACGTTGCCTCTTTGACAAGTCCCCCTGCTGGGGATCCCTTTCTTTCTGTTTAATACCCAAAGCTTGGGATGAGGGAAAGACTCCTCCTCCGCTCCCACTACGTCCAGGCCTTCCCACTTGCCCCACTACGGTAGCTTTCTTGCTATTTTGCACAAAAAATCTATGCTCTTGGCAATGAAGTAGTGTTGCATTCATTACCTCACTAAAGGTTTGAAAATACGAATTACCCATCAAGTTTTTTCGGATCCTCCAGTTCAAACCTCCCTTAAACTTAGAAACCTTTCTTTCTTCGGGAGTCACCTCATCCGGTACAAAACTTGCCAATCGGGTGAACTCCTCTTCATACTCTGCAACATATCTCTCTCCTTGCACCATGTCCTAAAGCTTCCTTCTCATCTCCCTTTGAACCGTGGGAGGAAAGTACTTTTGGTCAAACAAGACCCATAAATCGGTGATCATCATGGTATCTCTCTGTTCAGGTGTAGTCATAGACTCCCACCATTGCAATGCGGCCCCAACAAGTTTAAAAGTAGCAAGGATTTGCTTCTTCTCCTCACTACATTCCACCATACGTAGATGGCGTTGCATATCTTTCTTCCACTTATTTTCCCTTATAACATCCGAGCCTCCATCAAATGTCGGGGGCTAGCCCTTTAGAAAAGACTCCCTAACCCTCTCCCACGGAGAAGGTCCCGTAGGAGCTTGGGCATCTTGCGCTCACTATTAAGCTTGTGGTATTTATTGAGACACTGTTGTCATAGCCTCATTAATCGCTTGGGCCACTATGTTTGCTACATTCGTAGCATGTATTGTTCCTTGTGGCGGTGGTGGAGGACCAACATCCTCTTCTACAACCCTATTACGTCTCGCGGGGCGACCTCTTTTAGGTGGCATCTGAGATGGAGAAACAATAGAGTTAAAATACTATATAAAACAATATATCTTGCAGAAGATCGTAAACATAGGCAACAAAGCAGATCCTAACATTAGGCTCTATATCAAAGAACGCTACGGTAGAACATGACAAGTCCACATAGATCCTAAAGACTCTAGAACTTGATGCTCTGATACCATCTCTAACAACTCGTGATCCGAAATAAGGGATGTCCAGCCCGATACTTCAAAATAACGGAATCATGGATGGAAATCATTCTCAGCATCACAACAACAATGTAAGTATACGGGAAAATCACCCAATAATTCAAAAAAAGGGTTGCCAAAAATTTTAGTTTGATTACAAGTTAAGGAAATAATTTAAACAACCGAATTTGAAGAGAAAGTGGAATTCCAAAAGAATATATATAACTTACAACAATCATACAATAAAAGGACCGAATAAGTTGTCGATCAACAGTTACATTCAACGTATTTCAATAGTTCAATACATTACATAATACATTCATTAAACAATTACAAAAGATTGGGCCACTCGCCCCAATGAAAGACCCGATCATATCTAGAATTCAAAAATGAAGGTGTCTAACAAAGCATCCGGTAATATCCGTAAAATCTTACAGCTCCTCAAAAGTATTGGAATAGGAATATCACATCGGGCGCCCTTGCGGAGGAGCACCTAAGAGGATACAATAACATATACAACATGGAAAATGGACGGGTCAGGGCCCGGTTTATACATGATTACCAGATGAACAAGAAGTATGATAGATATGGACAGTTAATCATGAATGAGTTTATATGAAAATCTAACAACCTAATCACCAAGTATAATAAGGCAGTTTCAATGATTCTAACAGTTATTAACTTAGACAAGAGAATAAAATTTAACATCATTATTCCACGTATCTTTTCATTGTTCATTCCTTAACAGGAATATAATTACCATTATATTTCTTATGGAAATTCACATATATCAACTCCCACTTGATTTAGAAAGGTTATACTCTTATACATATAATGATTCTAAGATCGCCCATCCGAGTTTCCCCACTCGGCATGCCCCTAAATGACAATCATCTTCCAGGGCCTATCTATACAAGACAACCTGGGCACCTAACGCACGTCGAGAAGTGGCCATATGCCTGCGAGTGAGTCATAACCACACCCGAAATTACCTCACTAGCACAGAAAACATATAAAATCCCGCATACGACCGAGGACTATAGTCTCCCTGCATTCATTAGTCAGGGGACATCACCTCATGCGCGAGCTTCCCTTATGATAGCATTTAGAGAGGTGTGTTTACGTAAATTAACATTTGCCATTTAACTTTTGTTTTCATTTCCACAAATTACATGTATGTTTCATTTTATTTGAAACCATATTCATTGAATAATTCTCATTAATATTCAACATATATTTAGTACCGAATGGTTCTCCAAGTGATCACCAAAATCTTACAAGTCCCAAGGTGTTATATACCTTAATAGAGCCCCTAAAATCTCCAAGTATGGGCTTATAATGCTTAATCCCTAATAATTTGTGAATTGAAAAATAATGCCTAGACGTCACTTTTTGTACCCATGGAATGAACCCCAAGTGAACCCATTCAACTCTAGGGTAACGACCAAACTCAACTAAAGCTTTAGGACTCTAAGTTTACTTCATACAAGAAGGTTCCTAGTCCCTATTGAAAAGAAGAAACCAAGGAAATAAAATTAAGGTTTAAGGGTGAAAAACAGGGGACCGGTTGACCGGTCCTGAGATCGCGGTCGACCGCGTCTCAAAGTTTGGCCTACGAAGAAAAGAAAAAAGTCTAGGTAGAAAGCTCCGGTCGACCGATCAACGGACCGCGATCGACCGCACACCAAAATTTATGCCTTGGTGGGAAAGCAGTGTGCCCTCCCCCGAAGGCCCGGTCGACCGGTCCTGGAACCGCGATCGACCAGTCATTGCATACCTAGGATCCTTTATTCTTCCAACAACAAAATCCTTGTCATTTATTACCACCAACTGATTATAAATGCATCAAACAACCATAATTTACACCAATATCCAATCAAATCAACCTCCAAATATTTAAAGCCCATAAATCCAATAAAAACCCTAACTTTCTTAAACCATAATTAACCCACAACTATCAACACTAATCATTCAACTTAAATCATATAATAGAAAGTAGAAAACTTTCCTCTAGCTTACAAGTTCAGATTTGATGAAGATGTAGGCAAGATCAATCTCCAAATCTTCAATCTCTCTCTTTTTTTTTTCTCCCCAAGTTTTCTTCTTCTTCTTCTCTCTCTCTCTCTCTCTCTAGGTCACTAATTGCACTTAAGAGAAATAAATGGATTTCAAGACATAAATCATGCCTTTTGTCTGAAATCACCATTTTAATTGATCAGTACCGCGATAAAATACCACGCAACTGCACATTTAAACTAAAACTAGTCAGAAGTGCCCGAAACCTGAAAATACAATATGGCACATATTTTGACTATCTCGCACCTTCCGGAACTATCTACGCCCTCCAAATTATCATTTGGACATTTTATAACTCATTTTAAGTTCCGATTTCATTTTAATCCAGAATGTCATTTTAAATTTTATGACACAATAAAACACAACACGGTGATATTCACCTACACTTAAGGTAAATATGCAACTTCTTAGTAAATATTAACTTTTCTTGACTAAATTAATACTTACTCCATATTCCAATATTTTATATATAATTAATATACCTAGGAAATAAATATATAATAGGTTCTCAAAAGTGAGGGTTGTAACAAAACCGTGTTCGGTACTAACCCTATACTAAGTACCGATAAGTGTAGAATTACTCATATTTATTTTGTAATCGAATGTAACTAAATCATCCACGTGAAACTAAATAATAAAGATCCCATAATTCAATAATATCTCCAGCAAGAAGAGTGTTAATTAAACCACAACTTTTTAAAGCACACTTAAAAAACCAAATAGCGAGTACACTGTTACTATATGTACAGTTGTGAGAGTAGGTATTAACAAAAATCGACATTTGTCCTCCTCCCACACAGCATACAATGCACATGTTCTGTTCCAGTTCAGTCCCTGTGGATTTTGTCGGTATATTTAAAAAACAATATCATCTCTACTTCGTCGAAAAAACCACCAGAATACGTTGTCGTGGAATCCAACTTCGAAGTGATCCTGGCCGCTCTACTATCTGCAGTTATTTGCATAATCGGGCTCATCGCAGTTGCTCATTTCCCCTGTTTGCTCCGTGTGGGTGGAGCTGTTACAAGAAACACAACAAGCCAATGATCAGCCAATAATGGACTTAATAAAAACATCCATATACATAATAGCTAGAATGTAGACCATAATGAAAAAAACTGATAAAAAATTAAACCAATAACTTAAAAATTACAGTTGTAAAGAAATAATGAAATGTAAAGAAGTTGACCATAAACATAATAGCTAAAAGTACCAAATGAAGGGTTAACCTCTGTTTACATATCTGTTAACCCACACACAGAGAAGCACCATTTAAAAAAACTTATAATTTTAAGTCTCAAACACAACATAAAGCCAACAACTAAAACCACAAATCCTTGTCTCATACCTTATGGCCTCAAATTTCACCCTCGTACACGTGGGAAGTAAAAAGAATGCAAATGAGATATTTTACACCCAACATTTTGAAAAATAATTTAAGTGACTCAGATCACCCAAAATTTTATCCAACTCAGATCCATGTTCAAAGCCCTCTCCTCATACTCTGTCAACCCTTTAAGGTTAGTCGTAATTAGAACTACATTTGGCTTCCAAAACCTTCCCATCGTGCTTCCAAATCCTTCCAAGGACGAAATTGTCTTCTCCTCTATCTTCACTCCATCCCCGCAGTGTTTATGGCTTACACTTCTAATTTAGCACTGCATTTGCAGCTTCTAGGACCTTTTACTTTTGCTTTAGCTACTCAATGTGTGGCTCAAAAATCTATATATTTCTTACTCGAATAGTACATACACCTGTGCTAACTAATTAAATAAACATATTTAAGTAATACATTACATTCTCTATAATTAAAAAATCAAAATAACAAAATATAAACACTTGTGAAGAAATTGGAATCCATGAGAGATAAAGATAATAACTAATGAAGAAATCAGAATACGTAAACATGTAAACTCTTCATGGTTTTCACTAAAAAAATATCAAACACGCATAAACTCCCTTAGTCTCTCCTTCTAACATACACATACACCTATTAGCATAAAAAATACAAAGGAAGGTGATATGAAATAGATACTTCACTGTGGAGTTATGGTGAGTTCAAGTGAAAGGAATGAAAGGAAACATATATTGAGCAAAACACCATATTAGGCAGGAAAGCCATCTATTTTACAACCTCAATTTCAAATATGTAGAAGAAAATGGAGCAGAGCAAACAAAACATGTGTCATTAGAACCCAATCATCATAAGGTAAAAATTGTAAATCAACCAAAGCATATCAAGTTAGGAGAGTGGTTGGAGTATAAAATAAATAACTCCTTTATAAACATACATGACATGAGTCCCTATTATAAAGAAAATATTTACTTTCGAGATCTACTAAACTAAATAAATTTGAATGTAACATATGCTTGTATCATTGTTCTCTCATGAATATTATTATTATGTGTAACTTCTTAATCAAAATATACCATATCATGTAAATCAGCCAAAGCATATCAAGTTAGGAGAGTGGTTGGAGTATAAAAAATAATAACTCCGTTTTAAAGATACATGACATGAATACCTATTTTAGAGAAAAGATTTACTTTCCAGATCTACCAAACTAAATATATTTAAATGCAACACATGATTGTATCATTGTTCTCTCATGAATATTGTTAATGTGGGTAACTTCGTAATCAAAATATACCATATCATTTATAAGATGACACTTTAAATATATGGCTTAATAAAAAAGGCAATCAAATAAGATATGCAAACCCTTGTTTCCGTCTTGAGTGTGATAACATTCCCTGGACAAAGTTCTTATATTTTCTCATATGATTCGATAACTTTTTGATAATATCCACGCTTAACAAATAATTCACAATTATTCGATTTCTGATAGGTGCAAAGTAAGACTCTTCTGTTGGATTTACAATTCATTTATAGTTTTACTAGATTTACCAAAATGGTCAAGAAGTGCAACAACGGAAGGAAAGATAGTACAACTATGGAAGCTATCATTTCCTTATCCTTTATATTTTTGCAGGATTTGCACAATGAGTGAACCATTTACACCTGCTTAGGACATTGACAACTACTTTTGATGTGTTTTCTCTATACTCCAATATGATGGTTTTTCTCCATACTCCGAAGTATATCACGCAAAAGTATATCACCATTCTCCCTTAATTATTAATAATGATACTCAATAGTTCACTATTTCCTCTTCTAATGATCTTGATAAAAGATACAAAAATTTGAGCCATGCCAATTTAGTTATGGAGTGTTATCACGCTTAGGATCAGGGATCAGAGATATATGACCAACATCTAGTCATAAAATTTTCCTTCGATCTCGTATAAATTACATCACAAATTTGTATACAATGTTCTTCATCGCATCCTCAAGCCTCGCAAACTTGACAAAACAACCCAAGTCCAACTCAAAGAATCAGAAAGCCTCAAATTAACAAATTAAAAAGAAGGAATATGAGACCACCCTTGTTTTAGAGATCAAATCTAGATCAAAATTTTAAACAGACAAATTGTTTAACATATAACATAGCAATACCATGGCAACAAATCCATCCATGAAGTTTGTTTAAAAGGGACAGTGTTAAAAAGAGAGTCAATGTTGTGCACACGATCCCAATGAGAAGAGTAGTGCACCACATATGTCAAATGGTTGGTGATGGTAGTGTCCGGATGTGATCCAAAGGCCTTGGTAGTTTTATTGATGGAGGAGAAATTGTTGACTTCATAATTTTCCTTTGTTTGCACATATCCTAACCATAAAAATTTTGAAAGAAGTCCCAAGGCTGAAATAAAAATAATATTAATGCTCCCGTCATCAATTGAGGCAACTAACGAAAACAAAACTCATAAGATTAGGAATGGAAGCATATAAACATTAGTTCAATTAACTTACAAAATAAAGACAGACGTTAACCCCCGTACCTTAGATTAGCTGTTGGATTGTTGAGGTTCCTTCTCCAAGTGTTAACGTGAATATTTGGTAACCAATTCACCAATTATTTCATCTAAATCATAGGTTAAATTCTAAGGATCATCAAGCAACATTTGCACGGAGTGGTCTTCAATGTGCATATAATTCTCCACTCCGAATGTGTTTAGGCTTGTTAACAAAAAATTATTGTTGAACAAAAACCAATTACCTTGCATAGTTTAAGATCTACCATTATCTGTTATAGAGAAATGAAACTCAAGAAGTATTCCATACATATCCAGTTTGCAAAATCATCATAAACTCAACAAAAAACACAACAAAATTTAAATAATGACGCACTTAAAATACGAAGTTGGTAAAAAGGATTGCACATATAGACTATTCTAAATTTAAACAACTAATTCAAATATCATCAACCAAAAGAAAACAAACTGTAATGGCAGAAAATGTACATATCTAAAACCCAAAACACCACATGTCCACCAGCTAAACTGAAGTAAAGGGTAACTAATTAGAAACACTCTAAGGAACTTTAATTTTCCACGGAGACAGATTCACAAAAAATTATTCGATTACTAAAGTAATACCCCGTATTTTTATGCAATATTAATTTGGGGATTTATTAAATTTAATGTGAGTTATTAATTTAATATAAATCCAAAAATTAATCACTTTATAATTATTAACGTGATGTGAGTTAGTAATTATGGGAAACTTGTTGTTGAATACTACTACTGAGTAAAGTAATATAATATTGGTTCTATTAAATGTCAAGAATGAATAAAATGACAAATTTGAAAATTTGAGTCGGGACGCGCCCGTGTCGCGTCGGGACTAAATATTGATGAATAAAAGTGAATAAATTATAAGTCACCCGTATGGTCATTTCGAGTGCGTCAAAGTGTTCGGAAGGGTCGAGATAGTCAGAAAAGTGTACCTGAGGGTTTAGTTTGGACCTCGGGGCATTTTTAGGCTTAATTAGTACCCCGGGAGAGCATTTTGGTCATTTTGCATTTTTGGATAATTAAACCCACGAAAATTAGTAAACTATATCAACCATTTGGAATAGCCCTTTAGGGTTAGCAAACTCAAAACATTAGAACGTCCATAGGAGAGGGAAGGAGAAAGCTCTCCAAGTCCAAAAATCCATCCGGTTGCACCGCCGCCACCACGAACGCGTAGATCGCGCTACGAGGAACGCAACAACACCAAATTTGTTCATAAATTGGAACGCTGAAAATCCAAGGCAAGTATTTATCTTGTTTATTTTCATTAATGCATCATTCATGTTAGTCTAGGGTGATTAGAACGAGTTTGGTAGAAGAAAATCTATGTTGGAGATAAGAAAATCGCACGTAGAATTGATTTGAAGGTAAATCTGGTAACCCCTTCATATGTAGAGGCTTAACCATGAAATTATGATGAATAAGGAGTAGAAATTTCAGAAAAAAGACTTATTAGAACCATGTTGAAGAAATTCTAGGGTTCTTGAGGTTTTTATGAAGTTTTGGCCTATTAATCCATGGTTATTGATGAAAAATTGCATGCTTTACGTAGAAGATGAATAATATGGGTGTATACTGATTATAGTACGAATTTTAGGGAGTTTGGGTGTGTAAAATTTGGATTTGATTGAGGTTGGATTGTGAAACCCGTAACTGCTAATCTGCAGAATTCGCATACATGTTTGATCGATCGATCGAACCAGGAGTGTCGATCGATCGAGCTCCTGCCATCGATCGATCGACCCCTTCTGGCAAACTCATATTTCCTTTTTTTTAATTAGTTGAATTCAATTTAATGAGAAATAACCCTTGGACACCCTTATTAAAATGTTTTGGGAGATAAAGAAGACCAGTAGGACTTATAAATAATTATGGGACCTTTAATGTAAAATGAGAGTTGTATTTTCGGTATATTTACATATAAGGGATGATGAAATTATGTATTAAGGGGATAGGCGTGTAAGATAGTTACGTTGGAAATTAGATTACCTACTGAATTCTACACTTGAGAGGATAGAGTCCATGAGTGTTACGCAATAAGTTGGAATGATCCCTCAAATTAAACTAAGAAATGAACGGTTATACATGAGAACTAAATAATGAGAAATAAGGACAAATGTCATAATTATGGGATTAGAAATGTACCTAATTTGATATGGTAATAGTAGTTTAGTTATATGACTGTGTTTATGCATATACTATCTATATGTGAAAATCGTGCCCGCGCTACTTGCTATCCCTGAGGTTACCGCGCTGGGACGATCTTATCTCGATGTGTCTTTATGGGGGATATTAACTCGTACCTAGAAGATAGAAATCCTTGGTACAGGCTATCGAATCGATAGTTCAGACGGCCCTAAGAGACGTGGTGGCATGTGCTATCCTCTTAGATACTTGGAATCTATGCTTCGCCTAAATATTGTTTGTGTATGTGTTAATACAGTTCGAGAGTGATTCCGAACTTGTATTTCCCTTAGTACGAGTTATACGGGGATTGGATAGCAGAGTATGCACGCACCATAATTTTTATGTGGGATGCTGTTAGAATATATATATTATACGAGTATTTAATGTATGTATATATATATATATATATATATATATATATATATATATATATATATATATATATATATATATATATATATATATATATATATATATATATATATATATATATATATATATATATTTATATGAATTTCTGAAATTTGGAACTACCTACGGTGCTATGGTAGGTAAGAAACGAATAATGACTTCAAATTGGAAATACTTGTTTTGAAAAGTATAATGGAACACTGGAAACTTTATTAATAAATAAAGGTAAAATTTGAGCTTTGTTACTGAATGAAATTTTCCTCTAAAAACAATTATATTGTTCAGTTTAAATCTTACGAGTAACCTAAGATAAGTTAAACCATTGGGAGGTTTAGTGTGATATAAGATAAGTTAAACCGTGGGGAAGATTAGTGCGATAGGTGTGCACATTAGAAGACAAGTGAGAATTTCTCAAGAGAGTGTCGCACTAATAAGTTGTTGCATTGGCCTGTAAACATTTTAAATACTTGCTAAACAAATTTTAAATCATTTACACTATCGGGCTCTGACCGGTTTCTATTTTCCTTTCCCTCTTGTATCTATATGTATATATTACAGGTGCCCAGCTACATGGGCGTCTTGCATAGGATCCTTTAGAAGGAACGCGCTGCAGCTTAGGTGGGAGTTGCAGGCCTCTTGCTTAGACGACTTCATTAATTTGATTCCACTCCTAGCTTATTTATTCAGTTGGGCATGTGTCGCCCGTTTCCATTATTCATTTGTTTTATTGGACATTGTGATTCATTTATTTCTAGTATTGTCACTTTGGGATTTATTACTGTCTGGATGTTTTACTTTATATTTTAAATGTTGGGGCTTAGTTGTTGAATGTTAAATTTATTTGGATTATATGTTCCATGATAATTGTGGTATGATTCTTTAATACTGAACTGTTGTAAATATTTAAATCTTGGTTTATAAAATAAAATTTGGAAAGTAACGTCTAAAAATGGTTTTGACACTTAGCTTAATTAATTAGGTTGTTTAAATTGGAAAAGTTATTTTTATGACAGTGATGCTAAGAATGAACCAACTGTTCACCTTGATTTTAATTTAATAAAGGAGTGATCACCCGGTATTTAATTAGACGGGGTGTCACAGGTGGTATCAGAGCATCAGGTTCTAGTGTCCTTAGGGTCTGTACGGCTTATTTCGCTTTCAGCTTATCATTTTTGCTATAGAGCCCTATTTTAGGATTGTTGTATTCTTGCTTTTATGTTTACGTCTTCAGCTATTTGAGATTTGATAATAACTGTAGACAAATAAATTTCTTCACATTTCAGATGCCTCCGAGACGTGCACCAAAGGATAGGCGTGCCCAAGCCGAACAACCAGCAGCTCCGATACATGGTACGATGAATGCTAATGAGGTAGCCTTTATTGTGGCTCAGGCGGTGAATGCCGCGCTAGCAGTGGAACAGCAAGCTCCGCCCTAGATTCAGGAAGTGGCGCCAGTACCTGCAAAACTTCCATCTTCATGGGAGCGGGTTAGGGATGCCTTTCAGAAGGCGCATCCCCCTGAGTTCTCTGGTAGTTCAGATATCATCATCGTCAGCCAATGGAAGAAAAATATCCAGCGGCATCTTCATATGTATGAGTTCACAAACGTACAGAAATAGTTGTTGGCTTCCTTTAAGCTGGTGGGGGCCACTTTGTAGTGGTGGGAGTCCACCACCACCTTGGAGGAGAGGGATACGATCCCGATTAAGTCATTTTGGGAGCGGTTTAACCGTAAGTACTTTCCACCCACCGTGCAGACTGAGATGAGGCAGAAATTACTGAACTTGAAGCAGGATAATTCTTCCGTTGCTGAGTATGAGGAGGAGTTCACGAGACTTCTCACCATAGTGACAGATGAGGCACCCACTGAGGGTAAGAAGATAATGCTATTTGTGGATGGGTTAGCTTGGAGGATCCGTCAGCACCTTATAGGGAATCTATCTCTAAGTACTTTCAGTGATGTACTCAATGCTTCTTTACTACTACCAGGATCACCGCTTCCATCTGCAGGAAAGCAAGCGAGTAGAAGAGTCCAGCGAGCAGGGAAGACAGGGGGTAGTAGCGCTGGTAGAGCACCGACATCCCAGGGACAGATTCGTCAACATGAGCAGAGTTCCCATCTGGGGGAGCCTACCAAGCGCTTCCAATCAGGTGATTCCAGGTAGGGAATTGGTGGTTATAGGCAGGGTCAGTAGCAGGGCCAACCGGGCCAACAACATTTTCATCAGGACCAACAGGGCCAGTGGCAGGGTGGTAACGGCCAGCAGGGCCGTGGTCAGCAGGGTCAGAGGGGAGTAAATTTCAAAGGCCGATGTTTTGGGTGCGGCAAGCATGGCCATAGGCATTAGGATTGTCCAGAGGGAGAGAGGGCCCTATAGCAGCAGGGTGCCCGTAATGAGCCACAGAGGCCACTTTTTCCAGCTGCCCTCCCAGCACCAGCCCAGGTACCAGCCCTACCAGCCATTCCAGCAGCTCCAGTGTAGTAGGGGAAGTTATAATATGGATGTGTCTATAACGTCCACCAGACAGCATCTCCACAGGCACCACCCGCGATTGAGGGTATGTTTCCTATCCATAGTACTATGGGTCGAGTTTTGTTTGATACTGGGGCGATGCATTGTTTTATAGATACCCATTTTGTGAAGGCCTTAGGATTATTATCCACGGCAGAGAGCACTGTGACGTGTGTAGACTCACCCCTGGGAAATGGTTCGCTTATTTTCTTTATATGCCGGGGAGTAGGGGTAGAGATTGGTAGCTTGGTATTACCTGCAAACATGTTAGTCTTAGATATGCATGGGCATGACGCTATTATCGGTATGGATTGGCTCGCTGCTTACAGGCCCATGATAGATTGTTTTGGTGGGAGTATTATTTTTTCCATTTCGGGGCAAGATATGTTTGTAGTGGCGATGCCTTGCCTAGAGGGAGGCTCGACCGCTCATTTGTATTACATAGAGGAGGATACCTCCAAGGAGGTTGTGATTCCCTTAGACTCGATCCCAATTGTCCGTGAGTATTTCGATGTATTTCTGGAGATACCAGGCCAACCCCCCAGTCGAGAGATAGACTTTGTCATAGACTTATTACCAGATACTAGACCTATAGCACGCGCTCCATACCATATGGATCCGGCAAAAATGCGAGAGTTACGAGATCAGATAGAGAAGCTGTTAGGTCAGGGCTTCATTCGCAGGAGTACCTCACCTTGGGGCGCTCCAGTCTTGTTTGTGAAGAAGATATATGGTTCACTGAGGCTATGTGTGGACTATCGGGAGTTGAACAAGGTCACGATACGGAACAAGTATCCGTTGCCTCGAATCGATGATCTGTTCGACCAGCTGAGGGGAGAAACTTTCTTTTTGAAGATAGATCTAAGGTCGGGGTACCATCAGCTACGTATTAGGGAGCAGGATGTTTCAAAGACTGCTTTCTTGATGAGATATGGGTCGTATGAGTTCAGAGTGATGCCATTTGGCCTCACAAATGCTCCATCCGTGTTCATGGACTTAATGAATCGAGTGTTCAGAGAGTTCTTGGATCAGTTCGTCATTGTCTTCATAGATGACATTTTGATATATTCACACTCCGAGGAGGAGCATGCCGAGCACTCGAGGCAGGTTCTTCAGACTCTACAAGAGCATCAGTTGTATGCTAAGTACGAGAAGTGCAGATTTTGGTTACGAGAAGTATAGTTCTTGGGGCATGTTGTTTCTGAGCAGGGCATAACAGTTGACCCGCGTAAAGTATCAGCGGTGAGGGAGTGGGGACAGCCCACGACACCGACAGAGGTGCGTAGTTTCTTGGGGTTAGCCGAATACTACTGGAGATTCATTCGGGGATTCTCCAAAATAGCGGGTCCATTGACGAACCTGACTCGCAAAGGGGTACCATATGTGTGGGATGATGCTTGTCAATTAGCTTTCGACGAGCTAAAAGACAAGCTTACTTCAGCACCAGTCCTTGCTTTACCGAAGTTGGGTGTGGAGTACCTGGTTTACACCGATGCCTCTTTACGGGGACATGGGGGAGTACTTCAGCAGGAGGAGAAGGCTATATCTTTTGCCTCCCGCAAGCTTAAGCCGCATGAGAAGAATTACCCCACCCACGACCTGGAGTTAGCAGCGGTCGTTTTTGCATTGAGGATATGGAGGCATTATTTATTGGGGGGAGAAATTCCGCTTGTTCACAGACCACAAGTCACTGCAGTACCTGTTCACTCAGCGAGAGCTGAATATGCTTCAGCGCAGATGGTTAGACTTTGTGAAGGATTATCAGTTCGACATACAATACCATCCGGGGAAGACGAACGTAGTTGCTGATGCGTTGAGTCGTAGACCGATAGACGATGTAGCGAACGTCTAGAAAGCAAAGTGGAAGGAGTTGGGTCACCAGGATGCAGTAGCTCGTTCCTTCATATCTGTTATGATAGTGACACCCGAGATTGTTACGAGGGTGATACAGGCACAGATCGCAGACCCGTTTTTCCAAGAGCAGATTGTACGACTTTTAGCTGAGGGTGCTGAGTCATATTATGTTAGTTCTGATGGGGGTTTGAGGTTTAATGAGAGATTGGTGGTTCCAGAAGGATCAGAATTACGTCATGCAATGATGACTCAGTCTCACGGATCCCGATTTGCGGTACATCCTAGAGGAGATAAAATGTACCAGGATATGAGGCGGTAATACTGGTGGAGTGGGATAAAGGACATTGCTGAATTCGTGTCCAAGTGTTCTACCTGCCAGCTGGTAAAGGTGGACCATCACAAACCGTCAGGGTTGCTTCAGCCATTGGAAATACCCGCGTGGAAGTGGGAGAGTATTTCCATGGACTTTATTACATGGCTACCTACATCACAGCGGGGCCACGACTCCATCTGGGAGATTGTAGACCGTTTGACCAAGGTGGCTCATTTTCTGCTGGTGCGGACAGACTATACCACGGGTCAGTATGCTTAGGTTTTCATTGCTGAGATTGTCAGATTACATGGGGTGCCCCTGAATATTGTGTTAGATAGAGACAAGATTTTCGTGTCACGTTTTTGGGAGAGCTTTCAGGAGGCTATGGGTACTGAGTTGAGACTGAGTTCAGCTTATCACCCACAGACAGATGGACAGACAGAGCGTACTAATAAGATGTTGGAGGATATGCTACGCATGTGTGTTCTTGATTTTGGAGGAGTTTGGGAGCCACATCTTCCACTGGTAGAGTTTGCTTATAATAACTCTTATCAGTTCACGATTGGCATGGCTCCATTCAAGGCTTTGTACGACAGGCATTGTCGTTTCCCAACTTACATGGCTCGAGGTGGGGGATAACAAGTTGTTAGGATCAGAGGTAATTCAGGAAACCTTCGCGAGGATCGAGATGATCAGGAGTCGCATTCGAGTATCCCAGGACACACAGAAAAGCTACGCTAATGCGAAACGGTTCTTCCGAGAGTTTAATGTGGGGTACCAAGTGTTACTAAATGTATCTCCTATGAGAGGAGTGATGAGTTTTGGGAAGAAAGGGAAATTGGCCCCGAGGTAAGTGGGACCATTTCCCATTTCGAGAGGATTGGGCTGGTAGCATATAGATTGGGACTGCCAGAGCATTTACATCGCATTCACGATGTATTCAACATATCGCCGTTGAGACGATATCTTTGGGATGATATGGCCCATACCCACATTGCGATAGATGAGATAGACTTATAGACTGACAACTCTTACGAGGAGAGACCGGTGGCTATCCTGGACTATAGCGAGAGGAGATTGAGGTCGAAGGTGGTTCCAGTTGTACGGGTCTAGTGGGAGCATCATAATGTGGAGGAATCCACTTGGGAACGTGAGGCGGATATGCGCGAGAGATACCCAGATTTATTCTTACCAGGTATGCCTTATTTTTCAAGTTTTGGGACGAAATTCCATTATTAGGGGGGGAGTATGTAATACCCCATATTTTTATGCAATATTAATTTGGGGATTTATTAAATTTAATGTGAGTTATTAATTTAATATAAATCCCAAAATTAATCACTTTAAATTATTAACGCGATGTGAGTTACTAATTATGGGAAACTTGTTGTTGAATATTACTAATGAGTAAAGTAATATAATATTGGTTCTATTAAATGTCAAGAGTGAATAAAATGACAAATTTGAAAATTTGAGTCGGGACGCGGCCGTGTCGAGGTCGGGACTAAATATTGATGAATAAAAGTGAATAAATTATAAGTCACCCGTATGGTCATTTCAAGTGCGTTAAAGTGTCCGGAAGGGTCGAGATAGTCATAAAAGTATACCCTGGGGTTTAGTTTGGACCTCGGGGCGTTTTTAGGTTTAATTAGTACCCCGAGAGGGCATTTTGGTCATTTTGCATTTTTGGGTAATTAAACCCACGAAATTATTAAACTATATCAGCCATTTGGAATAGCCCTTTAGGGTTAGCAAACTCAAAACATTAGAACGGACATAGGAGAGGGAAGGAGAAAGATCTTCAAGCTAACCAAGTCCAAAAATCCATCCGGTTGCACCGCCATCACCACCAATGCGTAGATCGAGCGACGAAGAACGCAACAACACCAAAGTCGTTCACAAATCAGAACGCTGAAAATACCAGGCAAGTATTTATCTTGCTTATTTTCGTTAATGCATCGTTCATGTTAGTCTAGGGTTATTAGAACGAGTTTGTTAGAAGAAAATCTATGTTGGAGATAGGAAAATCGCATGTAGAATTGATTTGAATGTAAATCTACTAACCCCTTCATATGTAGAGGCTTAACCACCAAAATATGATGAGTTAGGAGTAGAAATTTCTGGAAAAAGACTGATTAGAACCATGTTGAAGAAATTCTAGGGTTCTTGAGATTTTTACGAAGTTTTGGCCTATTAATCCATGGTTATTGATGAAAAATTGCATGCTTTACGTAGAAGATGAATAATATGGGTGTATACTGATTATAGTACGGATTTTAGGGAGTTTGGGTGTGTAAAATCTGGATTTGATTGAGGTTGGATTGTGAAACCCATAACTGCTAATTTGCAGAATTCCCATACCTGTTTGATCGATCGAACGAACCAGGAGTGTCGATCGAGCTCCTGCCATCGATTGATCGATCCCTTCTGGCAGACTCATATTTCCTTTTTTTTAAATTAGTTGAATTCGATTTAATGAGAAATAACCCTTGCACACCCTTATTAAAATGTTTTGGGAGATAAAGAAGACCAGTAGGACTTATAAATAATATGGGACCTTTAATGTAAAACGAGAGTTGTATTTTCGGGATATTTACATATAAGGGATGATGAAATTATGTATTAAGCGGAGAGACGCGTAAGATAGTTACGTTAGAAATTAGATTACCTACTGAATTCTACACTTGAGAGGATAGAGTCCATGAGTGTTACGCAATAAGTTGGAATGATCCCTCAAATTAAACTAAGAAATGAACGGTTATACATGAGAACTAAATAATGAGAAATAAGGACAAATGTCGTAATTATGAGATTGGAAATGTACCTAATTTGATATGGTAATAGTAGTTTAGTTATATGACTGTGTTTATGCATATAGTATTTATATGTGAAAATCATGCCCGCGCAACTTGCCATCCCTGAGGTTACCGCGCTGGGACGATCTCATCTCGATGTGCCTTTATGGGGGATATTGACTTGTACCCTAGAAGATAGAAATCCTTGGTACAGGCTATCGAATCGATAGTTCAGACGGTCCTAAGAGACGTGGGGGCATGTGCTATCCTCTTAGAGACTTGGAATCTATGCTTCGCCTCAATATTGTTTGTGTATGTGTTAATACAGTTCGAGAGTGATTCCGAACTTGTATTTACCTTAGTACGAGTGATACGGGTATTGGATAGCAGAGTATGCACGCACCATAAATTTTTATGTGGGATGCTGTTAGAATATATATATTATACGAGTATTTAATATATATATATATATATATATATATATATATATATATATGAATTTCTGAAATTTGGAACTACCTACGGTGCTATGGTAGGTAAGAAATGAATAATGACTTCAAATTGAAAATACTTGTTTCGAAAAGTATAATGGAACACTGGAAACTTTATTAATAAATAAAGTTAAAATGAGAGCTTTGTTACTGAATGAAATTTTCCTCTTAAACAATTATATTGTTCGGTTTTAAATCTTACGAGTAACCTAAGATAAGTTAAACCATTGGGAGGTTTAGTGCGATATAAGATAAGTTAAATCATTGGGAAGATTAGTGCCATAGGTGTGCACATTAGAATAGAGGTGGGAATTTCTCAAGAGAGTGTCGCACTAATATGTTGTTGCATTGGCCTGTAAACATTTTAAATACTTGCTAAACAAATTCTAAATCATTTGCACTATCGGGCTCTGACCCGTTTCTATTTTCCTTTCTCTCTTGTATCTATATGTATATATTACAGGTGCCAAGCTATAGGGGCGTCTTGCGTTGGATCCTTGGGAAGGAACGCGCTGCAGCTTAGGTGGGAGTTGCAAGCCTCTTACTTAGACGACTTCATTTATTTGATTCCACTCCTAGATTATTTATTCAGTTGGGCATGTGTTGCCCGTTTCCATTATTCATTTGTTTTATTGGACATTGTGATTCATTTATTTCTAGTATTGTCACTTTGGGATTTATTACTGTCTATATGTTTTGCTTTAAATTTTAAATGTTGGGACTTAGTTGTTGAATGTTAAATTTATTTGGATTATATGTTCCATGATAATTGTGGTGTGATTCTTTAATATTGAATTGTTGTAAATATTTAAATCTTGGTTTATAAAATAAAATTTGGAAAGTAATGTCTAAAAATGGTTTTGACACTTAGCTTTATTAATTAGGGTGTTTAAATTGGAAAAGTTATTTTTACGACAGTGATGCTAAGAATGAACCAACTGTTCACCTTGATTTTAATTTAATAAAGGAGTGATCGCCCAGTATTTAATTAGACGGGGTGTCACAATTAATTGCACAAACATGAATCCATATTTATATTAAAAATCCAAACAAACGCAACATTTAGTTATGGCCATATATTAAATCATATGAGGGTTGTAAAAAAAATTGAATCAGTAGTGTTAATTTTAATGGAGATAATATTTTGTATTTTAGTCGAGACAAAAGTACAACTTTTATAAATAAAACTAATATCTTCTTATGGCTATTTTCAACAACTATTACATAATAACCCACAAAGTAAAGTCTACAAATTCCTCGAACCCACATTTCTTATACACTAGATACAACTTCAAATGGATCTTGTATCTAAGTTGTATTGTAAGGAAAAATAAAGCATTGGCAGAGAACCACATGAAACCATTACCAAAAAATACAACCATTTGAAACTCCCATCCAAATCCTACCTAACACAAGAATCACAATAACGGAATTATAAATTTTTTAGAGGGATTTTGAGAAACAGAAGATCACTCCATGCCACCATAGATAACGTTAAGATCTCTTCCTAACAATTTAACATGCTAATATGTGAAATGAAAAGAAAAAAAGTGTGCTATGAACCATTTTACAAAAACAAATCCTCTAAATCAAACTATATATGAACCCAACAAAACTATATATGAACTCAACTAAACTTTAAAACATATAAAAAAAATCTAAAGAAATCAGTTATCGTGGGTCATTTACGCCAACATAAGATAAACAACTAATCAGATCTAAAGCAACGAAAAATACAATGATTGTAGATTTATGGAAAGAAAATTTGGGGTTAACCTAATTTTGGTGTCATGATACTCCATGTTAACTCGAAACCCCCTTATATAGCACAATACGTTCAAAAAATTAGGAAGAAAGAGATATGAGAGTATACCTGCAAAAATCGAAAACCCCTTATAGAGAACAATACCTGCAAAATCAAAACATGAAATATGAAAATCGTAAAGAGAAGCTCAAATAAACCCTAAAAGCTGAAATGCAATTTGCCCTATTCTGAAACCATAAATGATTCGTGCATAATATGGTGAATAAAGAGAGATATCACACCCACACCCTCATTTCTTCAGAGACTGCGACGTTCAACTACTATTGATATCAATAAACATCAATAAATTTCCCCTATTTGTGTTAATGAATAACTAAATGTCAACAAATCTCCCCTGATGAAAAATCGAGAAACAAATATATGTCAAACCCTTTAAATCACAAAAACCCAACACCGAACATCCATAACTCGAGTGATAAAGAAAAATAATACCTTGTAACTATGATTTTTTCTTGGGGTGATCGCGATGGAGAAGGTTTTTGTTGGTCGTGTTGGTGGTAATAAGGAGGCACGAGGTAGTTCGAGAGTGTGGGGGAGAAAGGGAAATAGAGAGGGATGCGGACGAATGAGAAGAGTGAGGCAAATGCATTTGGGTTTGGGGTTAAGTGTTAGGTACAAAGTAATCTCATCCCTCCATTTCTAGCCTTGTTGGCACCCATCCATACCACAAAGTGTCTTCCCATCTTATGAATAGTAAAAACATCAGTGCTCCTCATTATATATATATATATATATATATATATATATATATATACACACACTAGGTTATGCCCGTGCCTGAAGGAACATTGATAGTCAAAAAAGGGCAAAATATTTTAAACTAAGCAATTAAAAAATTAAAAAGATTTCGTTCCCCAGCAAAACAAAATGTAGTTTTATAAAAATGGTCATAATCTCCTTTGTTTATCAGAATTTTCACTACTTAATTAATAACAAACAGTCCTACAATAATCAAATAGTCTAAATTCATCGAATAAATTAGCACTGTGAAACAAATTAACAAAGTGTCAATTTAAAAACAATGGACATGATCTCCTTTATTTATTGGACTATCCACTCTATTTATGAGGTAACAACCAATCGTACAATATTCAAAAATTCCAAATAGTTCATTTACAAAGACCACATTAGCAGACTATATAGTATACAAAAAAAAAGCCTTAGCAAATTATACAAAAACATCCTTAGCAATTATCCAACAACGTGTAGTAACTCTAAGCCTAAGATTTACAAAAAGTCGAAAAGGTCGAGATCCCAGAAAATTATCCTTTAGATAGTCAATCATGGATTGGGAGGAAACATCCTCGTAATAACTCTACGGAATGTCTATGTATCTAGCTCAGCATACTTGATATGAAGATTGGCACAATTTACAATCACCTATAACAAATATTAATAGTTAAGACTAATTTTCAAAAATGATTGAAAAGAAGAAACATCTTTAAGACGAATTACCTTGCTATGGGAATCCCATGTAAGCAGCCTACAGGTATTTATCCTCTCTTGATGCCTTGCCATTGGCTACCAATTCTAAAGAAGACAAAAGTTTTATCAGTTGCATGATAATGGAAAAGGGTATGGGATTAGAGTATTAATAATATAGTGAAATTTAATAACTTAATAAATAAATTGGCCATGTGATAAAAGCTTAACGGTACGCATTAATAGATTAAATGTTTAATTACTGTAGGGTAAAGTAACACCACCAATAATGTAATGGGGTAATGATAAAAACAAACATCTCCTGAACATCAAAATTTTCTTCACCCTCTTTCTCTTTCTCACCTCTTTCTTCTGCCTTGTCTTTCTTTTTGTTTTTCTCCCAAAATCTTTTATTGGAAGAATTCTGTTTCAAAAACTGGAGAAATTTTTTAAAATTCTCTGCAAGCAAGGCCATGTCAAAATCAGACTCGTCCTCGGACTCATAAAAACTCACTTTATTTTCCTTAGATTGAGCTTTAAGCACTATCCCTCTATCCTTAGGTTCCACAGTGTCGGGAAACATGTCAATTTCGTATGTCTGTAGGTCTCCTACTAACTATTCTAATTTCAGATGATTCAAATTTCCTAAGGTATTCAAAAAAGTAACTTTAGGGATAAATCGTTTAGGCAGCGATCTTCAAATATTTTTAACCACTCGTGCAACAGGTATAGGCTCACCTAGGTTAAAACTAGACTTGGCAATATCAAATAAATGTGCATACAACTCATAAAAACACTCAGTCTCTAACATAGTGATTGTCTCAAATTGAGTGATCAAATTTTGAATTTTAGACTCTTTGACCGCGTTAGTGCTCTGATGGGTGAGTCGCAAAATATCTCGCGCCTCTTTAGACATGGTGCACGTCATAATACGTCGGAACTCGTCAGGGGTGATGTGTTAGAAAATTTCACTAAGACCACGTGAATAAGTTCTCCACCTAAACTCATCCTCACTCCAGTCTGACACAGGTTTTAAATTCGTGACATTATTTCCGGTGATAGTGTGAGGATTCAAACCTCTTTCGCAAATAAGCCAAACTCTTTCATCAATTTCTTTTAAATGGGATTTCATTCGGGCTTTCCAATAAGCATAATTAGACCCGTAAAAAAATGGCAACCGATTATATAAGTTTTCACTTGGAAACATTGCAAGTTTTCACAAAACAGATTTCTCTAAAAAAAATCAATATCACACAATTTATGTGGAAAATAGGAACACGCGATAAATTAGCATAACCTGCTCTGATACCAATTTGTAAAACCTTATGTGTGATAAAGATTCGAATAGATGCGAAAATTCCAATTGCTAAGTTATTTAATTAGTGTCAATTTATAAATTAAATCAATTCATCCCTTAAAGACATTCAACTACGTGCATGCATGTGTGAAACCAATATAAGTAAAATATGCGACACAAATTTCAGGAAAAAATCCCCTCAGGGTAAAACTATTTCACTATAATTGTAAATCGCAACTTACACTGTTACAATGAAATACAATAGTTTTTGGGACTCAAATACCCGCAGGCATCAGTCGATGTCGTAAGTAATAAGTTCACACGCAGCGAACCTACATGAACCGTAGTCTAGTCTTCAACCTAGGAAAACCTCATCACTCCTTTGTTACATGTAGTCAGTCTTCGGTCTAGTATCCCCAATGGCACTTAGATCAGCAGCATGAAATCCAGCGAACTATTTATTTGGTTTTCACAAAACAACTCACACAAAAGAAATTGGGATTTTGAATTGTAAAACAAAAGTTATGAACCCTTAAATGGTTGGAGAATAGTATAAAAATGTATTATGTGAAAATCAGTTTTTCTCCACGCAAAAATCGAGTAGTCCGACACCCAATATATAATAAAATTTAAGGTGGTGACGTGTCAGCATAAACAACCTATCGTTCGAACAAGACACGACGTCATTCGAGCGAGACAGGATCTTGTTTGAACGAGAACACTGTTGTTTGAGCGACGCTCACTGGTCCCAATCTTTTTTTCAACTTTTAATTAACTTGGAAACCTCAAAACTTAAAACTGTTCACAGGATCAGGAAACATTTAACCAAAACTTTTATGATAAAATGTTTTTGAAAAATAAAAATCATTTATAAAAATTTTAAAAAACCATTTTTCATAAATAGAAAAATATTTTAACTTTCACAAAAATATCCCAACACTTTTAATGTAAAATGTAAATGGAACTTAAACATATTTTACCAAATTCATCCTTGTTAGGATTGAATGTTGAATTCTTATTGTAAATCGGATTCGTCGTTTGTAGATGTAATCTTCTCAATCCTTTGACGATTTGTAGCAGTATATGACATACTAAATTATGATGGACAATGTCCTTACAAATCATACCTGAGAGATCCTTAGAACTTGAAGATAGAAGCATGCACGAAACACGACATGATGATATAATCTCTGAAGTTTTGTTGCTACGTCATCACCCAATCATGCCAAAGTCTTGAAGGGAAAATACCAGACCTAACCTATGACTCAATTTTTTTTTGTCTAGAATTAGGTCAATAAAAAAAATTTGAATTGATTGGAAATTTATCCTTATAAATCTCCCCCATTGTTTATTTCGAGACAAAATCAAAATAAAAATCCTATGGCCTGTCAATATCTATAAAAAGACTCAATCCCCAGCACCAAAATGAAAATGAGTACAGATGCTCGACCTACACAAACTCTGAATAGCTTTTCTTGCTTGAAAACTTTACCATACGATGTAAATATATAAACCAACATACTTAAACACACCTTCAAATTCAAAGAAAATATGACAAGTATAAATCCGCATAAGAATAAATTTCTCACAATGTTAATGCATATGTGCCCCTATACGATGTGTGCTGAGGCAAGGATGGTATTGCAAACAAAAATCCAATTTTTATAGTTTTAATTTTACTGATCGAACCTTTAAACAAATTAATCTGATAAAAACATGTTCGAAAATGTTAAATCGAGTTGTAGCGATAAATCACTTAATCCAATTTTATATTTATAGCTTACCACATGCATCAAGGTGATAGAAGATAAAATAAGTAAGACAATCACACAACACGTCGATGCACAAGGAAATCCAACAACGAAAAAAATCTCGGATGGCCCAGCTAAAGAAATTCACTATAATAAAGACTTACATAAGTTGGAAAATGACTTACTCGAGGACTCTATCACCATAAGCCTTGGCGTGACTTCAATCATTAATCGCTCCTCCACAGTGACAATGCAGGATTCCATTCACACAAGTGTCACAATGTGTGAGTCCACACGCACCTCGGTATCCATTAATCCAGGCTCAGTAATTATATATGGATTGGAACACAGAATCCACCACTTCTTCACCGCAACACAACAAATACTGAATCCACCGCAACGAAATAGTTCTCAAAAAGATGTAGAGAATAAAATTGGTTCCCAAAATAGGATCTTCAAAGCATATGGAAGATGAATATTGGATCCTATACTTATTGGGTAAAAATAAGGGTTCTTGAAAGATTTTTGAAGAATTTTTTCACAAAAATAAATTATTAAAGGCTCTAATCCTGAATCTCCATATATTGGGAAAGTTGTTGCAAAGAGATAGGGAATAAAGGTTTGAAAATGTTTTTTAAATAAAAACACATGTACTTGTTCGAACTGACTTCTCGTTTGAATAAAGTACCCATTATCGTTCAAACAACTTCTAACTAGACTTCGAACGACATTCCAGAGCGTACCCAATAGGCAACACTCCAGTACTCGCTCGAAAAAAATAATCTCATTAATGAAGGAATATCATTTTAACAATCAATGGAAACTTATTCGAAGGACATTTCAAGTTGTTCTAACAAGCTAGCAAAATTTCAAAAAATTATTTAAAAACATTTAGAAAATTCTAACACCCACTAATAATATCTCCAAGGTTCAAAATAAATATGCATTCATATTTGATAGATCCTTGAAGATAAATAAGCATGAAACTCGACACAATGATATAATCTCTGAAGCTTTGCTACTACGTCTTTATCCAAATACGTTAAAGGCTTGAAGGAAAAACACCAATCCTAATCTATGACTTAAAATGTTTTTTCTAGAATTAACCCAATCACAAACAAATTGACTTGATTGGAATTTTTTCCTTATAAATCTATCTCTTTGGCTATTTTGGGACAAAACCAAAATAACAATCCTATGGGTCACAAAGCTCTCTGAAAAGACCCAATCCCCAACCCGAAAAGGAAAAAGAGTACGGATGCTCGATAAACACAAACTCTGATTAGCTTTGCTTTATTGAAAACATTATCGTATGATGTAAAGCTATAAATATGCGCACTTAAACACGCCTTCAAATGCAAAGAGAATATAACAAGTGTAAGTCTTCACAAGAATAAATTTCTCACAATGTCAATGCAAATGTGCCCCTATACGATGTGTGTTGAGGCATGGATGGTATTGGAAAAAAAATCCAATTTTTTTATATTTTTAAATTTAAAGATCAAACCTTTAAAAAGATTAACCAAATAAAAAAAATTCAGAAATTTTAAATCGAGTTGTAGGGATAAATCAATTTATCCAATTTTATCCTTTTAACGTAACACATGCATCTAGGTGATATCAGATAAAATAAGTAAAACAATCTCACAACACGTCGATGTACGAGGAAAACCCATAATGAAAGAAACCAAGAATAACCTAGCCACACAATTATCTATGATACGGAATTACACAAGTTGACAAATGACTTACTCAACGACTCAATCCCCACAAGACTTGACGCGTCTTCATTATTCACTCTCTCCACCACAGCCACGATGCAGGATTCCACCCACATAAGTGTCACAACACGTGAGTCCACACACGCCTCCATATCCATCGATCCAAGATCAACAACTGTCTACAAATTGAAACATAGGATCCACCGCTTCTTCACTGCCATATAGAAAATACAAAATCCATCAAAATGAAATAATTCTCATAAAGTTGTAGAGAATAAAATTGGTGCCCAAAACATGATATTCAAAGCATATGTAAGATGAATCTTGGATCCTAAACTTAATGGGTAAAAATGAGTGTTTTTAGAAATTTTGGATGAATTTTTTCACAAAGAGAACTCTCTAAAGGATCTCCAAGACTCTAAAATGATTCTTCTAAAAGTCTAATACCGTATCTCTATGTATACAAAAAGTTGTTGAAAAAGAATAGGGGTTAAAGAATAGGAATGATATGTTTTAAAAAATAAAAAACACGCATACTCGTTCGAGCGAACTGACTTCTCATTCGAATGAAGTACCCATTATCGTTCAAACAGCTTCCAACTAAAATTCGAATGATATTTCAGAGCCTACCCAAAAGGAGACATACTATATCTTGTTCGAATGAAGGAATATTATTCTAATGACAAATGGAAACTCGATCTGACGTCATTCAAGTCGTTCTAATGAAATAGTGAAATTTATAAAAAAAATAAAAACATTTTATAAAATTATAACACCCAATAAAAAATATCCATGGCTCAAAATAAATATACATTTTTATCTGAACAATCCTTGAAACTTGAAGTCGTAAATGAGCACGAAACACGGCATGACGATATAATCATTGAAGCTTTGTTGTTATGTCTCCATCCAAACACGTCAAAGGCTTGAAGGGAAAAAACCAAACCTAACATATGATTCGAAAATATTTTGTCTGAAATCAATACAAGTACAAACAAATTGACTCGATTGGAAATTTTTCCTTACAAATCTCCCCATTTGGTTATCCCGGAACAAAACCAAAATAAAAATCCTATGGGCCGCCAGGCTCTCTAAAAGGACCAATCCCCAACCCCAAAAGGAAACAGAGTATAGACACCCGACAGGCATAAAATCTGTATAGATCTCTTAAACACTTTGTCGCGTGATGTAAACTTGTAAACCTACACACGTAAACTCACCTTCAAATGCAAAGAGAATATAATCAGTACAAGTATAAATTCATATAAGAATAAATTTCTGACAATGTCTGAAACAATCTCAACCTAGGTAAGACATCTCCCACTAAGATAAATATATATTAATCATGAAAGAAAATATGCCATTTCTCCCCCTTTTTATTCAAGAATAGAAAAAATAATAAATCATAAACTATTTCCCCCATAAACCAAATCTCCCCCTAAATGTGTGAACATGAGATACTAATTTTTCAATAGGGATGAGGGAATAAAATCATACAATGGTGTAAAGTGTAACAAACACAACATGGCAACGGAGGCTCATATAATCCACACAATGATAAAATAATGCCATTATTGATCAAAAAAGATATAAATATGAATAAGCAATGAAGTATGATATCAATTTGAAATTACCAATTCTAATTATGGAATTTCAAATCACCCAACAAAATATACTAATATGATCATATATCATATCAAATAAAGTCCAAAGATAAAGCACATAGAAATCATAGGCTACATGCAAATCTCAAAGACTCAAAACGATACCATGTATACTATATGCAAAATATTCCAATGAAATACATGTAATACCCCGCACTTTTATGGGAAATTAAATTCAAAAATTCAGTGCAATTTGGGAAATTAATAAATTATAGAGAATAATAATTTTTGAGGTTTTCAAGGATTTAATGATTTTCGATGTATGTAATATTTACTTTTAGGATTAAGTAAATGAGTCGAAGTATTTTATTATGTCTTCATTAGGTAAGGCAACCAATGATAATATTTTAATGGGAAAACCCGCATTAAGTTGTGTTGGGTTAAAATAGTGAGTTGCGGTTAAGTACCTCAGATGGAGATTCCGATTGCGCAGCTGGTCTCGGAATGGACAAAACAGTCAGAATAGAGTATTTGTGGGTATTGTTTAGGCTCCGAGAATTTTTGGGCTAATAGGAACTCGTAATTGAGTAAATGAGTCATTTTGTGGGTTTTGAAGAGATAAACCCTTATTTCTCCCTATATAAGGCATGGGAGGGATAAAGAAGAAAGGAAAAATAGAGAAAAGAAATAGGAGAGGAAAGGAGGAGAGAAAAGGGGAAGAAAAGGGAGGTTCCGTCCAAACTCCGCGGGATTCGACTCGGGATGGTCGAATTTTATCCACGAGGCAAGTGTTTACTTGCTTTATTTACTTTAAGCATAAATATCATATAATATTTCGTAGTTAATAACTATAAAGATTTTCGGGGTGGGTTTTTGGTGAATCAAAATGGGTTTTCGGAAGTTAAACGAGTAAACCCCGAATTATATCCAATTTTAGAAACTTAGGAAATTATTGAAATTGTTTGTTGGTTTTGGGTTCTAGTATGTTTAGAACCCTCTTTATATGTGTATATGTTGTTGATTGAGGTTGGAGAAGGGTAGGAGAGGTAATAGAAGCTTGGGGGAAGCTTTAATGGCTGAAAAAACTTCTCGGAGAAGAAGCTGCCCGAAATGATCGATCGATCGAGGGCCAAGGGTCGATCGATCGACCCTTCAAGATTTTTGGCAATTTTGCCTAGGGTTAATTATATGGTATAAATTCCGATTTAGTTGTTCCTAGTTTATTTATTTGATTAAATAAGTATTCATCTAGGAAATTATCACTAGCCATTTGGGGGAAACTTATGGGGGCTAGGAGGGTGTAATAATTGTGTGGCACTAAGGTATATTTTCAAGGAAACTAAACAAATGGAAGGATTAGACAATTGGGATTTCCTGAAATATAAGAGGGGACTTTTAAATAATTATTATTGGAGTGAAATGTATACCTAGGATTAATTGGGTAAACCCCAATACTTATTTAATTATGGTTGTTCGGAGTGAGTGACACCCGAGGGAGTATTTTAGCGAGCGACTATAGCTAAATAATCGTGCGAGTAGGAAAAAGTAAGTGTATATAGAATTAGTTAGTAACTCCTACGAGGCGACTAGGATGGAATTTGGGTTATAGGTTAAAGATAAGTTGAGGGTATACTTATCATACGGTTATGAATCGGGATATTTGGAGAGTAATTAAATTCCTAAAAACAATTAAGGGTGAGGCATATTTAAGTAGGAAAATACTTAAATATTATTATGAGATTGGCAATTTTAGCCATGTATATATTTGGGGAATGGTGTAATATAAATGTATACATACATACATACATACATATATATATATATATATATATATATATATATATATATATATATATATATATATATATATATAATAAATTAGGGAAGTTTTTGAATTGTCTACACATTTTAACGGTCAAGATGTGTGCCACCTACTTACACATTTTTACACATTTTAACGGTTCAGATCACCTTCCTTCTTTTTTTACCAACCTACCCCTTTATTCTTTAATTTCCCCCTCTTTTATACTCACCAAAATTACACTTTCATTCAAATATGAGGGTATTTTTGTAACACTCTCTCCCTCATACTCTATCACACGGACACCCTCACCCGTCTCCCTCATTCTCTCGCTCCCCGTACCTCATTCTCATTCCCTCACTCTAAACCAACAAGCCCTAGACACCGTAAAGATTTACTCCGCTACTCTCCGCCGCCCACCGTCGTTGCATTCAGGTAGTCTGTCTCTCTCTCACACATACACACACACACGTCTCTACCTTCATGCCTATGCCTCACGCGCGCACACACACTAATCTGAAATCAATATTTCAATTTCTTTTTGATTTTATGGCTATGACTGTTTTTCCTGTGATTTTCATTCGAATGTTACATTATTTGTGCTTAGGAGCTGTGCGAAATCAATGTTTTTTTTGTGATTTTGTGAATCAGATGTTACATTGTTTTTTTTTTGTTGAAATCAATATTTGGGTTCAAGACCTGTGTGTTCAATATTTGGGTTCAATGTTTGGCCTCACGCGCGCACACACACTAATCTGAAATCAAAATTTCAATTTCTTTTTGATTTTAGGGCTATGACTGTTTTTCCTGTGATTTTCATTCGAATGTTACATTATTTGTGCTTAGGAGCTGTGCGAAATCAATGTTTTTTTTGTGATTTTGTGAATCAGATGTTACATTGTTTTTTTTTTGTTGAAATCAATATTTGGGTTCAAGACCTGTGTGTTCAATATTTGGGTTCAATGTTTGGCCTCACGCGCGCACACACACTAATCTGAAATCAATATTTCAATTTCTTTTTGATTTTAGGGCTATGACTGTTTTTCCTGTGATTTTCATTCGAATGTTACATTATTTGTGCTCAGGAGCTGTGCGAAATCAATGTTTTTTTTGTGATTTTTTGAATAAGATGTTACATTGTTTTTTTTTGTTGAAATCAATATTTGGGTTCAAGACCTGTGTGTTCAATATTTGGGTTCAATGTTTGGATGTTACATTGTGATTTTGGGTTCAGGAGCTGTGGGATTTTGGGTTCAATAATTGTATTATGTAAACAATACCCCTGTAGGTTTATAAAGTTGTGATTTGTGCGTTTTATTCTAATTCTATACATCTTTCCTATTTTATGCACTAGCCAATTTGTTTGTAGGTTTACTTTTTGAACAGGTATTTACATTGTGGAGGTTCTGTGCCCCTGTAGGTTTATAAAGTTGTGATTTGTGCATTTTATTCTAATTCTATACATCTTTCCTATTTTATGCACAAGCCAATTTGTTTGTAGGTTTACTTTCTGATTCACTATTTGTGGAGGTATCTGATTTAGGTTTTTAGGTTTATAAAGTTGTGATTTGTGCGTTTTATTCTAATTCTATACATCTTTCCTATTTTATGTACTAGCCAATTTGTTTGTAGGTTTACTTTCTGATTCACTTATTGTGGAGGTATCTGATTTGGGTTTTTACAGGTATTTACATTGTGGAGGTTCTGTGAAGCATTGGGTATTTACATCCGATTCATTTTTTGGAGGTGTATTTACGAATTTAAGGTATTTAAATTCTTAGGTTTACTTATTCACTTATTGTCATGGGTCACATTTGTACGTTTACTTATTCACATTTGATTTGGGTATTTACTTATTTATAGGTATTTACATTATGGAGGTTTAGCCAAGCTTGGCTAAAGTATTTACTTATTAAGGTATTTGCCTCATTTTTTTATTAATAGGTTGCCTTTTGTGAATCTTGCCTTTACGTATTTACATTCTTAGGTTTGGGTTTGTACATTCTTACATATTTACATTTTTTTAATAGGTTGAGTTTCGTGGGTTCTGCTCTTTTGTTCAGAGAACTAAAGTCTGGAAGTGTTCTGACATGTTAAAAGATGTAAGGATACATCTATTCCCTTCTTAGATGTACAATCTTACATGTATATTTTGGTTATTGATACTAATTGTTTTTTGTCATCACAGGTTGAATTTATGCGACGTAGACACCTTGGTGTTATTATTCGATATGACTCTGAGATAAATACTATTCGAATTGAGGCCTCAAATCAAAACATTTTAACGGCAAGTTCTGATGTAGGTATAAGAAAGAGAAAAGGCAAAGAAAACGTTATTTCAGATGGGTTATGTTCTAAAAGGCCTTTTCACTTTTTGTAACCTGTAATTCGAAACGGCACAACATTGTTTCACTTTTAATACATTTTCCCTTTCTTGGCACAGTCTGAAAGTGAAATCTCAAAGGCTGCATTTGCTCAGCGGCGGTGACGTGAACGGGACCAGATTGAACGTGTTCTGTATACACGTTCTACTCTTGCTCAATCGTGTCAAACACCAACCCTTGCAGATCACGTTCGTAGTAATGTAACTCCACTTACATTACATCTGGATGGGGTACGTAAAACACCCAACCTTGCTGATCGCGTTCTATCTCCACATACTAATCTTTCTCAAGCGTGTCAAACACCTTGGCTTGCTGATCACGTTCGTAGTAATGTATGTCTCTTTATATCACATCTTTTTAAATTTCTATCTTTATAAATCACATCTTTCTGACATGTTGAATGATGTAAGGATACGTCTATTCCTTTCTTAGATGTATAATCTTACCTGTATATTTTGGTTATTGATACTAATTGTTTTTTGTCATCATAGGTTGAATTTACGCGACGTAGACACCTTGGTGTTATTATTCGAGATGACTCTGAGATAAATACTATTCGAATTGAGGCCCAAAATCAAAACATTTTAACGGCAAGTTCCGATGTAGGTATAGGAAAGCGAAAAGGCAAAGAAAAAGTTATTTCAGATGGGGTATGTTCGAAAAGGCCTTTTCACTTTTTATAAATTGTACTTTGAAACGGAAAAACATTGTTTCACTTTTAATGCATTTTCCCTTTCTTGGCACAGTTTGAAAGTGGAATCTCAAAGGCTGCATTTGCTCAGCGGCGGCGTCGTGAACGAGAGAAGATTGAACGTGTTTTATCTGCACATTCTTCTCTTGCTCAATCGTGTCAAACACCTACCCACGTTTGTAGTAATGTAACTCCACTTACATTACATCTGGATGGGGTACGTGAAACACCCAGCCTTGCTGATCGCGTTTTATCTCCACATACTAATCTTACTGAAGCGTGTCAAACACCTCGGCTTCCTAATCACGTTTCGTAGTAATGTATGTCTCTTTAAATCACATCTTTCTAAATTTCTATCGTTATAAATCACATCGTTCTAAAAACATATCGTTATAGGAGCAATATAAAATTGGAATCTCCAATGATGCATTTGCGCAACGCCGAAGACGTGAACGTGAGCATATTGAACGTGGAACCACGCCTTCTCGCTGGCCAATTGGGGTGTGTATCTTTCGTTATTATGCAATACATATTTACTTATTTCATTTTTATGCAATACTTATTTCATTATTCTGCAATACGTGTAGGAACAATTTGAAATTGAAATCTCAACGGCTAAAGTTGCGCAACGCCTACACCGTGAACGTGAACGTGAATGTGAACGTGAACGTGAACGTGAAGTCCATTTAGAGGACGACCATTTACATTTGTATTTTCAAGATGAAGAAGATGAAGAAGCTCCTCAAATTAATCGGTCCGTTCGACCCCTCTCTATGAATGACCCATCCTAATGCATATATATGAGCCATATCTTCAATTAGTTTGCATCATTTGAATCTGTTATAATCACTTTTTTAACTAATTTCAAGTATGCATTTACATTAATATGCATTTCAGCAGTATGCATTTCAAGTTTACATTTACATCAGTTATAACTGTAATAATCAGTATGCATTTCAAGTATGCATTTACAATAGTTATATGCATTTACATCAGTTCAATGAATTTACATCATATGCATATGCATTTATATCATATGCATATGCATTTACATCAGTTATATGATTACATCATATGCATTTACATCAATTATATGCATTTCAAGTATGCAATCTGCATATATATGTTGCATAAGCATATATATGCATATATATGAAGCATATGCATATATATGCATATGTTGCATATATATGCATATACATTGCATATATGCTGCATATATATATGCAATCTACGTTCACATTCAATATTCATTTTAGTTATAATCAGTTATAGCTGTTTTAACTAATTTCAGCAGTATGCTTTTACATCGGATCAATTTCTACGTTCACGTGGTCCTATGCAAGTAATTTCAGTTTTAACATTGCGTATGCATTTATGTAGTTATAATTGTTTTAGTAATTTCATGTATGCATTTACATCATTATGCATTTCAGCAGTATGTATTTCAGGCATGCATTTTACATCAGTTTTAACTATTAAACTCAGTATGCATTTACATCAATTAAAATCAGCAGTATTCATTTCAGTTATAATCAGTTATGCATTTACATCAATATGCATTTCAGCAGTATGCATTTCAAGTTTACATTTACATCAGTTATAACTGTAATAATCAGTATGCATTTCAAGTATGCATTTACAACAGTTATATGCATTTACATCAGTTCAATGAATTTACATCATATGCATATGCATTTATATCATATGCATATGCATTTACATCAGCTATATGCTTACATCATATGCATTTACATCAATTATATGCATTTCAAGTATACAATCTGCATATATATGTTGCATAAGCATATATATGCATATGCGATCTGCATATATATGCATATGCTGCATATATATGTTGCATATGTATTTCAAGTATGCATATGCATATATATGTATTTCAAGTACGCATTTCAGCAGTATGTATTTCAAGTATGCATTTTACATCAGTTTTAACTATTAAAATCAGTATGCATTTACATCAATTAAAATCAGCAGTATTCATTTCAGTTATAATCAGTTATGGATGATTTAACTAATTTCAGGAGTATGCATTAAATTACACGCTGCATTTTTTTTCACGTTCACAGTCATTAAATTACATCGCATACTACATTATATTCCATGCTGTATTTTTTTTGCTTCAAATATCGCCTTATTTCACTTTTTAAAATAAATTTATTCTTATTGTACAGGGTACATGGTATTGGCCTGGGTAGACATTTTCTTGGAATGATGAATGTTGAGTGTCCTCATTGTTCAGCCTTACATTGGCTTGGGGAAAGGTTAAGTAAATCTTCAATTGCACGCCCGTTGTTTGGTAAATGTTGTTTGCAAGGTAAAATAAGGTTACCATCCTTGAATGAACCTCCGTCCGAGATCAAATTACTATACGATGGTAACAATGTTCGGTCAGAGTCATTTCGGAGATTTTCTAGACAATATAACGCTGCTAATGCCTTTACCAGTCTTGGAGTACAGATGGATGATAGAGTACTTACTGGACGGGGTCCTACATCTTTCACCATTCATGGCGAATTGCGTCATCGGTCTGGAACCTTATTACCAGAAGAAGGGCAAGAAGGAAGTTATGCTCAACTTTATATTTATGATACTGATGCTGCTTTGGATATTCGCGAGCGTCGAAATCCACAACTAAGAAGGGATGTTCTTGAAATTATCCAAAATTGTTTGTTGACCAGTAATCCCTTCTCATCAAAATTTCGGCAGGCATGTGCTATTTTAAAGGAGGTAAATACAACAAATGTGAATGTACCAGCTTATTTGCATTATAGCAAGTCAACAGATAGACGACGGTATAATTTACCATCAAGTGAGGAGATTGCAGTTGTATTACCTGGAGATGGATCTCAAATGAGTGCGATGAGATATATCATTCTTCGTTTAAAGGGAGATAATCAATTGATGCGAATTAGTGAGTGTCACCCGGCGTAATTACCGTTGCACTATGTGCTATTGTTCCCTCTCGGTGAGCTCGGATGGGAACCTGATATGACACGTTGGGATGTAGTCAGTGGGCAACCTGATTTACGTAATCGGTTGACTCAACTTAACTATTATGGTTATCGTATCTTCGAACGAGCAAATGAATACTCCACAATTCTTAGAGCGGGAAAATTGTTTCAAGAATTCATTGTTGATGCTTGGGCTTCAACTGAGTAGAACCGGTTGACCTACTTCCGTCTTAATCAAGCCGACTTGCGTGTTGATTTGTATACTGGACTTGCTGAAGGTATAGTATATGGGTTTAATGCAAATGAAATTGGTAAACGTAGCATTTTACCATCTTCCTTTGCTGGTAGTGCTAAGCATATGTTTGAAATATTTCAAGATTCAATGGCCATCACACGTTATAATCAACATCCAGATATATTCCTTACTATGACTGCAAATCCCAGTTGGCCTGAAATTACTGGAGCTTTATTGGCACATCAACATTCTTCCGATTGTCCCGACATCGTAGCTCGCGTGTTTGAGATGAAAATGTGACACCCCGACTAATTAAATACCGGGTAGCTACTCCTTTATTAAATTAATTCAAAATGCCAAGTTGGTCCAGTTAATAGCATCACTGTCGAAAACATTTTAATGATTACTAACCACCTAGTATTTAAAAAGTAAGTTGCCAAATTTTAATTTAAGTCTGATTAACATGCAACAAGTGTAATGAAGAATAATAACACCATTCACCATAAAGAAGTAAATAGAATAACCATCACATAATGTAAGTAAAGTCTGGAAGAAAACTCCTCACTATAATGTAATACCTCATATTTTTATGCTATATTTAATTTGGGGATTTATTAAATTTAATGTGATGATTTATTTAATAAAAATCCAAAAATTAATTATGTTATAATTATTAATGTGACTAGAGTTAGTAATTATGGGAAACTTGTTGAATATTACTAATGAGCATAGTAATATATTATATTAGTTATATTGAATGTCATAAGTAAATTAAATGACTATTTCGGAAATTTAAGTCGGGACGTGCCCGTGTCACGTCGGGACTAATTATATTAATTAAAAAGGGAATATTTTATAAGTTGTCCGTATGGTCATTTTGAGTGCGCCAACGCGTCCGGAAGGGTCGAGATAGTCAGAAAAGTGTACCCGGGGGTTTAGTTCGGGCCACGGATGTTTTTAGGCCTAATTAGTGACCCGGGAGGGCATTTTGGTCATTTTACAAAATAGGGTAATTAAACCCACGAATTTCAGCCATCCTTAGCAGCCATTTAAGTCAGCCTTTTAGGGTTAGAACATTCATAACCCTAGAATGGCCATTGGAGAAGAGAGGAGAGAGCTCTCAAGGTGATTCAAGGCCCAAAACACCGCCGATTGCACCGCCGTCACCACCAACGCGTAGATCGCGAGGAGGAGAACGCAACCACACCAATATCAGCAGGAAACCAGACCTCTGAAATCCCAGGCAAGTGTTTAACTTGCGTATTTTCGTTGGTGCAATATTCATATTAGTGTAGGAATGATTAAGAGTATAATCCATGGAAGAAAACCCCAATTTTGATAGGGATTTGCATGTAGAAATCATTATAACCATATTCTGGAAATATTATGGGAAGTAGATGATTAACCCACGAATTTGTAATGATTTGTTAGAAGGAAATTCTGGAGAAAACTGATTAGAACAAAAGTTAAGAAAACTTTAGGGTTCTTGATGATTTGATGAAATTTTAGGTTGTTTAACCATGTTTAATGATGTATACACGCATGCTGAACGTTAAAGATATCTGGAATTATGTTAGAATGTTAGTAGTAGACTTTTTGGGTCGATTAGTGTTGGAAAATATGAGTTTTGATGAAGAACTTTAATCAATCCCGTCACTGCAATTTCTGCAGAATTTTTCCCAGAACTGCTTGATCGATCGATCGAGCATAGAGCTTCGATCGATCGAAGGTTCGATCGATCGAGCCCCAAGCTTCGATCGATCGACCCCTCCTGGCAGACTCCTATTTCTCTTGTTTAATTAGTTAAATTAAGTTTATCGTGGAATAACCTTTGGGCATTCTAAATAAAATGATTTGGGAGATATTGAGGACCAGTAGGATATATGGATAAATGTTAGAACCTTTAATCTTCAACGAGAATGGTATTTATGGGATATGTACTTTTGGTTGGTAGATTTATGAAATTTAAAGGGTGAGGTGCGTAAGAGAGTTACGTTGGAATCAAATAAAGTCACTTACTGAATTTTAGATTTGCGAGGATATAATCCATGAGGGTTAGGTAATGAGTGAGAAAACCCTTCGAGTTAAGGTTAGGAATAAAACCTTATACGTAATTCTATAATTGTGAAATTAAGGATAAACGGTATAATTACGGGTGATGGGAAGAACCTATATTAATATGAAAATGGTATATTTATATGATTGTGTGTATTATATACATGTGAAAAACATACCGCGCTACTTGCTATCCTTGAGGTTACCGCGCTGGGACAGTCTTATCTCGATGGGACCTTTATGGGGGATATTGACTTGTACCCTAGAAGATAGATATCCTTGGTACAGGCTATCAAATTGATAGTTCAGACGGTCCTAAGAGACGCGAGTATGTGCCATCCTCTTAGAGACTTGGAATCTATGCTTCTCCTCGATATTGTTTGTATACGGGTTAATACAATTCGAGAGTGATTCCGAATTTGTATTCCCCTTGATTTGAGTGGTATGGGGTGGATAGTGGAAGTATGCACGCACCATAGTTGTTCAGGGTGCTGTTATATATATATTATACGAGTAGATAATATATATATATATATATATATATATATATATATATATATATAT
This sequence comes from Sambucus nigra, assembly GCA_949130495.1. Classification (NCBI taxonomy): domain Eukaryota; kingdom Viridiplantae; phylum Streptophyta; class Magnoliopsida; order Dipsacales; family Adoxaceae; genus Sambucus; species Sambucus nigra. The sequence goes on along the minus strand of CASBWL010000200.1, from coordinate 504,204 downwards.
ATATATATATATATATATATATATATATGAGATTATGACAATTGAAACTGTCTACTGCAATGTGATAGTAGAACATAGTTGTTAACGCATATTATTAAATACTTATATTGAAAAGTATAATATGTCACTGGAAAACTTCATCGTTTTTATAAAGTTAAAAAAAAATAGAGAATTTTGGTTACAAATTGGAACACCTTTTAAAATGAAGTCGTGAATTGTAAATCTTGCGGGTAATCTAAGTTAAGTTAAAGCTTTTAGAAAGACTAGTATGTTAGATGTTAAAACGAACCGTGGGGAAGGTTAGTGCGATAGGTGTGCACATTAGAAGAGAGGTGAGTATTTCTCAAGAGAGAGACGCACTAATATGTTGTTGCATTGGCCTGTATCAATTTAAATACTTGCTTAACGTATTTTAAAATCAAACACACTTTCGGGCCCTGACCCGTTTCTTTTTCTCTCTCTCTTGTGTATATATATGTATATTTTCAGGTGCCCAGCCACAGGGGCGTCTTGCTTAGGATCCTTTGAGAAGAACGAGCTGCAGCTTAGGTGGGAGTTGCAGGTCACTTGAGTAGATGGCTTCTATTATTGACTCCACTCCTACTACTCTCATTTATTGGTCACGTGTCGCCCTTTTCATCATTTCATTTATTGTTGGGATTTTTATATTTCAGTTATTCCAGTATTGTTTTACGGGATTTATTCATGATGGTTTATGATTTTTAGTTTTATTATGTTGGCATTCGATTGACGAATGTATGGTTTTATTTTAGTTCATCGTGGTGTGATTCTATATCGTAGAAATGTTGTTTTGTGTATATAAATCTTTTCTTTAATTAAAATTTGGAAGTTTGTATGAAAAATGTTTTTGACACTTAGCTTAATTATTTAGGGTGTTAAATTGGAAAAAAAATTTATCGACAGTGATGATGAGAATGAACCAACTGTTTACCTTGATTTAATTTAATAAAGGAGTGATCACCGGGTATTTATTTAGGTGGGGTGTCACATACAAAACCACAACTGAAATAACTAAACTGGATACTGAAATAATACATGCCAAAGTCTGAAAACTGAAATGGAAAGATGTCTCTAATAGAAATGGGCAACATGCCCTACAACTGATAGATAACGGATCTGGAATCCAAATGATAGAAGCGTCTACAAGCAAATCCCTGTAGCTTCCACAAACAGCTATAGCTCGTCACCTGAATGAGTATCCTATGCATGGTGTCCTTGTGGCTGGGCACCTAAAATGGTTTTACAAGAAAAATAGATTTGAAAGCAAACGGGTCAAAGCTCGAATGTGGAGATATTTTAAAAACCTGCAAGTGCTTTAAAAACATTTAAAACATTAAATGCAAAGTACATGTTAGGACGTGCACTCACATGATATTCTCACCTCTCGTTTAACTGTGCACTCCTAACGTAAGTACCCATCTAAAACGACACAAACCACTAGCTAAGTGACATCATATCTAGCTAGACTGTCATAGGTCCTACCCTTATTACTCGGTTCTATTAACATTATAATGCTCGTAATAATAGGGGTTTAACGTAAACTCAGATGCTCAATATGCAATATATTTCACTATCAGCTTACCCGTTATGTTTCTCGAAACAATACCGTAATTATATTCACAACATTAACATGAAGGTTCCCATTAATTAAGTGTATATTATTCACATCATAAATATACAATATAAGCACCCCGAGAACTAAGCTGCGGTGCACACATACTCTGCTATCCATCCCGGTACATCACGTACATAAGGATTACATATTCCGAATCTCTCAGGAATAGTTCACAAATAATAACATAACAAATAATGGAGGCGAACACAGTCACATCACATGGGTCACGCACATACCTATGCTCCCACGATCAGCAGACTTATTAATATCCCAATACGTCTTTCTATGACCTATGTTCAACAAGGTAACCAGTCTAAATCCGGGCTACACAAGGATTAGAGGGCCCTAAGTGAACGCAAACCTCCCGTGATAGCAAGTATGGTAGGTATGTCATACACACAATTCATATACCAATACTAAGTAAACACACGTCTTAGTAATCCCGTAGTTTAATTGTAGTACTATTCTCATTCTAGTACCAATATATAATTTACACACTTTATACGATTCTGGTTTATAATCATACGCGCCATAATTTATTCTCCCGTCGTAGTAGACACCCACGTCTTAACCCAACTATTCCTTTAATTTAAATCGCTCATATATAATTTACTCCTCAAAATAATGCAAACGTCACAAACCTATCAATACATCATCAAAGGAAGGTTATCTATCTCCTCGAACAAGATCACGGGACTCCCAAAATCAAAGCAGGCCAAAAAGGCCTAAACTGCCAGCTCGTTAGAAGTCTCGTTCGAACGAGGCTGTTCGAACGAGATCAAACTGTCAGCTCGTTAGAATTCTCGTTCGAACGAGACGGTTCGACAAGATCCAGTTCGTTCGAATGAACTGTACCTTCTAACGAGATCTCGTTCGAACGAAGTATCGAACGAAATTCCTTTTCGTTAGAAGCGACTGGTCAACTCGTTAGAAGCTCGTTCGAACGAGGCTCATTCGAACGACATGGGGAGGCTCTTCTAACGAACGACCAGTTCGAGCCCAGATTTTTCCTTCTTCATTTTCCATCAATTTTACTCCTCAAATCTCCTCTAAAATTAGTCTCAATGATTGTTTTGAGGTCTCTAATCAATCCTAAACATATTATAGTCATCTCCTAACACGTTTTAAAGGATTAAATCACCCTAACATCAATCAATATACAAATCTCTACACTTTTTCCCCAATTATTCAAGAACATAAACCCTAGAATTTGTAATCATCAATTAGTCCATTCTAGATCCATTTTTGTTACATCCCAAGTACGCTAATACCAGAATAATCATCTCTATATGGTTCTACATGCAATTTGTCCTCAATATTCAAGTTCTAAATCCAATTAACATGGATTTTCATTCATTTTTCAAGAACAATTGGAATTCTTCAATTTTCTAACATGGGAAGAACATTCTCTGAATTTAAATGTAATTAAATCACTTGCCTTGATTGTCTCTGAATTTGGTGTTGATTTTTGTAAAGATTTCTGCAGAATCCCTTCTCCTTCTCTCCCTCTCTAAGCTTTCTTCTCCAAAGTGGCTATGGTGGCTAGGGTTTTCTTTGGGAAAGTTGGAAACCTAAATGATAACCTCCGTAGCTTATTGGGTCATTAAGGGTTGGTTAGTGGGTTTAGTGGGTCTATTCCCAATCAGATTTACTTCTCTAATTTTCGTCATTTTTAATTCCTAAAAATACGAAATTACCAAAATACCCTTTATATTGCCGGTATGGCCTACAAATACCCCGGAACCCAAACTACACCCCGGCTAGTGTTTTCTGACTATCTCGACCCTTCCGGACGCGTTGGCGCACTCAAAATGACCATACAATTTATAGAATTTAAATTCACTTTTATAATCAAAATATTTATATCCTGACGCGACTGTCACACGCGTCCCAATAAAATGACCAAATTGCCGTATATCAATCTCACGACAAATTTCATAATTCAATATTCATATAACATCGTATATACTCAATATAGTCAAATACAAACTCACAACTCGCTAGTATTTTACCCGGATTAATTTCCAACTAATTCACATTTAATTAATTAATCCCAAAAATAAATATAGCCAAAAGTACGGGGTATTACAGAAAAGAAAAGCGATGATGAATGAGGTGAGAAGTAATAATGTTTTCGGTAGGAAAGTCGCGCACGTTTTTACTACTGAATTTCAAAAGAGGGGTTTGCCACATGTTCATGTTCTTTTTTTTTGGAAAGCATAAGTAAAATTAAGACATGTGATCAGGTGGATAGAATTGTATGTGCTGAATTGCCCGATACGAAGGAAGATCCTACTTTATTCGAGACAATCTTGGGTTGTATGGTACATGGCCCTTGCGGTCCCCAAAACCCCAACGCCCCGTGCATGGAAAATGGTAGATGTACAAAGAAATATCCTCGAGCTTGGGCAGAATACACGACTATGGATCAAGATGGATATCCAATATATCGTCGACGCAATGATGGTCGAAAGTACATAATTGCTGGAGGGAAAGTAGTATGTAAAAAAGATGTTGTGCCTTATAATCCATATCTTTCTAGAATGTTCGATTGCCATATTAATGTGGAAGTATGTGCGGGGTTGAGATGTGTTAAATATATTAACAATTACATATTTAAGGGTTTTGATCGGACTACAATGGTTTTGGGAGGATTAGATGAGATCCAACAATACCTTGATGCGAGATACATTGGACCGCCTGAAGCTGCTTGGCGGTTATTTGGTCATCCAATGCATGAAGAAATTCCCAATGTTGTTCGGTTAGCGCTTCATTTATCGGGAATGCATCGGGTTTCATTCGATCCTAATGATTCTGTGGAGAAAATTATGTCTAGAGCTGCTAATCCGAAAACTACTTTGACTGAATTCTTTGCCACATGTGCATCAAATTCATCTGCACGCGCTTTCACGTATCCCGAGTTTCCACAACATTTTGTTTGGAATAAAGAACCGAAGACGTGGACTGCGAGATCTCCAAGATCGCAGGGTTATGCAATTGGTAGAATGTATTTTGCTGCCCCAACTATAGGTGATCTTTTTTATTTGCGGCTCCTTCTAACAGTGGTAAAAGGACCTCCATTTTATGAAGCTCTTAAGACTGTTAATGATATAACTTACAATTCATTCAAGTTAGCATGTATTGCTTTGGGGATTTTAGAAGATGATGGTGAATGGGTCCAATGTTTGCAAGAGGTTGCGGTCCTTAAAACTGGGTATCAATTGAGAAGGTTATTCGTTGTTATCCTTACTCAATGTGCGCCTCTACATCCTGATATATTGTGGAATCAATTTGCGATGCCTATATGCGATGACTTGGATCATAAGATACGGACTTTGTACGGCATTCAGACTCCTACTGAGATTCAAATTGAAGACTATGGTTTGTATCTGATCAACGAGTTATTGCAAGACTTGGGAAAAAGCTTATCTGATTTTCCTCCCATGCCTCTTTCTGTTGGTAATTGGTGTACAACTATAAGTAATAGGCTTATTCGTGAGCATCGTCAATTTCAAAGTGAAGCTGAACAAAGGAAGCCTCAAACTAATGTTGATTGTCTAAATAATGGACAACGGGCTTCATATGAATCCATAACCACTTCGGTTCTAGAAAATAATGGAACTACATTCTTTTTGAATGGTGGTGCAGGCACCGGAAAAACATTTTTGTACAATACTATTGCTATAAAACTTCGCAGCCTTGGACATATTGTTATTACAATTGCTTCTTCTGGAATTGCATCATTGTTGTTGGTGGGGGGTCGAACTGCACATTCGACCTTTTGTATTCCTTTGGACATTCTTGAAAATTCAGTTTGTGGGTTTACAAAGCATTCGATTCATTCTGAGTTGTTTAAGTTAGCAAAATTAATTATATGGGATGAAGTTCCAATGCAACATCGTTTTTGTGTGGAGGCCGTAGATAGGACTTTGAAAGATATTCGTAATTGTAGTAAGACTTTTGGGGGTACCACTGTTGTCTTGGGTGGTGACTTCCGTCAAATTCTACCCGTGATACCAAGGGGCCTTCGTGAGCAAATTGTTGCCGCGTCATTGAGGCGTTCATTGTTATGGAAAGATATTCACGTTTTGACTTTGGTTTCCAATATGCGTCTTAATAACACAGAAACTGAAAGTGTTTAATTTTCAAGCTTCCTATCTGAGGTATAATTTGAATTTTGTATTCCATTTTTGTTTTAACATATTCCTATACCATTAATAATGTTAGTAATTTTAATTTACATATTTATAGATTGGGTCCAACCCCCAAGAAGATGTAGAACTACCTTCAACAATACGCAAGTGCAGTGGTCTTAAGGAGTTATTGACGGATATTTATCCATCGCTGAATGCGATCGGCACTGCCACTCCTAACTACCTTAAAGAATGAACAATTCTTTCTGCAAGAAATGACGATGTCAATATTATAAACAGTTCTGCATTAAATATTCATCCCGGTGAAACAATAACATACTTGGTTGCAGATAAGTTGTGCCTGGACGAAACAAGTAGTGACGTAGTTAATCAATATCTAAATGAATATTTTAATTCCCTAAGTCCCTCGGGGTTGCCTTTGTTCAAGTTGGAACTTAAAATTGGTTGTCCTATTATGTTGCTAAGAAATATTTCCCCTAGGGATGGTCTTTGTAATGGCACTAGGTTGATCGTTGTTAATTGTGCTGAACATGTAATTGAAGTTCAGATTTTAACGGGAGATCATAGCGGTAATTTCGCTTTCATTCCAAGAATATCTTTAACACCCTCTTCAGCAGAAGTTCCAATTCAGATGACAAGACGCCAGTTCCCGGTTAGATTAGCATATGCAATGAATATGAACAAATCCCAAGGACAGTCTGTTAAATTTGTTGGAATTGACTTGCGATGACGGGTTTTTAGTGACGGTCAACTATATGTCTCATTTTCAAGATGTACAAGTGCAAATTGTTTAAGTATCCTTCTACCTCAAGATGGTACAAACTCAACGACAAATATTGTGTATCCAGAAGTTTGTTATACCAGGTTATTTTTATGTTGCATTCTTTGACTTTTGTTAAATCTTTTGGTTGCTAACATGTCTACTAATTCTCTATGTGTATGTGGCAGTGGCATTGTATGTGGAGCAGCAGAACATTTTTCTTAGTCCATTCATTTACTATGGATTACCTTCTTCAGTAAGTTTTTTTAAATTATCCCCTTTTCACTCAAGAATATTAGGTAACGTTTTAGAGTTTGGTTATTTTCTCATTCATTGTTTCCTATGTACAGTCTAATATGGGAGGATTCATCATTTTTAGTTCTGAGGGTAAGTTTCATCTATTTGTTTATATTTGGAAATCTGCATATATATATACAGTGCATATATATGCAATCTGCATATATATATATATATATGCATATGCATATATATGCAGTTTGCTGCACACCGTACACTGCCTCCACACTGCACCCCGTACACTGCCTCCACACTGTATATATATGCATATGCATATATATATGATTGTATATATATGCATATGCATATATCTGCAATTGCGGCCTCCACACTGCCTCCACACTGCACACTGCCACGCAAATATGCATATATATACATATCGCAAATTGCATATATATGCATATGCATATATATGCAATTTGCGATACGCATATATATGTAATTTGCGAGGCAGTGTGCAGTGTGACTCATATATATGCAATGCATATATATGCATATATATGCATTGCATATATATGCAGTTATATGATTTAATATTCAAATTCTGAGTTTGTATATCATAGAATATACAATGATGTATATCAGTTGGAGGCATATATGACGATTGTATATACACCTATATCAGTGAATATACAATCTGATATATCGTGTATATACAAATAGCCCATTTTAATTTATGATATATCCTCATACTTATCACTGCTTCGCATACTTATCACTGCTTATCACTGCTTTGCATACTTATCGCTGCTTTGAACCTACTCAATACTTATCACTGCTTTATTTGTGGGCACTGTTAGCCAACTCAATCACATACCTCAAAACATCTGACAGTGGAAGCTTTCCTTTCCTTCTTTCAGCTGTGAGCCATTTGATCACCTATTGGCCCTTCATACTATTTGTGTTACTCTTTGTGGTGTCAACTTTGTTAACCTATTGAAGTTTCTAATAAATGGGATATGTATTTACACACACACGCGCACACGCGCACACAAACACACACACACACGCACCCGTCCCCTCCCCCCTTCCCCACACACGCACACACACACACATGCATATATATGCAGATTGTGGGGGCGTGTTTGAGTGTTTGAGTGTGTGCGTGTGTGAGTTCTGCGCTGCATATATATGCATATGCCCATATATATGCATATGCATATATATATGCAATGCATATATATGCAGATCATATATATGCTGCTGCATATATATGCATATGGCATATATATGCTACTGCATATATATGCATATGGCATATATATGCATATGCATATATATGCAGATCATATATATGCTGCTGCCCCTGCCCGTGCCCCTGCCCATCCCCTCCCCCCTTCCCCACTCACACACGCACACACGCGGACACAAACACACACACGCACACTCGCGCCCCGTCCCCTCCCCCCTTCCCCACTCACACACGCGCACACAAACACATACACACACACTCACACATGTTCCCCCTTCCCGTCCCCTACCCCTTTCCCCACTCACTCACACACAAACACACACACGCACACTCGCGCCCCGTCCCCTCCCCCCTTCCCCACTCACACACGCGCACACAAACACACACACGCACACATGCTCCCCCTTCCCCACTCACTCACACACAAACACGCACACACGCGCCCCCTGTCCATCCCCTCCCCCCTTTCCCACTCACGCGCACACATGCACACACGTACACACTCTCACTGCATATATTCATATGCATATATGTACTGCATGTATGCAGATTGCATATATCCATACAGGCCCCGTCCCCTCCCCCCTTCCCCACTCACACACACACACACACGCACATGCACACGCACGCACACACGCACACATGCACACACACATGCACACACGTGTCCCCTCCCCCTTCCCCACTCACGCGCACACGCGCGCACACAAACATGCACACACGCGCCCCCTCCCATCCCCTCACCCCTTTCCCACTCAAACGTACACGCGCGCACACACAAACACGCACACACGCACTGCATATATGCACTCGCATATATGCATATGAAATTATTCAAATAGTTCCTTTTTCCTAATATTGTTATTTGTTTTATTTGTAGACCAAATATGATGGGATCAGACTCGAAACTGCATTTCTTTATAAAAGAGGTAATCCAATTGGATCCGGTTGAATCAATCTCGAATTTAGACAATTTTGGATGTGATTGTATATTTACTTATGTGACTGTATCTTTATTCGAGAAACTAATTAATTGTGTTTATTGTTTGTCAAATCGTACAGAAAATCGAGAGGGAGAGAGTGATCATGGCAAGAGGTGGGAAGAAGGATGGGAAGACAGCAGTAGTAGCACCTAATCCAGAAGCACCATGGCACAAACATTTTGAGGAAGTCCCACATATTCACCTTTCCCTGCCTTCTAGCTCCCATCTCCGAATTTGGGATTTTTTTTTTAATTTGTTGGATTTGTTGTTACCCCTTAAATAGGGTGGATAGTCCAATAAACAAAGGAGATTGTGCCCAATTTTTTTTAAAAATTGACACTTTGTTTTTTTGAGACAGTTAATTTGATTGGTGAATATTGTATATTTCATTTTATATGTGAATTTGTTTGAAGAATTTAGACAATTTGGATGTTAACCTATTTGTTATTTGTCAAGCAGGGTGAATAGTTCCATAAACAAAGGAGATTATGCCCAATTTTTTTTAAAAATTGACATTGTCGTCGTTTCGCGATTACGTACTTAGAACAATTGTCGTCGTTTCGCTATTACGTAATTTGGAAAATTTCTTCGTGCCTTCAGGCACGGGCATACGCTAGTATATATATATACGATGTGATTAAAGTATATATATATATATATATATAATATGATACGGATATGTATATGTATATATATCTATGTGTGGATGGTATATATATATATATATATATATCTGTGTGTGTGTGAAGCATACCCCCTTTAATTCTATCATGGGAAGTTGCACGATGTAGATGAGGCCCCTGACTTGAGGAGTAGGGAGCGTATGGTCCCCAGGTCATAGCGTCCATTGTTATATTGTGTGATTTTTATTAGGGGTAAGATGTGGTGGGTATGTTTCGTCTCATTTCCGGGGAGGAACTATGTCCGCTTCCTAGACGATGTGACTTATGGCCGTGATGTCGGTGATATTGAGTCCGACCACTGGTCCCCAGGACGGTATATGAGTGTTTCCCTAGATGATGATAACATTGAGAGACTTCATCCTCGAGTTATAGCTCGTTGGGATGGTTATTGTACTTGTGTGTTTAGTACATTACTTATGTATGAGAACAATATATTATATGGATCTATTAATTATATCCGGATGTGTATAATGAAATGCATATAAAAGTGAGTATGATATTGTATATAATATTATGAGTATACCTATTTAGGTTGTGTACTGAGGGTCTAATGGATCTCGACGAACAATACTGCTAAGTGGTAGTGTATTGGGGGTTCCTTATTTGGATTTCGCTCCGCGAGACACCCCACGCACGAATTTGGCGCAGTGCTGGGAATGGAGAGAAGTTTAGCCTTTAGTACTCAGTTTACTTAGGACCTCTAGGGTTTGGGGGTGACATGTTTGTTAGGCAGAGTAGCTGGACTAGGTTGGTTAGAGGGATGTGCTAGGAGTGAACTATTAGAAGAGGGGTAAGGGGTATCTCATGGGAGTGCGATACCAATTTAATTATGAGACAAAAACTATTTTTTAAAATAAAGTATTTATGCACTTGCAAAATATTTTTACAACTCGGGCTTTGACCCGTTTTCCTATTTTTCCCTTTCTTACTATATATATATAGGTTTCCAGACAGGGAGACCTGGATGATGATTCCTTCGAGTCAGACATCTGATGCAGCAGTTGTGGATGCTTGTAGGTTCACTGTAGACGCTTATATCCTTGTAATCTAGATAGGAGGTACTGTATAAAAATTTGGGCTAATAACCCAACTACATTTATTTATTATTTTACTGCTTTTTAGTGTGCAATCACTCTGATTGTATTATTGTTGAACCGAGTGTTCGGTTATTTTATTTCTTTTCAATTGCATTTATTTAAACTATGCGATGGTTTTACTTAGTTGGTTTGATTAAAAATATTAGTTAAATAAAATTTTGACTCCAGCCTAATAGGTTATTAGTAATTAATTTGGTTTTCGACAGTGATGCTAAGAATGAACTATATGCGACTCCTGTTTTAATTTGGTGCAGGAGTGATCGCCCGGTATTTTATTAGACGGGGTGTCACAATACCGGTACATAAATATGTAGTTATAAACAACCACTCAAAAAAACTGACACAAACACATAACCCTTACACACTAGCATAATATCGATGTGTCTAAACATGTGAAATAGAATGAATAGGTGCGAACTAGATACAAATGAATTATGACCCAAACATTCAAATATGTTCAGAGAGTTCTGTTTGACCGCAAACATTATCAAACTAAGATTTAGCCTCAAGTGACAAGATAAAGTGAACTCTATGAATAAACAAGCACAATGCTCACATGCCTAGAATATTGATGATTCTACAAATCAATAGCTTCATAAAAATAAACATAACTATGATTCATAGTGTAAACCCGTTGAACTTCAACTATATACCCTCAAAAGATAAACATGTGTCATATTGTTTTTCTTTCAATTATTTTGAAGCTATAATATTTGAAAATCAAACAAACTAAACTTGTTGTCCTTCGGCAATTTTTCTTTTTTTATTTCCCTTAATAATTTCATTAGGATCTTGCCAACAGTGACTTTACCGTAAAGGAGATTTTCTCCTTTCATAGCCCTTTCTCATGCATCCTCATATTTTTTCCATTAAAATCCAACATGCTCATGGGCAACGGTTCTTACGTGCACAAATCCGCCGTAGTCGTAAAATATTTAAATAAAAGATTAATAGGAGAATATCTCACATAGCGCAAATATAACATGTGAAGTTAACACTCAAAGAGCTCGTACATATGTGTGCAGAGGCATATACAAAGTTGAATTCATAAAGAAAATCAAAGTCAAAACGACTCCATACAATAATGATTAAGAACAATTTAAGTATTAGCAATCATAACCAAATGTCCTAGTCACATGAAAAGTATAGAATGAATTGGATTCAAACACACCAATAAGCCACAAAAAATGTGAAAAATAAAATATATAAAAACTAAAAATCTTTTATTTTTTTCTAAAAAATTTCGAAAGAAACTACCAAGTTTGAAAATAAACTAACTCAAAAGGCAAACAAGATATTTTTTCATTTTTCAACATGAATCAATAAATCCAAAATAATCGAACAATATACAAGTAGAAACCATATATATCATGAAGCACAACAACTAGTTTATGCAAACATACGAGCAATCATCCATAAGATTTAGCATGGGAAGATTCATGTGCAAGCATGTGAGAATCTAGTCTAACATTTAGTCCCTCTAAAATGTATTTTCTAACCTAAATATATACATATATATATATACCTAATGCATCGGATTTTGGTAACAAAAGGGACACTAGACTTAAACTTCCTAGGGTCTTTTCTAGGTAATGACAAAAATCCCTAAGGTGGCCTTTCCTATTGTAGTGTGTGCACGTGTAGACGCGATGAGGAATGGGACCTTTATATTGACCTTTTTTTAGCACCCTGGGATGTGGTTGACCCTCTAAAAGAAACAATGGACTTGAGTTTAGTAATGTAAGTATTATAAATATAGAAGATAGTACCATCACTACCACCACTACTAGAGTCTCCTAGATTATCTTTTAACTTCAAAATTCTAGACTCAAGCAAAGAATAAGACTCTTCAAGTGTTAGGGACTCATTCTTATAAATTTTAATCATTCCTATAAGGTTATCTCGCTCCTCCTTGATGAAAGAAAACCTATCCCTAAGTGTATGCTTGCATGCCCTCAAATCTCCAATCAATTTATTATTATCCTCAATGGCACGTACACAAGCCCTAGAATATTTAAACTAATCTAATACTTTCTCTAAAAATCATACTTTATCGTCATTCTCTTTCTTAGACACTTCTAAAGATTTGAAATCATGTTTCATATCCACAAGATTTTCACGAAGGAAATATCTTTGATTTTAAACAATTTGTAAAAATCTATAGCAGTTTTAAAATGAAAATTTTCTTTTTTTAGAATTTTAATTATTTTCACAAACTTCAAATTCAAAAGACCTAATGTTTTTAACATAGTTATGAATCTTATTACACTCATCTCGAATATCAAAGTCATTCTCATTGCTAAATGCATCAAACAACTTATCACAGTGATGACTCCTCGAGAGTAAACAAACAAAAACAAACGAATACAAGAACAAGAAGGACAAACAGACCACCTTAAATAGCACAAACAAGGTTCTACACGATAACTTAGTGCAACCTACTTTGATAACAATTTGTAAAAGCAAAAGGGACCCTATGCACTGTGTGCTTAGGTAGGGATGGTATTGCAACTAAAATTCCATTTTTTATATATTTTTTAATTTTAAAGATCAAACCTACAAACAAATTAACCCAGTAAAAACTTGTTCACCAATTTTAAATCGATTTCTAGCAATAAATCAATTTACCCAATTTTATATTTTTAACTTAATACATGCATCTAGGTGATAATAGATAAAATAAGTAAAAAATTGCACAACACTCTGATGTACAAGAAAAACCCACAACAGAAACAACCTCATACGTTCAGCCATGTAATTCACGATGATACGAAATTACACAAGTTGATAGATGACTTACTAAATTACTTGATCAATAGAAGACTTGATTCATTTTCAATCTTCAACCGTTCCTCTATAGAGGCAATGCAAGAATCCACCCATGTAAGTGCCATAACGTGTGAGTCCATGTATGTCTCGGTATCCACTTATCCAGGCTCAACGATCGTCTATGGATTAGAACATAGAATCCATCGCTTATTCATAACAACACAGTGAATATGTAATCCACCTCAACGAAACAATTTTCACAATGATTTATAGAATAAATTTGGTGCCCAAAACAGGATCTTCAAATAATATTTAAGTTGAATCTTTGTATCCTAAATTTATTGGGTGAAAATCAAGGTTCTTGGAAAATTTTGGAATTTTTTTCACAAAAACGACTCGCTAAAGGATCTCTTTAAAAGTCTAATCCCGCATGTCTATACGTAGGGAAAGTTATTTCAAGGAGATAGGGATTAAAGATTTAGAAAGATATATTTTAAAAAATAAAAACATCCATACTCATTTGAACGAACTGACTTTCGAATGAAGTACCCATTCGCGTTTGAACGACTTCCATCTAAACTTCAAATGAAATTCTAGAGTGTTCCCAAAAGTTGACGTTCTAGATCTCATTCGAATGAAAGAAACCCATTCTATCGACCCATGAAAACTCTTCCAAACGACATTTCAAATTGAAAGTGCGTGTGCGATATTAATTCAAACAGATTCGCAATTTCCAAAAAGACTTATTTAATTGGATGTCTAAATTTTCCCAAACCAAAAACCAAATAAATCAACCCCTAAACATGAAACTACATGACAATTCAAATATCAAATTAAATCATACGATGACTAATGCTAACAAAAGCAGATCTCAGGAAAAAAAATCCCCACAGGGCAAAACCCTTTTATTTTCACTATAATTTGTAAAAGAACGGTTTTCAATCGGATTACAACGAAAATAAAGTTTGACTTACGAAATAACCGCAGGTGTTAGTTCGTAGTCGTCAACCCAAGAACACCGCAGCACTCTCTATGACATGAAGTCGATTAGCTCAGTACCTCCCGCAAGTGGCACCTATGGCCAACCTAGTACCTTTCCAAGGGACCTAGATTCAGCAGCAAAACTCCTAGCAAAAATATGCTTCAGGTTCCACAAAAAAACTCACACAAAAAGTCTGGAATTTGTGAATTGTAAAAACAAAGTTTTAAACCCTAAAAAAGATGGAGAATAAATAAAAACACACTAAAATCGTATTCTGTTAAAACTAGTGTTTTCTCCACACGAAAAATAGTAGCCTGACACCCTTATTTATACTAAAAATCAAGGCGGTGACATGTCGGCTAAAAATACATGTCGTTCGAATGACAGACGATGTCGTTCGAATGACACTCCATCTCTTTCGAACGATATGTGACGTCGTTTGAACGACAGTCATTGATCCTCTTAAAAAAGTTTTAAGTATTTAAATAACTTGGAATCCTCAAAAACTAAAACTGTTCACGGGATTATGAGCATTTATCCAAAACATTTTTATGATAAAAAATCATTTAAACTTTTATAAAAATATCCCAACACTTTTAATGTAAAATGTAAGTGGAACTTAAACACATTTTACCAAATTCATCCTTGTTAGGCATGATTCTTGAAGTTATCTTCAAATTCAGATCGTCGATTGTAGATGTAAGTTTCCCAAATCTTTGACAAACTTGTAGAGGTATACGACATACTAAATGTGATGAACAATGTCCTTACAAATCTCCCCCTATGTCTATGCATGTAAAAAATAAAAATATTCGAATTATTAATCAAAATATGACCTATACACATCTACCCTCCCAAAAATTCAAACATGGAAAGATAAACGAAAAAGGTCTTATACTTTTTCAATCTTCAACAATAAACTTTTCAAATCTCCAAGCTTTTGTCATCAGGGCGTTCGATCCAATGAAACTTCAATTGTACCTACACACATGAGACAAAGCAAAAACCTCGTGATGTATCGAGTTTGAAATGATATAAGCATAAACATGAAAGCATAATAAATTGCCCCCCCCCCCCCCCCCCCCATACATAAACTCCCCATAATATCATAATTTGTTCTCCCCCTTTTTATTTATTTGAAATAGATAAGAAAAAGAATAAATCACATAAAGCAAATTGGGGTGTCACGAAAAACCAAGCAAACAAACTCTTTTTCAATTTTTGATACAAAAATGCAAAAAAAATGATGTTACAAAAAAAATCACACACCATGAATTTATACTAAGACAACTAAATCATGAAAGCGAAATGAATGGGTGTAAACAGATTCGATAGGAAAAACAACTCAATCATATCATCTGTGCAAGATTCATAAGTGTAGTCCTAACGAATGAATATCAAAAGTAGTCCTTTGTGTAATTTTATTGAATTTTGATGACATCGTCTTATCATATCAACAAATCAAAGTATAACTGATTTCCACACCAATAAAGTCCAAAACTATGTAATGCTTTTTCATGACTTTCAAGAACATGCAAACCATTGAAAATTACATCCAAACTCCCTCATTAAAAGATAATGCTTTTTATTTTTCTTATGAGGTGATGAAACTAAAACCTATTGGCCCATTTTTGGCATATATTTTCTCTTTATAGCCTTTTAATTTTTTGGGGCTCTTTTTAAACCTCATTAGACCCCGGATAATTTTTAATTCCTCACTTTTTAGGTCCACTAAAATGGTGGATTAGTTGCTAAGGATAAATGAGTACCTTTCGTAGCCCTTCGCCATTTTTCAAAATAAAACTCACAAATCTCACAAACGGTTTGTAACATGCACTACTTTTAGTTAAGTTTTATTGCAGTTGGTTTGTTGTATAGATAAAATTGAGATGGAAACACAACCAACATGTGATAGATTAGCACTAACATCAATCAAATCCGTGCATGTGTGCAATAAAGGACAAATAGAGTCAATCATGTAGATAGCAACACTACATCATCTCAAACACTCCCAACTTTGTAAAGCAAATGAATGACACAATATATTGTCTCAAACAAGTATCACATAGTCACGTGGATATGGCATGAACTTGTGACTTGGTCATCCTAAGTGTGCATTCATACACGGTGTAAAAGACATACAAAACTCTTTTTGGATTTTACAAAATTTTTAAAAAAAAGAAAATCTTTATGAATTTTTGAACACTGTTCAGAAACAACCCAACACTACCAATTAAAAATAACCAGAAGAAATGGGGGACTACGAAAATATCCAGGGTCGTTCGAACGAGATGCCTTGTAGTTCGAACGACAGGCCATCTCGCGAGAAGAATTCATGCGAGACTGTATCTCGTTAGAACGAGAAAAGAAAAAATTCCCAGAATATGCAGAATATCTTGCAGTTGTGTCTGTGACACCCCGCCCAATTAAATAAAGGATGATCAGTCTTGTTCCAATTTAAAACAAAATGTTCAGTGGGCTTATTCTTAGCATCACTGTCGAAAAATATTTTTAACATTTTATTTACATAATATAAAATTAAGCTAGTTGTCAAAACATTTCGAATTTAGTAAAACCAAGTAATCCATTTTCATTCAATCTTAAAAAATAAACCATTCACCACACATAGGAATATGATGAATACTGAACATGAATCAAATACTGAAATAAATAAGACTGGGTAAAACCTCCCAGTTCAAAACTCCAAACCATAATATAAATTGAATACAATATCTCTGATGAAGGACTAGAAGTGGGCGACACATGCCCTAGATAAGAAGTCTAGATGAAACTGAATGGAAAGAATAAATGCGTCTACTGCAAGGACCTATAGCTTCCACAACAGCTGCAGCACGTCAAGCAACCCAAATCTCTCAATCTGGTATCCCTGTGGATGAACTCCTGATATAATATATATATATATATATATAGCAAAAGATAGAAGAGATACAAGAAACGGGTCAGATCCCGAGGTTTAAAAATGATTTAGCAAGTATTTAAAACTGGTTCTTAAAACAAGTCTTATACGCATGTTAGTTATCGAACTCTCATATGAGTTTCCCACCTCTCATCTATTGTGCACGTGATTGGGCATAAATATTGTATATTTATCCCCCTAATTTCAGTACTTTTGTGAACCCGAGTGATGTAACAGATATGGATTTGATTCACATTTATGCTACTAATCTTCTTTGGCGAGTATTTCGTGTTTCGTGCTTCTCTTATTGGTTTTACAGGTTAATTATGCAAGCAGTGCAAAAGAGAAAGCAAGACAGTGCAAGAAAAGCTAAGAAGGCAAGTTCAAGGGCATTTTCGTAATTTTTCAGCCTTAGTCCGGAAGTGGGTCCAACTAGAAAGTTTAAGATCTTTCAATTACAAGAACACCATAAAAAACGGCACCTCAATCCGAGCTACGATGAAAGAGTTATGACCCCTTGAAGTTGCGGAAAAATCATAGAAGAAAGGCTAGAAAGGCAAGTTCAAGGGCATTTTCGTAATTTTACAGCCCGATTCTGGAGGTGGGGCCTTCTGTAAAGTTGAAGATCTCGGAACAACGAGCACACTGGAAAAAACGGTACCCAAATCCTAGCTACGGTTGAAAAGTTATGCTCAGTTGAAGTTGAAGAAAAATCCAAGAAAAGAAGAGAAAAACCAGAAAAAATCTAAGTGTTGAGAGCAAGACCAGGCTGGTACATGCGAACCGGTTCGCTGTACCTGCGAACCGGTTCGCTGTACCTGACACGCGAATTTTGTCTTTCATTTGGATTGGTCTCCAAGTCTCCTAATAGGTTTAAAACACTCCAAACTTGTGGGGAACGAAGGCACTAACCTAGGGGCAGCCTTTAGGGTTATTTTTAAAGAGTTTTTGATAGAAAGAAAGGGGAGGAACATCAAGGGCATAAATTACTTCAAAAATTCATTGTTTCGGGTTTGTTTTTGCAAGTTTTAATTCAAGATTCTTGTTTCTTATTATTGTTCTTGCATGCTTTGTTTTCCCATTAGATTCAACTTGTTTTCGCATTCATAATACGTATTTACATGTTTAGATTTAGTTTTATCATGAATTCATACACATGCAACGTCATTATTTCATGAATTAGTCAAAGTAACATGTCCGGCTAGGTTTTTCAAGGTTGGGATGCATGAACCCAACCTGATGTGTTAGTGCATGTGTATAACGTTGATCCGCTGAATTTAATGATTAATTTTGATCGTATCGTGTAATTTCATAAGAGTTGTAGATCTTTATATCTCGTTTGCCTATGGGTACTCGTGATGATTTAGAATACAATTTGAGTGTAATTACCGCGATACCGATTTACTCATCCTCAGATTAGGTATGACGCGGGCTTGAACCTCGTATACATAATGCTTGGGAGTACTAAATTCCGGGTTTGAATTAATCGGATAAATTTATGATTGACGTTGTCACTGCATTACGCTAGGGTTGGGGGATTGTATTCCCATCCCATTTTATCATCATTTAGTTAAAAGTTTCAATTCAATCCTTCATTCTTAATCTAGGTAGTTTAGTTAGTTGCATTTTTCATTATACTTTTGTAATTGCATTTAGTTTAACCAATCCCAAAAAGCCAAATCAATCTTTTTCTTTTCTTTTTAGAGTCATCGCTAGGATTCTTCAATCTTATCCCGTCGTCACAACTCCGTTGTCCTTTTTCCCTGAGGATCGATACCCGACTTGTCGGATTATTACTTGAACGATAGGCTTGCACTTGAGCCTAGAGAGCACACACTTTAGAAACACATTCTGAGTCGTGTCAAGTTTTTGGCGCCGTTGCCGGGGAATTAGGTAGACTTAGGATTAGATCGAGTTAATCCAAAACTTTGACCAAAAATTCAAAAATCCAAAAAAATTAAAAAAGCACAAAAAGATTCACCATCATCATCTCTCCTGAGCTTAATGCAAAATCCTGAAACCACTTCCACACCTCATAGTACTCCCACCCATATTCACGAAAACCCTATCGTGGAGTATAACCCAGACAGTCCCCACACTCCAAACGCCCCACAATTCTGGATCCCACCTCCCACACCGTCACACTCCATCTCTAGCAACACTCCTTTCTCCTTCGTAGGACACACTTCGTGCACACCCAGTGAGAACGCCGAATCGTCGAGTGAAAGAGAGATGTCGCAGCACAGTAATGCACCTACAGGTGAGGACGAGCCCCCGTACCGCCCATTGAGAGAATTCTTATATCCCGAGCGCACTGTCACTCCGGGATGCATTATACTCCCGTATAATGCCGGGCAATTTCGTTTCAAAAATGGGATGATCCAGACACTACCGCATTATCACGGTATGGATTCTGAAAAGCCATACCTCCACATAAGGGAGTTTGAGGACGTGTGTGATACTCTCAACGATCAAACCTGCACACAAGAGGTAATCCGCCTCAAACTTTTCCCATTCTCGCTTAAAGATAAAGCTAAAGCTTGGCTATGGTCTTTACCTTCAAGCTCGATTCCATCCTGGAATGAGCTACAGTCTAAATTTCTCAAGAAATTCTTCCCAACACATCGAACAATCTCTATAAAGGCTCAAATTCAAGCATTCAGGCAACAAGAAAATGAGCCTTTCCATCGATGTTATGAACGTTTCAATGAGTTAGTGGCTTCATGACCCCATCATGGATTTGATCCATCGCAAATCATCTCCTTTATCTATAATGGGTTAAATCTTAATTCTAAACAGCTTGTTGAAACCATGGGAAGTGGTCCATTTGTCGATCTAGATGCCCATGACGCTGATCTTCACATGAGGTATGTTGCCGAGACTACCCAATCCTGGGATACCTCTGATCCGAACGCTCAAAACCGAAATCGACAATCTACCACCGCTCCGTCGACATCCGGTCTATTCCACGTAGATAAGAATTCTATGTCGGACGGTCGGTTGGACACCATTGAGAGAGGACTGCGAGACTTATGTGAGGTAGTTGGATCCATCAAGAATCCCGTCGAAAAGGTGTGTGCAATTTGTGAGGCGGGACATTCAACTGAGGAGTGTCCGACGATACCCGCCTACAAAGTAATGTTGCAAGAGCAAGTTAGTGGGATAAGAGGCTTTAAGGGTAATTTCGGTGCCCCGCACGGGAATTCATACAACCCTTCGTGGAAAAACCATCCCGATTTTAGCTACGGGCAACAACATGCCGCAATGAACCCTCTTTCACATGTTGCCCCTCCTCCTCCACAACAATTTCAACAAGCTCCGCACATGCAGGGACATATGCAAGTGCCACCACCTCATGGAAATTATATCCCGCCATAGCGGAGAACTTTCGAGGATACCGTGAATCAATTCATTGCAAACCAGACAGCAACCAATGCCAAATATGATCGTCTGATAGGCGACATAAATGCGAATCTGTCTAAAATACAATCCTCGTTAAGTGTTCAAGAGAAGGGCAAATTCCCTGCCCAAGGCCAAAGACCTCTCCAAGGTCAAACTAGTGTTAGCTCGACGCTCCATGACCATCCTGAGCAATGTAGCGCAATTACCACTCTACGCAGTGGGAGGGTAGTTGACTTGTCACCTCCCCCACGAGACATACTTAAAGACAAGGAGATTTCGCCCGGCACGAAAGAGGCCGAAGATGTCCCCTTGAATGAAGGTGATGAAAATAACACTAGTGAGCCTGAGGTAGTAGCAAAACCACCCACCGCGGCACCATTTCCTCAAAGGTTGATTCCTTCACAGAAAGGATGCCCACGTGATGAAGTGCTAGAAGTACTTAAGCAAGTGAAGCTAAACTTGCCCTTCCTTGATGCCATCAAGCAAATTCCAGCCTATGGCAAAGTTATCAAAAATTTGTTGACGGTAAAAAGGAAGATGAAGGTTAAAAAGAATGTCTTTCTAGCTCAAAACGTGAGTTCCATTCTACTAAATGATCTCCCGCCTAAATTCAAAGATCCCGGTGCACCCACCATATCATGCATCATTGGAGATAATAAAATTGAGAAAGCCTTACTTGACTTGGGAGCAAGTGTAAACATACTTCCTTACTCCATTTATAAGCAACTTGACTTGGGCGACCTCAAGCCCACAAAGGTCACTCTCCAACTAGCGGATCGAACCGTGAAGATTCCACGAGGCATAATTGAGGACGTGATCGTCCAAGTTGACACCTTCTACTTTCCGGTAGATTTTGTCATTTGGGACACGGAGCCCTCCTTTACCTCAAGCAACCATGTCCCTATCCTCCTGGGGCTCCCGTTCTTAGCTACGGCTAACGCAATCATCAACACTAGGAATGGGCGAATGCAACTCACTTTTGGGAACATGACTTTAGAGACCAACATCTTCCATATCACCCAACAGACAGGGGAAGAAGATGATCTTCACGCGGTGAGTTCTATAAATGAGATCATAGAGGAATACAATGAGGAGAATTATTGTGGAGACACCTTAGGATCATCTTTAATGTCAAATCACAAGAATAAAGGGTCCCGCAAGAGAGAGACGTTAGGAGTGTGCCCTATTTCACCAAGTAACGGTGGTAGTTGTGACGATGAGAGCAAAGAGGGGGAGAGGTGTGTAGTGACTGCAATAGAGCGAGACAGAGAGAGGGGTTAGAAGAGAGAAAAATGGCGGAGTTAGAAAGCGAGAAAGTTAGAGAGGACGTTGGCATAGCGAGAGAGAGAGAGATCTAGGGGACATGAGCATGGAAGAATTTGAAAAAGAATTCGGTCTGGTGGATGAGAGCCTAGATGAGAGCCTTAACGACCAAGTCCAAACTCTAATGGATTCATTTAGACACCTAGAAGAAAGTGAATGGGAAGATAAAATCAATGAATTTCTTCTTTGTGACCATCCACCCATACCAATAGAGGTCCCGAAGGCGAGTGAGGAGAAAAGTTGTGGTTCATCCGACTTAGAGCCCGACCCATGCATCTTAAAAATTGAAAGAAACCTAGGTGTCCCCTCCGAGTCAGTGCACGTTGACCATGCTTTGAGTCAGCATCACGAGGATCCCTTTCCCATTAGTCACGACGAGTCTCCCGGTCTATCCTTTATCTATGGGCGAGGTCCCAACTTGTTCCGATTGTTGGAATATAATCCTAGGACGGGAGTGACAAGGAGAGCATCGAACCCCGTAAGTGGGGTCGGGTGAGTTTATGGAGAGATGAGAGGTCGTCGCACCCCCGACGCGTATGGGGTGATTTTTGTTGTATTTTTGAGTCATGCATGAGTGTCATATAGTGTCTTGTTGCATTTTTCACATTTGTTTGTTTTATTTTTCCGCACTTTTCATTCGCCTTGAATTAGATTTTAGTCCTTTTTGCTTGAGGACAATGCAAAAGTCTAAGTTAGGGGGGGTCACAAGTGCGTATTTCTAAAACTTCACAAATTTTCAAAAATGCCCAAAAATTTCCAAAAAAATCATAAAATTTTGAAAAATCCAAAAATATTTTTGTTCAAAATAAATAAAAATTGGAATTCAAATTTTTCAAAAATATCATTAAAAGTCAAATTGGAGTCTCAAATTGTAAACATTCAACATACACAAAGCCGAAATTGACCAAAGATGGAAATCGAGCGAAAATTGACGACTTAAAGAATAAATGTGGAGATTAACAAACCCGGTGAGATTTGAGCCTATCACGTTTTGCGAGATTTTAAATCAATCCGAGTTAATTGTTAACTCAAAGTTATTTTTAGCGCTTAATAAGTTGTCAATGATCTCAATCCTTTCATTTTGATCAGTTTTGAAAAACTTGTGCAATATTGCCTTGAAAAACGTGCCAAATTAGTCTCTAAACTTAAATTCATCTCGAAACGCCAATGGTAACGCAATTGGCATTTTGGACAATGAAGTAGGCCATCGTTTGTCACCCCAAAAATATTGGCCAGAAAAAGTAGCGAAAAATTACCCTTTTTGTAACCCAAATTGAGCCGAATAAATTTCTCCTTTCGTGTGACAACCCGAAAAACCCAAAAAGCCCGGAATTGTGAAAATCGAATATTTATCAAATAAAGTCCGTAGAGTGCATAAAAAGGGGCAAGAAAAAAATAGATATGCTCAACAAAAATAGCAAAAAAAAAAAAAAAAAAATTGAAAAATAGAAACAAAAATAGAGAAAAAGAAGAGAAAATGAGCAATAGCCCAAAAAAATGCACAAATGGACACCACGAATGACTTTTCCAATTCCAAACTTCCATACCGCCTTTATTTTACCCAATGCAACCTTTAACCCGAAAAAGTCCTAACCGAGTCCAAATTGCGAAAATTGAGTACCGCGTGGAGAATTAATACACCAAAAGATAATATAAGAGGTTAGGTATGCGAAATAGAGGCGATGTTCCCGTTTTTAAAATCGTAATCCGTTGAAGAGATCTCTTCACCATAAAAATTTCCGTCTTTGTAATTGCATGCGTGTATTTGCTTCCATTACATTTACTCCTTATATCACGCATGCCGAGAGAATAGCCATAATCCGAGAGATTCGTTTGTGAGTGCATTCCGTGAGAAATTGAAATCAAAACGAATTTTCGGATAAGTAACGTAATGATCAATCGATGAAAATTGGCGGTTATATTTCTGGCTTCGCGCACACACACTACGGTTTGAGACTTGTAAATATGACTTGATGATGACTATTTTATGGAAAAGTTTGAATTGTACAAATTTTTGCATATTTTGAATTTTTTTGAGTCGAATTTTGTGGGTATATTCACTGTAAACCCTCACGAGACACAACTCGTCCTACTAGGGTAACCTAGAGGTTTAAAGGCTTGTTGCATACGCTAAATGCAATCGCTTGCCCGCAAAAGTGGTACTCTATCCCAATAAAGTCCTTGAAGTGTCCTTAACTCTTACTTTCATTCTTTTACATTGCTCGGGACGCGCAAAGTTCTAAGTTAGGGGGGTTTGATTGGGCATAAATATTGTATATTTATCCCCCTAATTTCAGTACTTTTGTGAACCCGAGTGATGTAACAGATATGGATTTGATTCACATTTATTCTACTAACCTTCTTTGGCGAGTATTTCGTGTTTCGTGCTTCTCTTATTGGTTTTACAGGTTAATTATGCAAGCAGTGCAAAAGAGAAAGCAAGACAGTGCAAGAAAAGCTAAGAAGGCAAGTTCAAGGGCATTTTCGTAATTTTTCAGCCTTAGTCCGGAAGTGGGTCCAACTAGAAAGTTTAAGATCTTTCAATTACAAGAACACCATAAAAAACGGAACCTCAATCCGAGCTACGATGAAAGAGTTATGACCCCTTGAAGTTGCGGAAAAATCATAGAAGAAAGGCTAGGAAGGCAAGTTCAAGGGCATTTTCGTAATTTTACAGCCCGATTCTGGAGGTGGGGCCTTCTGGAAAGTTGAAGATCTCGGAACAACGAGCACACTGGAAAAAATGGTACCCAAATCCGAGCTACGGTTGAAAATTTATGCTCAGTTGAAGTTGAAGAAAAATCCAAGAAAAGAAGAGAAAAACCAGAAAAAAAATCTAAGTGTTGAGAGCAAGACCAGGCTGGTACATGCGAACCGGTTCGCTGTACCTGCGAACCGGTTCGCTGTACCTGACACGCGAATTTTGTCTTTCATTTGGATTGGTCTCCAAGTCTCCTAATAGGTTTAAAACACTCCAAACTTGTGGGGAACGAAGGCACTAACCTAGGGGCAGCCTTTAGGGTTATTTTTAAAGAGTTTTTGATAGAAAGAAAGGGGAGGAACATCAAGGGCATAAATTACTTCAAAAATTCATTGTTTCGGGTTTGTTTTTGCAAGTTTTAATTCAAGATTCTTGTTTCTTATTATTGTTCTTGCATGCTTTGTTTTCCCATTAGATTCAACTTGTTTTCGCATTCATAATACGTATTTACATGTTTAGATTTAGTTTTATCATGAATTCATACACATGCAACGTCATTATTTCATGAATTAGTCAAAGTAACATGTCCGGCTAGGTTTTTCAAGGTTGGGATGCATGAACCCAACCTGATGTGTTAGTGCATGTGTATAACGTTGATCCGCTGAATTTAATGATTAATTTTGATCGTATCGTGTAATTTCATAAGAGTTGTAGATCTTTATATCTCGTTTGCCTATGGGTACTCGTGATGATTTAGAATACAATTTGAGTGTAATTACCGCGATACCGATTTACTCATCCTCAGATTAGGTATGACGTGGGCTTGAACCTCGTATACATAATGCTTGGGAGTACTAAATTCCGGGTTTGAATTAATCGGATAAATTTATGATTGACGTTGTCACTGCATTACGCTAGGGTTGGGGGATTGTATTCCCATCCCGTTTTATCATCATTTAGTTAAAAGTTTCAATTCAATCCTTCATTCTTAATCTAGGTAGTTTAGTTAGTTGCATTTTTCATTATACTTTTGTAATTGCATTTAGTTTAACCAATCCCAAAAAGCCAAATCAATCTTTTTCTTTTCTTTTTAGAGTCATCGCTAGGATTCTTCAATCTTATCCCGTCGTCACAACTCCGTTGTCCTTTTTCCCTGAGGATCGATACCCGACTTGTCGGATTATTACTTGAACGATAGGCTTGCACTTGAGCCTAGAGAGCACACACTTTAGAAACACATTCTGAGTCGTGTCAGCACGCCTAACGTACGTCTAATCTCCCCCTAGTTTTACCACCCAATCTAACTAGTCAGAAAACATACTAATACTAACTATGCTCACTAGTAGTATTCCCGTATCGCCCATTCAATACACTATTCAAATAGTTTATCTCACATACTAAATTTCATTATTCACCGTTTGAATGGTTGTTCTTTTACCTACTAAGATTATTTCATTTCTCATTTCCATTTTATCTACTAGTCTCACAAAGTAGAAAGTTACCCAAGTACACTCATAAATATATATAGTCTCATCATCCCTATATATATACACTAATCTTGCACCCTTAGGTTAAGACCACTTGGTGCAATGTAATGATTATTATTATTACCAAGTCTACAAATTTCACACAGTAGAAATATTCACAAGTTCATATATATATATATATATATATATATATATATATATATATACTAGTGGTGACCCATGCAATGCGCGGGCGGGTGTAACGCGTTTTGAAATATTTTATTCTAATAAATAATTTAATATATAATTTTAATTAGTATTTTAAAAAATGAGTGTAGTTATAATCATGAACATGAAAATTTTAATAATATGGTGGGAAACGCGTATAAATTAAAATGAATAAGAGGAAATTAATGTCAAGACCTATATTATCCTCGAGTATAATATAGTTTGAAAATCAAAATTATTAAAAAAAAAATATGCATCAAATTTAGGTTTAAAATGAAGTAAAAGTTAAAACGGGTATAAACTATTTTTTGCGCAAACGATATGTACTAAGCACCTTTATGGTACTTATGTTTCCTAATGTCAACTCTTCCACTAACATATAGGGCATTGAGTGGATTTTTTCATTTAGAAAATGAAACAAAGCAAAATTGAAAATTGTATATAAGTAGTACATTGATTGTTTGCTCCATGTTTTTTTTTCCTGTTTTTTTTTTGTTGTTGTTTTTAAAAACACAATAAAAGACATAATCAAATAAATAAAGAGGGATAAACAAAGATAACGAAAAAAAGCATATAATGGAGCTGGAAATTAACAAAATATTTTTTTTCCCAGTTTTTTTGTTGTTGTTTTAAGAAACCCAATAAAAGATATAATCAACTAAATAAAGAAGGATAAACAAATATAACGGAAAAGAGCAGATAGTGGAGCTGGGTATTAATAAAAATGAACCTCCATTGATATTCTTATGCGCACATAATTTATAGAATCTGTATACTTCAAAAAATAGAATGAACACAACTTTTCAATAACATACAAACATATAGTAAGTTGTGCAGAAAGATTTGGGTGATGTACAAAATAAAATGATAGAACCCATTTGAAGATCATATTGACATTAGTTATGTGGATATTCAATTTCAGGGAAAATATGTTTTTTTATTTCGAAAATGGAGAAAAAACCTTTTTTAACTATTTTTTATAAAATATATTTTTTCAAATAAAACAGTTGATAGGTAAAAAATGATTTTCATTAAGAAAAATCCTTTTATATATAAAACTACTTTTATATAATTACAAAAATTATTATAGTTTTTTGTTAGTTTTGTGCATAGTTTTATTATTTTTATAACAAAATTATTTTATATTAAACAGTTTGTTAAAAAAAGCTAGTTTTTTGTCACTTTTATTTATTACTTTTTATTTATAACAAAAAATTGTTACATAAACAGTTTTGTTGTAAAAAAATCAATAAATATAGAATATATTTTTTCAAAGCAAATTGTTAAAATTTTAAAAAACTGTTTGTGACAAAATAAAAAACTATTTTTATATAAAAAAAATATTTTATGAAAACAACTTTTTTTTATAAAATTGTTTTTACAGCAAAACTAAAAACTAACTGTTTATATAAAACAGTTATTGACATTAGTTATGAGGATATTTACTTTTGGGGAAAAATATGTATCGTTATTTTAAAAAAATGAGAAAACATGTTTTTTAACTGTTTTGTTATAAAGTATATTTTTTTTAAAGAAAATGGTTAAAAGGTAAAAAAAAAAATGTATTATTTAAAAAATATGTTTTTTGTATATATAAAACTGTTTTTATATAGTTAAAAAAATTGTTATAGTTTTTCAATTTTATATGTAGTTTTATTATTTTGTAACAAAACAAATTTATATCAACTGTTTTCTTCTTAAAACTTCTATATAAACAGTTTTGTCGTAAAACTGTTTATACAAAACTGTCATTGACATTAGTTACAATAATATATACTTTTTGGGAAAGATATGTGTCTTTATTTAGTAAAATGAAAAAACACTTTTTGTTTAACTATTTTTTTATAAAATATATATTTTTCAAAGAAAACGGTTAAAAGGTAAAAAAACAGCTTTATTTAAAAGTCTTTTTTTAACAAAAATTGTTATAGTTTTTTTTCAGTTTTATATGTAGTTTTATTATTTTCTAACAAAATAGTTTTATATATACTGTTTTCTTTGTTGTTTTTTGTCAGTTTTATTTATACTTTTCTTAAATTTATAATAATTTTTTTATATAAAACAGTTTTGTTGTAAAAATAATTTATAAATATTAAATATATTTTTTAAGGAAAATAGTTAAAAGGTAAAAATAATGTTTGTATTAAAATAAAAAAACACTTTCTATATAAAACTGTTTTATATAAAAAAAAAATAATCATGTTATGAAAACAATTATTTTGTTATAAAACTGTTTTTATAGCAAAACTATTTTCAAAACTGAGAAATATTTTTTAACTGTTTTGTTGTAAAACAAAACATGATAGAGAAATTAAAATAATTTAACAACAGAAACCAAAAACTCATACTTACACGCACAGATAAAAGCACCTGAACATGAAAAATGTTTTGAAAGAAAGAACCATACGGATAATTCAACCCTGGAAACATGAAAATCAAGAAAACATAAACCCGAGAGTAAAGAAAATCTAAAGACCATACTTTTGCATAGACTTAAAGCATGGTAAAACACAAAAGTGATATAAACAAACACCAATGAAAAAAAGAATATTATCTAACAAAAATGAGAAAATATTTTTTTCGTGTTACTTGTTATATCTGGTTCAGTTAAGAATGGTTGGTATTTTAAACGAAAATGGAATCTATCTATAGTATACTCCAGTGTGAAGCAAAAAAAATCCAAAAGAAGCTATATATATATATATATATATATATATATATATATATATATATATATATATATATATATATATATATATATATATATATTTATGCTCCTGTGCGGATTAGTCCGCATTTTAAGAATGTGGACCGAACATGTGTCACCTAACGGTGCGCCTAGAAATTATCGCCTAAATTATAGGCACACACTCTCTTTTCTGGGCTCACCGCCAGGTGACACATGTCCGGCCCGCATTCTTAAAATGCGGACTAGTCCGCACAAGGGCAAGACTATATATATATATATATAGATATATATATATATAGAGAGAGAGAGAGAGAGGAGTATGAAAAAAAAACTCACTAGAATGGAATACATATTTACTCAAAGTTGTCATCCTATAAAAAACTAAGAGAAGTTAAACCTTACCTTTACAGACAATATGTTAGATGTAGAATGACGCAGATAACACCTTATCTGTGATAAGTTGTTTGTACTAAACTGTTAAAAAAGAAAATCCGAAAAAAGTAACTAAAAATTGAAGGGGGGACTATATAAATAACTCACAGAAATTATACATTTGTATGCAAAGTTGACAGATCTGGAAGGGCATGAAAGGTCGTGAATATGAGAGCATAGATAGAAGAGTGTTTTTTCTCTTATGGGAGATGCTTGAAGAGATGATGCAATCATTATGGAGGGTATGTGGTAGTTTTAAAGGAGACGTGATATGCGAAAGTTTTAAAAGAAACGTGGGTGCATGGGTATTCGGAAGTTACGAATTTTATGGGTGAGTAGATTTCTTAGAATACATCATATGTAGCCACGTGTATTTTCTTATTAAAAAAACTCAAAAATTCGAGAATTTAGAATTGAGGTTTTGGAGGCTTTTGCAAGACATGACTACATACGTGTGTGTGTGTATGTGTATATATATATATATGTATATATATATATATATATATATATATATATATATATATATATACACTAATTCTGCACCCCCGGGGTAAGACCCATTAGTGAACCTATCAAGAAAATCCTACATCCCCGGGTTAGCACCCATTAATGCACCTATCAATAACAATCCAGCATCCCCGGATTATCACCCATTAGTGCACCTATCAAGAGAATCCTGCATCCCCGGGTTAACACCCATTAATGCACCTATTAATAAAATCTTGCATCCCCGGATTAGCAGGCATTAATGCACCTATCAAGAGAATCATGCATCCGCGGGTTAACACCCATTAATGCACCTATCAATAAAATCTTGCATCTCCGGGTTAGCACCCATTAATTCACCTATCAATAATAATCCAGCACCCCGGGGTTATGACCCATTAGTGCTCCAAACAATAATTATCCTTGTACCCCCGGGTTATCACCCATTAGTACACTTAACAATATAATTTCTGCACCCCCGAGTTATCACTCATTAGTGCGCTTAACTATAAGATTCTTGCACCCCCGGGCTATCACCAATTAATGCTCTTAGCATTAATATCACATAATAGGTATACACACATCCTATTATAATTTATAGGAATTTATCCAACCTACACTTCTCATACGTATTTTACTCTCAACACTACATATAGTATAAATATTTAGATTACTATCTCTCTCGTAACCTCCATGGTACATTCTAGATACCGAATAATTAAATCATTAATTCTCACATACTTTCCAGAAATTCTGTCACTTTTAAATTTACTATGTGGCAGCTTTTCTCGCTCCAATAAATCGGTAAACTCAAAATCGGACTCTAAGAAAATTCCAAAAGATTCACCTTGTCGCTCGAACCAGAAGGCATGTCGTTCGAACGACTTCCACATGTCGCTCGAGCGACTTTGTGTGAGATGAAATCTCGCTTGAACGACTTCGCGTGAGATGTCACTGCTCGTCTTCTTTCCCAGAATTCTGCGTTTTTCCAACATTTATGAACTTAAAAACCTCTAGGATTTAACACCCAATGCCTCATCATCAATACCCATCAACACCTAACAGGTTATAAATCATTCCTAACATCCAAGGATCATTAATTCGTCATAAATCATCCTAATTATATAAAATCCTCAAATTAATTCATATGAGCCCTAGTTTCCAAATTTTCAATTAAATAACCTAATCCACCAAGATTTGTTCATCAAAGTATAATTCAATTTCGTGATTAATCATCTACATACATGCAAAAATTTCAGCCACTACTTAACCCAACCCTTAATAATAATTTAAATCTCCAATTTTCACCCAATTAACATGTAAATCGTGATTAATTTCACCTACTCTAACATGAGTACGATTATTGCTAAAAGAAAGCAAGTAATAAACACTTTCCTTAAATCGAAGGTCTGAATCCTTTGGTGATGTTGGTATAGACGCATTCCTCTCTTCTCGATTTACGTGTTGGTGGTCATTGTTGTGCAAGGTGATGAGAATTTGGTCTTCCCTCTTGGAGTTTGGTTCTCCCTCACACCCTCTATGGCCATTCTTTCCTTTTTGTGTCTCACAACCCTAAAGGACTTTTCTTGGGTGATAAAATAATTCCCAATTTTCATCCAATAATTAAACCCAAAAATATAATTTACCATAATGCCCTCTCGGGATGTCGGTTAGGCCTAAAATTGTTCCAGGACCCAAACAAAACACCCGGGCATACTATTTTGACTACCTCAACCCTCATGGACTCAACGCTGCACTCGAAATGACCGTACGAGTTAATAAAAATAATTTCTCTTTTTATTCCATTCAATTAGTCCTGACACGACTCACACACGTGACAGACTTAAATTTTCAAACTGCCCTATATTTCACTCTCGGCAATTTATCATATTTCATAATTCTATATTACATATCACCCAGTAATATTCAATCATTCTCAACAATAAGTACTAACCTTTGGTATGCTAGTTAATAATTATTTTAATTCGGATTAATAACAAATTAATTTCTCGCATTTTAATTTAATTAATCCAACAACAATACACTACACCAAATCTGTTGAATTGTCACGGTCATTGACCTTGACAATTCTGGGCGAAAAAACTTTTTTTGTCACGGTCATTAACCATGAGAAGCTTGTTATAATTGTCACGATCGTGTCACGGTCACTGACCGTGACAAGGTTTATCACGGTTATAAACCGTGACAAACCCGTGACACTCTTTAAAAAATTATCACGGTCATTGACCGTGACAAGTTTCTTTGTCAGGGACTTGTTACGGTCAAAGACCGTGACAATTCTGGGCAGAATTGAAAAACATCTGCTCGGCAGTATGGCCACTGCCACTGCCTAACAGTATATTTGTACATGTTATAGCAACGTTGTACATGTTCAAACATCATATATCCAAATAAACTAGAGATAATGAAAATATACATTCAAAATAAAAACAATATGCATCATGATATAATCCAAATATAATTCAAATGTACCAACTTAAAAACAATACAAATGTACCAACTAAAAAACAATACAATTCAATTCAAATAATGTCACTACATGTCTTGGGTCAGGTTAAATCCGAGGAGGTGAGTAGGCCACACGATATACGAATCGACACATCCACTGATATACATCGTGCTGCATTGTTCGTGCAACCACAACGGGGAGTTCTCCTTCCCGAGTATCACATGCGTGATGAGCACCTTGGACCCAATGTCTTGAAGCTCACGTCAATGAACTAATCTACCCTGAATGATATTCTAGTCCCTCAACCCCCGCCCTATTCGCTGGCCATCAAATATGTCGAGTATAAAAATGCTCAGCCAACCAAGCGTCGACATCGGTCAGTCGAAGGGAGCCACATAGGGAAGTGGATCATCAAAGTCCTCACATGTCGGTGATGAAGCAGCGAGGTCCACATCCTCGTCATCCTGCACGTCGTTCTCCCACACCCCCTCCCCCACCACCTTCTCCTTCCCTTTCCCCTTCCGTTTTTCGCCACCGAACTAACGCTTCATGAATGAGAACATATCTTGGACCGTCGCCTCCAAACGGGACAACTTCGCGTCATGCGAGTCCACCGTTCAAGCCAACCCGGTGCCACTTGTCTCCAATCCGATGATCCTAGATTTTTCCTCCCGCGAGCTCACCCCCTTGTCCTCCCCTAACTATCAGAGCCAAGCACTTGGTTGAGTGTGTCTGTGGACAAAGATGCCTTGTCAGCATCAGACTGCGACTCATGCATTTCTTTAAGCTTTGCCTGAAATGACAAAAAACACATGATTAGTAAAATAAGTAAATTAGAAAATTGTACCGTAATTAACAAAAAGTAAATTGTCGGATTACTTACAATCGTGGTCGCGACACTTGGGGACACCTCCTTGTCCTTCCCCTTCTTCGTTCGAAGAGCCACATAAGTATAGAGCCTATGTGGCCTACCCCCAGGGCCACTCCCTGTCCCCTAAAATAAAATAAATTAAAACTATTATTGGCCCAACAAAGTAAAATAATGCAGAATAATATATTTCTGTAGTTATAGAAAAATTAAATCTTACCATCATCCTATGCTCCACCTCGGCATAAGACGTCCGACCGGAGTAGTGCACATCCATCTGTTTTGCTCGGTTTTCCCTCCCTGATTGGAGAGATGCCAATTTTCTCTCCCCGGTCTCATTGTCAATGAACTTTTGCCATTGTGCCAATGATATCGGCTCCTTCGGCGGGACGAATTCACGCCTTTGGATAATGGACTCTCGTGTCTTCCCCAAGTACTGGGTCTGCATATTTTTCTTCCACATCTTATGTTGCTCCCTCAACTTCTCTAAGACGGATCGCGTAGCTTTGGATCCAGGATGAATTTTCCTGTCCCACAAATACAATGTTAGTTGCAAATAAATATAAATATAAAATGAAATTGAAATCGAAATTGAAATATTCATATGAATATAAATACAAATATAAATATAATACATTACTTGTAGTGCCACCCAAACAGCTAACTTGAGCTCATATAGCACCTCCTTCCAACTAATGTACACCGGGCCGATGATCGTCTTTACCAGCTCAAGGGATCTCGCTAATAGTCCCGACTTGTTCTCGATGGCCATCCCCAATTCGCCATATTTGGGGAGCCTAGTGGCCGAGGAGCCCTCTTCGCCTCCGCTACCACCGAGCCCAGACGACATCATTATAAAAGCATCATCATCCTCACCTTAATACCTGAAGGAGACATTTGCTGTAAAAAAATGTAATTAGTACATATCAAAATGAATTAAAAGAAGACATGCAAATAAACTAACAATTAAAGTATACAGTTATTAATTTCCTAATTTACAGTGAGGGGCAATCCTACTTTCATAAATAATCATATATTAATTTACTAATTTACAATAAGGCGCAATCATATATTAATTTACTAAAAAAATTAATAACCAATCAATTCGTTTACAAGGGACATAACGCACAAACACGCACACTACACACACATATACACACACGCGCACATACACACACACCCACTCACATTCATACACACACACGCATCCCCCCTACCCCACCACCCACCCACCCATCCCTGCCCCCTCCCCCCCAGTCTCCTCCATCTTATCTAAAGGGTGAGTTCAACTATGTTTCATTTAATTTCAAGTATGTTTCATTTAATTATCATACTATATATATATTGTTCGATATACGAAGTAATTTTAAAAAAAAGTTGAAAAATCCCACCCCCGTATGGACAATAATCAAGTGGTCATGCCACTTTTAAAACCAATGAACCCAACATCGACCCACTATAATCCAACATCAATGTCAACAGTAAATGTGT
Organism: Sambucus nigra; assembly: GCA_949130495.1. Lineage (NCBI taxonomy): Eukaryota > Viridiplantae > Streptophyta > Magnoliopsida > Dipsacales > Adoxaceae > Sambucus > Sambucus nigra. Next base: position 469,178 of record CASBWL010000200.1, on the reverse strand, counting down.
ATCCCGTAATCCTTCTATAATCAACCATCGATCCACTATAATCCAACACACATGCACACACCTACACACACACACATACACCCCACCACCCCTGCCCCCTCACCCCACCACACACACGTACACACCCCTGCACACACATACACACACACCACCACCCATGCCCCCTAACACATGCACCTGCACACACACAGACTCTCTCTCTCTCTCTCTCTCTCTCTATATATATATATATATATATATATATATATATATATATATATATATATATATATATATATATATATATATTGTTCGTGATACGAAGTAAGTTTTTAAAAAAAAGTTGAAAAATCCCACCATCATATGGACATTAATCCAGTGGTCATACCACTTCTAAAATTAACCAACCCAACATCGATCCACTATAATCCAACCCCAACAACAAATGTGTATCCCATACTCCTTCTAATTCATCTACTCAATTAATTCATTTCATAATTAATCTAATAATTAAAGTATACAATTGTTAATTTACTAGTTTACAATTAGGAGCAATCCTACTTTCGTGTGAAATGGGCACTAATAATTAATTTACTTTCATATAAAACTATACAATTAAAGTTACAATTGAAGCTATACAATTTATTTTATTAAATCTATACAATTAAAGTTATTTCGAATCTCAACAATTATCTATTAATAAGGGGCAATCCTACTTGCATATGAAAGGGGCAATACATATCTTATTAATCAATTTGTCCATTTCAATTGTTGAGATTGCCCCACCACCCACCCCCACCACCCACACCCCACCCCACCCCTCCCCCACCCACACACACACACACCAGCACACACACACACATATACAACCCACCACCCCCTGCCCCTCACCCCACCACACACATGCACACACACATACACACCACCACCCCCAGCCCCCCACCCAGCCCCCTGTCCCTCACCCTCCCTCCACCACACACACACACGTACACACACCCCACGCCACCCCCCACCACCCCCTTCCCCCACCAAACACACATACACATACATATAGAAATAAAAGAGAAAGAGAGGAAAAAAACATACCTTAGAGAGAGAGAGAGAGCTCGAAATCGCTTTGAGAGAGAAAGAGAGGGAAAACCAAAAATAGTGGAAAAAAAAAAAGAAAGCGTAGGGTTTTTTTACTGAATAAATTATGGCGAACGTGTCACGGTCCTTAACCGTGACAATATTATAAGTATTTGTCACGATCAATGACCGTGACAAGTCCGTGACAAGTATAGTTGTCACGGCCTTGTCACGGTCAATGACCATAACAAGGCTTTGTCACGATCTTGTCACGGTTATTGACTGTGACAAAAAACGTGTGTGTTTTTATCACGGTCAATGACCGTGACAAGGCTGGCTGGCTAAAGGGTGCCAATTTAGCCTTTTTGGTGTAGTGATAATTAATTGCATATTTATTCCCACAATAATAATTAATCACATAATTATTTAAATCATCAAAAATACGGGGTATTACATACTTCCCCCCTTACAACGAATTTTCGTCCCGAAATTCGAAAAAAGTATACCATGTTCAACAACGAGGTATATATATTGCGCATCGCATCTCTGCGCTCCCATGTAAACTATTTCGTACCACCCATATAGTACGCTATCGAATACCCTTAATAATGAACACTTCACATGTGTTTGTTTTAAACTCCAGGTTACCCTGTCATATAGGCTCTTGCCTAAGCCTTTTCGCTTACATTTCACTACTTAAACTTTATTTTAGATATTCACTATCTATCCTTATACTATTTGCACCTTAGTAGATTTATTTTCTTTTCAGATACATATGACTTCGTCTCGTGACGTTCATACAAGTAAATTGGATGTGCAATATATTTCACACACAATATATACGATAATATCAATTCTTCTCCGATATTCATAATCATAACTGGTCCCTCACCTTTAACTATCAAGTAGGACACACAATGAAGTTTACCATGCCATACTTCTACTGACACTCTGCCCAAACGTGAACTGATAGGAGTTATTGAATACAACTCCACTAGTGGAAGGTTCTACTCTCATCCTCCCCGAAGATTTAAGGGTGCACATAAAATTTGCTCTCCCGCATCCAATTAGACCGCTTGCCAGGCCATCCCTCTATGGGTATTAGTCCGTACTCAATCGCATTTCAGTACCAATAATCTTACCATCTCAACTACATGAGAAGATCCTTGGGGTACTCTCCCATTATCCAGTGGAAAAAGCCCCTGCTGGTTTCGAATTGTCCACCCTTTTTCTAATAGTCAGGTGACCCACTGCCAGACTAACCTTGCAATATTACTCTACATCATAACCCTTCACCACTGTTATTTGGAACCTGATACATTTTATACTCTTTCGAATGTACTTCTAACCTAGATGCATGTGACTTTGCTGCACCGCGTGACACAAATCTTGAAACATAAGTCTCTAACAAATCTTACGGAATAAGCTTCAGCTTACCTGACTACATATTATCGAATCACATGATAATCATAATCCACTGTTTGATTCAATCACCTAAGGTGCCCATACACTCTATGCCTTGCACAACATTGTATAATTAACATCTAATTTTCTTACTTCAATTTTCGCATACTTGGTATGCTGATATAGTAGGGGTGCACTCGACCACCCCGCTACTCATAACTTATTCTATCCTTCATTGGCATCATTACTCTATTCAGAATGATACTAAGACTAGGAAACTTTATTGACCTTAAGTCATAAAAGAATTATCAACTTTCAATTATATTGTTTTATAGGTACAATAATCAATGTACAAAACTTATGTATTATCGATCAAACTTCTCTCCAACTCCCGACGTTCATTAGTTTCATGTGTGGGATGTCTCACAAAGCGAAATCCAAACAAGGAACCCCTCGATACACTACTATCTAATCTAGTCGGTTATCGAGGTCCGTAAGGCCCTCAGTCCATACTATGTACCTTCCCACAATATATATATATATATACTCATTCACCCTCATATCCCGAAAAATAACATGAAGCATGGCACTCTCACTATCCCAAGTACTTGGCGCTATAAATATATAACGAGCTATATTTCGCTGGTCGATAAGAACACAATGTATTCTAAGTCGTAACAGACAAATAAATTCCTATGCACGGGAATCACATATAATTAGACACTATACTCGCTGAGGTCTACAATACCATGAAAGTCTTATATATACCCATATCTGGGCCTACCTTATTTTGGGTGGCACCGCACAAAATTAAGATCACTCCTCCCGGAGTATCCGGCACGACAATCATATCACTACATTTTTACTATCGTTTAATCATACGGTAATTAATCACTACACATTACCATAATAAACTCTACTAAAGATTACTCAATGCAGTAGTAAATTATAACAACAAAACATATTCTTAGGGCCCACCCGGTTCACTCACGGGTAATCATCAAAATGCCCGCCTAACAACGAGAAATACGTTTGTCAAAAGACTGTTAAGACTAACGTTCCCATTAAAATCGACCTGCACGCGAAGTTTAGGGTTTCCAATTTACCTAAAAGTTATGGCACACCCATGTCACTAGAATTAATCCTTTACTCACAAGGAAGAAGCAAAACCTCACCAGTCTTGCCAAATCATAGGGTCTCAGCACGTGGCTGCCATCACGACCCATGAACATCTGCAATCGTTATGCTTCTTAGGATTTCATCCTATAGTTGTCCCCTCTCATCATGGATAATTTATTCCATCATGTGGGTTACACTCCCATTATTGAAACGTTGGCCAAAACTCTCTAGGCCTCAATTATGGCTTTACTAAACTCCCATTTACATCCCGGGCCCCGTAGACCCTGATATATACTGTATGTTACTATTAACGAGGACTCTACTGGTCCAACGTGAACCCATCACTCTAGGGTTATAAATTTCATGGGCCTAATTCTCATGACCCTAAATTCCTTCACTGGAAGTCTCACTCCTCCAATTGTTATGCCTAACTGGAACGGTTTACCATTTCTAATCTTTTCGGTCTCACTTCTCAATGGTGGAAACCTTTAACACTTGTAGTTCTACTTCCTTCAAATAAGGAAAACATCACGAACCATTTCCCCGTCACTAGTCCCACTGACCATTTTAGAAAAGTCCTTCTCTCGGACCGAGTAGTCTTAACTTACTGGCTATGGTGGCCTTTTAGGACTGTGGTTTGCCTCTACGGCCCTGATTGACTTCATCGTCACTTTGCAGGAAGATAATCAACTTAAAATCATCTAACAGTGTTCCCTATTGGGTATACTCTCATGTGGGGTTTCACTAACACCGTTAAGTTCAGTTTTTCTTTTCAGCAAAATTATCTAACCTTTCTGGCTTACTCCTTCTTGGAAGAATGCAATAACTAGTCACCGTATAACCTTGATGACATCAACATTAGTCATCCTAGATGGATTTCTCATCTATTCTTGTATTCTGCTCAGGGGTTCTTTATCAATTATAAACCCTTTGGATAATTTATGCCCTTCTGCCAAGTACGAAGTTCATTATGCAATTTAACCTTTATCTCACGATCGGTTTCTATCTTACCCATTGTGCTAAACATCAAAATTTCACACGCATTTTGTTACCACATCGAATGGAAGACCTGACGGTCAAATCGTACCCAAATTTCTGTCTAAATTTCAAACACACCTCCTCATATATGGTGATTGCCTCTAATCACTACATGATGATCCTAAGAGCTATAGCTTTTAACTCCAAATTTAATTCTGAGTGTCGTCACACCCCATTCTACACCATTGCCTTTGGATTTTCTACTTCCGTTGGTCTGTTACACTTTCTCATTTTCTTCTCCGCATCTTCATCGATGGGTTTTCAAATCCCTCTTATTTCTCCCTTATCGATTATGCTAGGTGGTCCTGAAATCACTCCATCGTTATCTACGACTATGTCCTGGGAACCCACAGTTCCCGAGTGACGATTTTACTATCTCTTACTTAAGTAATCCTCATGGTGATTTTTGTCACGATCACTCTTTTCCAATTACTCTATGTCTTTTATTGAGCTTCTTCTCCCGCAGTTCTTCTTACGTACCTCGCTGGTCGTCCTAAAATGTTTGGTGTTCATATTACACAGAATTTTGTATAATGAGTCACATCCATTATAATTCGTAGCAGGAGAACGTAAGTAGCATACGTAAGGGAACACAACAATCCTATTATAAGGCTCTACATCAAAGAAAAATGCGCTGAAACGTAATAAGCCGCACAGATCCAAAGGACACTAGAACCTGATGCTCTAATACCACCTGTGACACCCCGCCCAATTAAATAAAGGGTGATCAGTCCTATACCAATTTAAAACAGAATGTTCAGCGGGTTCATTCTTAGCATCACTGTCGAAAAAACAATTTAACATTATATTCACCTAATATAAAATTAAGTTAGGTGTCAAAACATTTCCAATTTAGTAAAACCAAGTAATCCATTTTCATTCAATCTTAAAATATAAACCATTCACCATACATAGGAATATGATAAATACTGAACATGAATCAAATATTGAAATAAATAAGACTGGGTAAAACCTCCCAGTTCAAAACTCCAAACCATAATATAAACTGAAAACAATATCTCTGATAAATGACTAGAAGTGGGCGACACATGCCCTAGATAAGAAATTTAGAAGAAACTGAATGGAAAGGATAGATGCGTTTACTACAAGGACCTAAAGCTGCAGCACGTCAAGCAACCCAAATCTCTAAATCTGGTACCCCTGTGGCTGAGCACCTGATATAATATATATATATATAGCAAAAGAGAGAAGAGATATAAGAAACGGGTCAGAGCCCGAGGTTTAAAAATGATTTAACAAGTATTTAAAACTAGTTCTTAAAACAAGTCTTATACGCATGTTAGTTATCGAACTCTCACATGAGTTTCTCACCTCTCATCAACTGTGCACGCCTAACGTACATCTAATGTCCCCTAGTTATACCACCCAGTCTAACTAGTCTGAAACCATACTAATACTAACTATGCTCACTAGTAGTATTCTCGTATCGACTATACAATACGCTATTCAAATAGTTTATCTCACATACTATGTTTCATTATTCACCGTTTGAATGGTTAATCTTTTACCTACTAAGATTATTTCATTTCTCATTTCCATTTAATCTACTAGTCTCACAAAGAAGAATGTTACCCAAGTACACTCATACATATATATAGTCTCATCATCCATATATATATACACTAATCCTGCACCCTTAGGTTAAGACCACTTGGTGTAATGTAATGATTATTACTATTACCAAGTCTACAAATTTCACACAATAGAAATATTCACAAGTTCTCACACACACACACACATATATATATACTAATCATGCACCCCTGGGCTAAGACCCATTAGTGCACCTATCAAGAAAATCCTCCATCCCCGGGTAAGCACCCATTAATGCACCTATCAATAATAATCTAGCACCCCCGGGTTATCACCCATTAGTGCGCCTATCAAGAGAATCCTGCATCTCCGGGTTAACACCCATTAATGAACCTATTAATAAAATCTTGCGTCCCCAGGTTAGCACCCATTAATGCGCCTATCAAGAGAATCCTTCATCCTCAGGTTAACACCCATTAATGAACCTATCAATAAAATCTTGCATCCCCGGGTTAGCACCCATTAACGCACCTATCAATCATAATCCAGCACCCCCGGGTTATGACCCATTAGTGCTCCTAATAATAATTACCCGTGTACCCCTAGGTTATCACCCATTAGTATAGTTAACAATAGAATTTCAGCACCCCCTAGTTATCACTCATTAGTGCGCTTAACTATAAGATTCTGGCACCCCCCGGGTTATCACCCATTAGTGCTCTTAGCATTAATATCACATAATAGGTATACACACATCCTATTATAATTTATAGGTTTTTATTCAACCTACACTTCTCATACGTATTTTACTCTCAACACTACGTATAGTATAAATATTTAGATTACTATCTCTCTCGTAACCTCCATGGTACATTCTCGATACCGACTAATTAAAGTATTAATTCGCACATACTTTCCAGAAATTCTGTCCCTTTAAATTTCCTTCCTGGCAGTTTCTCTTGCTCCAATAAACCGGTAAACTCAAAACTGGACTCTAAGAAAATTCCCAAAGATTCACCCTGTCACTCGAACCAGAAGGCATGTCGTTCGAACGACTGTCACGTGTCGCTCGAGTGACTTCGCTCGAGATACAATCTTGCTTGAACGACTTCGCGCAAGATCGCGCGAGATATCACTGCTCGTTTTCTTTCCCAGAATTCTGTGTTTTTCCACCATTTATGAACCTAAAAACCTCTAGGATTCAACACCCAATGCCTCATCATCAATATCCATCAACACCTAATATGTTATAAATCATTCCTAACATCCTAGGATCAATAATTCATCATAAATCATCCTAATTATATAAAATCCCCAAATTAATTCATATGAACCCTAGTTTCCAAATTTTCAATTAAAGAACCTAATCCACCCAGATTCATTCATCAAAGTATACTTCAATTTCGTGATTAATCCTCTACATACATGTAGAAATTTCATCCCCTAATTAACCCAACCCTTAATCATATTTTAAATCTCCAATTTTCACCCAATTAACATGTAAATCGTGATTAATTTCACCTACTCTAACATGAGTATGATTATTGCTAAAAGAAAGAAAGTAATATAAACTTTCCTTAAATCGAAGGTCTGAATCCTTTGGTGATGTTGGTATAGACGCGTTCCTCTCTTCTCGATCTACGTGTTGGTGGTCACGGTTGTGTAAGGTGATGATAATTTGGCCTTCCTTCTTGGAATTTGGTTCTCCCTCACACCCTCTATGGACGTTCTTTCCTTTCTATGTCTCACAACCCTAAAGGACTTTTCTTGGCTGATAAAATAATTCCCAATTTTCGTCCATTAATTAAATTCAAAAATACAATTAACCATAATGACCTCTCGGGACACCGGTTAGGCCTAAAATTGCCCTAGGATCCAAACTAAACACCCGGGTATACTATTTTGACTATCTCGACCCTCCAGGACTCAACGGTACACTCTAAATGACCGTAAGAGTTAATAAAAATAGTTTCTCTTTATATTCCATTCAATTAGTCCCGACACGACTCACACACGTATCAGACTTAAATTACCAAACTGTCGTATAGTTCACTCTTGGCAATTTATCATATTTCATAATTGCATATTACATATCACCCAGTAATATTCAATAATTCTCAATAATAAGTATTAACCTTTGGCATGCAAGTTAATAATTATTTTAATCCGGATTAATAACAAATTAATTTCTCGTATTTTAATTTAATTAATCTAACAACAATAATTAATTACATATTTATTCCCACAATAATAATCAATCACATAATTATTTAAATCATAAAAAATACGGGGTGTTACAGTGTCCAGTGGAAAAATTCATAAAAAAAGTTCATGGAATGGGCAATTAGTTCCAAAACAGTGCTAAAATAGTACCAAAAATAAGAAAATAAAATAAAATACAAACTGTACATAATAGACATAGGCAAAAATGACATCATGTAAATCACCCTATGCTAGTAAACATGTCTAGACCTCAAGCGAGAAGTTCGTTGGAGTTCTCCAAAGATGGTGACATCTTTTGATACAACTCCATCAAATCATGAGAAGTCTTGACCAAAAACTTTACTTGCTCGTGAATATGTGCAAACTCTCTATCATTGTGTGCAAGAAAAGTGTCATGAGTGGAAGCATGCGCATGAACATGTGAAGTTGCATAACGTGGCACGAAACCCAACATAAAGCAAAATACCCTGAGGTGTCCTCGCTTTTTACAATAGGGGCAAACATAAACCGGCCTAGGAATTAATTTTTCAAAAAATTTAGGACGTGGTCTCCTAACGGGAATGGGACGCCTAGGTGGGTTGGGATGAGAGTCATGTGAATCAATCACCAAAGTGGTAACCAACTCGGGTGCAACAAAAGAAGTGGACGCATCGTCATGACCTTTTCCTAAGTTTTCATGACCACCCAAAACATAATTGAGAACCATCTTTCCCACCTTCTTAGATGCATTCTTTAAAGTTACTTTAGCCTCTAGGGAATGCTTAAGATCTATCTCTAATTGTGACATGTGGACTATAAGCTCAATCTTTTCCTTATTCAAAGCAATCAACTACTCACTCAAAAAAACCTTCACTTTCTCATGTTGACTTGCTTTGGCCTCAAACTCGCAATCTCACTCTCCAAATCTTTCACCTTGAGACCCGACTTGTTATTCAATTTTTTAGTCCTTAAGGTCTCGGTGTACAACTCTCTAAACGCAATCTGGAGATCACTCTCATCATCACTAGCGCAATCGCTCTCAGACTCACTACAAACACTCAAAACCTTCTCGTTGGTATCACGTGCACAAGTGTCCTCATCGTCGTGGGACAAAGTGGGTGTGCTCTCATGACAAGCTAAAAATGCAACACTTTCCTTGTGAAGACTCATCCTCGAAATCATTCACATCTTCCTCACTATCACTCAGAGTGGCTGGCATGGGAACTTTATTTCCCTCTCTCTTAAGTCTAGTGGGACACTCAAAAGACTTGTGCCCTTTTCCCTCACACTCAAAACATTTTAAATTTTCAAACTTTTCTTCTTCCTCTGTCTATTTCTCATCACTTTCTTTGGACTTGTCTTTCGTTTTATTTTTCTTCGAAAATCTTTTGTTGAACGAATTTTGTCTTGAAAACTGGAGAATTTTTTTAAAATTCTTTGCAACCAAGGCCATGTCAAACTCAGACTTGTCTTCAGACTCGAACTCACAAAAACTCACTTTCTTTTTCTTTTCATGGTCTTTAAGCGCTATTCCTCTATCCTTAGGTTTGTCAGTGTCGAAAAACATGTCAATTTCATATGTCTGGAGGTCTCCTACCAACTCTTCTAATTTCATACTACCCAAATTTCCTAAGGTATTTAAAATAGTCACTTTCGGGATAAAATGTTTAGGCAGCGATCTTAAAATATTTTTAACCACTCGTGCATCAGGTATAGGCTCACCTAGGTTAAAACTGGTATTGTTAATATTAGACAAACGTGCATAAAACTCATCAAAACACTCAGTCTCTAGCATTGTGATTGTGTCAAATTCAGTTGTCAAATTTTGAATTTTAGACTCTTTTACCTCATTAGTGCCCTCGTGGGTGAGTTACAAAATATCCCTACTTCTTTAGACATGGTGCATGTCATAGTACGTCGAAACTCGTTAGGGATGATGTGTCCAGAAATTGCACTAAGCCCACCACTACACCAAATCTGTCGGATTATCGTGGTCATTGACCTTGACAAGTTGGACTTGACAAGGTCAATGACCGTGACAATTCTGGGGGTTACAACTTTTGTTATCATGGACTTGTCACGGTCATTGACCGTGAGAAGTTCATTAGACTTGTCACGGTCATGTCGTAGTCCTTGACCTTGACAAGTTTTGTCACGGTTAAGTACCGTGACAAACCCGTGACATTTAATAAAAAATTGTCACAGTCAATGATCGTGATAATTCTTGGCGGAATTGGAAAAAAATATGTTGGGCAGTATGGCTACTGCCACTGCCCAGCAATATATTTGTACCTTTTATAGAAATGTTGTACCTGTTCAAACATCATATATCCAAATAAAATAGAGATAATGCACATATACATTCAAAACGATATGCAATAGGATATAATCCAAATATAATTCAAATGTAACAACTTAAAATAATTCAATTCAAATAATGTCACTACATGTCTGGGGTAGGGTTAGCTCTGAGGAGGTGGGTAGGCCACATGATATACGAATTGACACAACCAACAATATACATCGTGTCACATTGCTCGTGCAACCACAATGGGGAATTCCCCTTCCCGGGTATCACACGCGTGACGAGCACCTTGGACTCGATGTCTTGAAGCAAATGTCCATAAACTGGCATACCCTAGACAATATTCGGGTCCCTCAACCCCTGCCCTATATGTTGGCCATCAAATATGTCCAGTATGAACACGCTTGGCCAACCAAGTGTCGACATCGATCGTTCGAAGGGAGCCAAATAGGGGACTGGATCATCAAAGTCCACACGTGTCGGCGATGAAGCAGTGAGGTACACATCCTCGTACTCCACCACCTCATCCTCCACCACCTTCTCTTTCCCTTTCCCCTTACGATTTCTACCCAACGAACGCTTAACGAATGAGAACATATCTTGGACCATTGCTTCCAAATGGGACAGCTTTGCGTCATGCGAGTCCACCGTTCAAGCCAACCCGTTGTTGCTTGTCTCCAATCCGATGATCCTAGATTTGGCCACCCGCGAGTTCATCCCCATTGTCCTCCCCTTACGATTAGCACCAAGAACTTGGCTGAGTGCGTCTGTGGACAAAGATGCCTTGTCGGCATCAGACTGCAACTCATGCACTTCCTTAAGCTTTGTTTGAAATGACAAAATGCACATGCCTAGTTAAATAAGAAAATTATAACGTAATTAAAAAAAATTAAACTATCGGATTACTTACAATCGTGGTCACGACGCTCGGAAACACCTCCTTATCCTTCCCCTTCTTCGTCCGAATAACCACATAAGTATCGAGCCTATATAGCCTACCCCCAGGTCCACTCTCTGCCCATTGAAATAAAATAATTCAAAATTAGTATCGGCCCCGCAAAGTAAAATAATATAGAATAATATATTTCTGTAGTTATAGAAAAATTAAATCTTACCATCATCCTATTCTCCACCTCGGCGTAAGACGTCTGACCGGAGTAGTGCATGTCCATCTTTTTTGCCTGATTGGTGAGATGCCAATTGTCGCTTCCCAATCTCATTGTCAATGAACTTTTGTCATTGTGCCAATGAGATTGGCTCTTTCGGCGGGACGGATTCACATATTCGGATAATGGACTCTCGGGTCTTCCAAAAGTACTGGGTTCGTATATTTGTCTTCCACGTCTTGTGTTGCTCCCTCAATTGCTCCAAGACTGAATCGCATAGCTTTGGATCCAGGCTGAATTATTCATGTCCAATAAATACAATATTAGTTGCGAATAAATATAAATATAAATATAAAATGAAATTGAAATTAAAATCGAAATCGAAATCGAAATATTCATATAAATATAAATATAAATATAAATATCTTACCTGTAGTGCCACCCAAATAGCTAAATTGGGCTCATTTCGCACCTCCCTCCAACTAATGTACCCGTGCTGATGATCGTCTTTACCAACTCGAGGGATCTCGCTAATAGCCCCGTCTTGTTCTCGATGGCCATCCCCAATTTTCCATATTTGGGGAGCCTACGGGCCGAGGAGCCCTCGTCGCCTCCGCTACCACCGAGCCCAGACGACATCATCATAATCAGTATCATCATCATCATCCTTGCCTTAATACCTGAAGGAGACATTTTCTGTAAAAAAATGTTGTTATTAGTACAAATCAAAATGAATTAGAAGAAGACATGCAAATATGTACAATTGAAACAAATCCAAATGAATTGTTACAATTTAACACCTCAATTCTGAATTCCAAAACAACAGCATCTAGCTCATAATATGTATAATTACTAAAAATCCAAAACATCCACACCCCCACCCCTACTGCTCATACACACGCACACTACACAAGAGTGAAAATAATAAAGTGCAAATCAATTAAAATCATTAAAAATGGATTGATAAAGTACAAATTGGAATATTTATTACAAATTGAAAAATTGTTTCAAATTCGGGTTATCATCAAATTGAAATTGATCACATGCCGATCGTGGGACTTACACTTATGTAAATCATGAGTAGCATAATTCACAATCCTTTGCAAGTTGGATAAAAAATTAGATGGGCCCTTCAAATTATATATTATGTCTAAAATGACCTTCCTTTCCCCACTCGTCAAAGTAAATGCGCCAGGGGGAATTATTGTCCTTCCCCTACTATCTTCTTTCAACCATAGTTGTGGCTTAAGTTTCAACGATTTAAGGTCTTTTCATGCATTTTTTCCATCCTTCGAATGACTCCCCACAAGGCAAGTGCCCACAATATATTCAGCGAGGTTCTTCTTTGCATGCATCACATCTAATAGATGGTGCACCGGGTTATTATTCCAATAAGGCAAGTCAAATAAAATTGACCTCCTAGGCCATGCCTTTCTTGTCTCAGTTTTATTCTCGGCTGTGGTCTTCTTATGCTTGACATTCTTAAATTTTGGATTCTTACCTGGCATATTAGGGCCAAATTCAGAAGATTTACTTTCAATTTCTGAACCTTAAAGTTGTCTCGGCGGCAGCCTATGTTCAACCCCTCCCAATAAAAAATTAAAACCTTTCTCAAATCTGAAACTATGAGCCGGAGGTAAAAAACTCATATGGCAGTAGTATGAATTTTTTGAGCTAATGGATAAACAAAGAGATTCAGTCTCCTCTCCACAAATAGGACACCCCAAATAACCATGTACTACGCAACCGGATAATGTCCCATAAGCTGGAAAATCATGAATTGCCCACATCAACATAGCTTTCAGTGTAAACTCTTCTTTTTTAAAAGAGTCAAATGATTCCCACAACGCATTTAATTCTTCTACCAAAGGAGCAAGGTAGACGTCGATGTCATCACTTGGGGCATTTAGCCCAGGTATCAACAATGACATTATCAAAAATTCAGGTTTCACACACTATGAAGGCAGGAGTTTAAGTGGGGCTAGGATCACTAGCCATACACTCTGATTGGTGCTTATATTTCCAAATGGATTTAAACCATCAGTTGATATAGCCAAACGAATGTTGCGTTGTTCTCAAACAAAATCGGGATACTTATTATTCATCCTCCTCCAAGCTGTAGAATCAATAAGATGACGCATGATATTACCCCCTACTTCTTCCCTAGCATGCCAAGTCATTGCCTTCGCTAGCCATAATACTGTGAAAAATCGCTTTAATCTAGACCCAACGGGAAAATATTTCAACACTTCTTGAGGCACTTTTGAGCTTGTGACTTCCTTACTAGTATATTGGACATATCTAGGTTCATCGCATACAGGACAACGATCGAGATTTTCATACTCCTTTTGGTATAGTATGCAGTCATACACACAATCATGAATAAATTTATACTTCATTCCCAAACCTTTCAAACTGTTCTTCATAATAGGATAACTATTTGGAAGCGTATTCTCCTTGGGTAGTAAGCCCTTAACCTAATTCAAAATTCCTGTCATTTTACTGCAAGATAAATCGTATTGCGTCTTCAAACTGTGCAAACCAACCTTGGCATGTAAAGTTGTTTGATCGTTCTCACAGCCAGAGTATAACGGTTGGGTCGCCTTAAATTTTAAACTTTGGTGGTCATCGTCAAGGTTTATCGTTATAACTTCACAAGTACTTGAACCTTGTACATCATCAGTAACGTCATTCTCCTCCGCTTCATAAACTCCGTACGCATCATCAACTAAATCCTCTAACATATCATGATCTACGTCGTCCCCTTCTACAACTATCCTACTTGTTGAAGGTTATTGTAAAGGTTGTTCGGGGACAAAAGGAACTTTCTATTCATCGTGAAAACTCCAAAATTGATAAATATCTTGTATACCCCATCTTAACAAATGTAGTTCAACTTTTTTCCACTCAAACACCTTACCATTCTTACACCTAGCACACGGACACGAAAACTCTTCATCATTATGACATCTCTTTGCGTATTTCACAAATTCATTAACACCTCTGCAAAACACATCCCCCATTCTATTTGTCTCACCCATCCACTCTTTATATTTCGGATATCCCATCACAACTACCACAACTAATCACCTATTAAAGGTAAGAAGCGTATATTCATGGATTAGTATAAACAAAACTTAGATTTATAGTATGTTTTATTTAATTATGTCTTATTTCTATTCAATTTTTAAATTTCATATTAAAATTCAATTTATAATAGAAATTCCTATTTCCTCCATCTCCTCTAAAAGTGAGTGGTCCTATCCCATTCAAGACCGCATATTTCTGTAATATACTTAACAGCTCATGCACATTGTTACGATTTGAAAAAAAATCGACAGCATATCCCCGTAGTTCTCCAAGTACATGACGTAGATTGGCAAGTGTGAGTATTATTTCAATTGATCAATTGAAATAACAATCACACTTGTCAATCTAGTATGTACCCAGAGAACCTTAGGATACGATTGCGGAACTTCCTCCAAAAGTAACAACTCTAAGCCACTAAGAATATTATTATATAGAAATTATGAAGTCACAAACTGTCTAAACGGGACAATTCGAGAGATCTCATTATAGGGGTAATGACTCTCGAACGGCTCTAAGGGCTATTGAATACATACGCATAAGAACTATAAGGCTAGTATCTATGCGCACTATATGTAATTTGAAGTATGTTTCATTTAATTATCATACTATATATATATTGTTCGTTATACAAAGTAATTTTCAAAAAAAATTAAAAAATGCCACCCCCATATGGACAATAATCTAGTGGTCATGCCACTTTTAAAATTAACTAACCCAACATCGATTCACTATAATCCAATCGCAATGGCAACAACAAATGTGTATCCCGTACTCCTTCTAATTCATTTACTCAACTAATTATTTTCATCAATTAAACTAACAATTAAAGTATAAAATTATTCATTTAGTAATTTACAAAGACGGACAATCCTACTTGCATAAGAAAGGGTCACTAATTATTAATTTAAAAAATTAACAACCAATCAATATTAAATAAATCAATTCTTTTACAAGGAGCACTACAATATGAGGGGCAATATCTAATAAACCAATATAAATTTAATTAAAAAAAATACACACGCACATATACAGACACAACCCCACACCCCCTGCCCCCCCCCCCCCTTCCCTATCCCCTCCCCCCCACTTCCACTGCCCACCACACACACACGCACACACATATACACACATGCACATATACACACACATGCACGCGCACACACACGCACGCGCACTTACACCCCCTCCCCTCCCCCCATCCCTTCCCCCTCCCCCCACACATGCATATAAACACCACATACACACACACACACACACACGCACATATACATACACATATACATAAATGGAGGAGAAATAGAGAGAGAAAATGTACCAATATCATAGATAGATATATATATAGAGAGAGAGATGGAGGGAATTAGAATCGGTGGAAAAAAAAAGAAGGAGGTTTTTTTTACTGACAGAATTATCACGGACATGTCACGGTCCTTGACCATGATAACTTTATAGGATTGTCACGGTCATTAACCGTGATAAGTCCGTGACAACTGTACTTGTCAAGGACTTGTCACGGTCAATGACCGTGACAAGACCTTGTCACAAATGCGTGTTTTTTTTATCACGATTAATGACCGTGACAAGGCTGGCCAGTTGAAGGGTGTCAATTTAACCATTTTGGTGTAGTGAATGTGAATTATATGTGCTCCACCTAAACTCATCCTCGGTCCAGTCTGACACAGGTTTTAAATTTGTGACATTATTTGTGGTGATAGAGGGAGGAGTCCAGCCTCTGTCACAAATGACCCAAACTCTGTCATCGATTGCTTTTAAATGGGATTTCATATGGGCTTTCGAGTAAGCATAATTAGACCCGTAAAAAAATAGCAACCGATTATATAAGTTTTTGTTTGAAAACGTTGCGACAAACTTTAAAAACTTTGATTTAAAAAAAAAAAGCAATATCACACTATTTTTGTGAAAAATAGGAATACGCGATAAATTAGCGTAACCCGCTTCCAACCACAAACTTATTTAATTGGACAATGTCCTTACACAAGTCATTCTAATGAACTAATAAAAATTTCAAAAAATTCTTTAAAAATATTTTAAAACATTTTACAAAATTCTAACACCAAATAATAAAATCTCCAAGGCTCAAAATAGATATGCATTAATACATGAGAGATCCTTGAAACTGAAAGATGAAAACGAGGACGAAACACGTCCCAATGATATAATCTCTGAAGCTTTGTTGCTACATCTTCAAGGAGAAACATTGACCTAACCTATGACTCAAAATGTTTTGTCCCGAATTAAGCCAATTACAAACAAATTAACTCGATTAGAAATTTGTCCTTACAATAGGCAATGAAAATTTAAAGGAGAATAGCATATATCTAAGCAGCGATAAAAGAAATTTCTAAGAATTAAAATAAAATTACCTTTAAGGAAGCTCTAGCCCTGTGAAACCAAGGTGAATCGATTTGCAATTCACCGGTTTACTGAAATTAGGTATTATTGATCCCTAATAATAAAAAATGGAGGAAAATAACATAGCAAGCCATTTCTCACAAACAACACCAATCCGTTATCATTAGAAATTAGTATATGGTTTATTTTAGCTAAATATTATAATTACTAAAAAATACACATATAAGAACTTGAATTAATAAGATACTAATACATGAATAGACTAGAGAATAAAGAAAGGATAGAAAATAATTGGATTTATGTGGTTCATCCTAACTTGGTGCCTACGTCCATAGTTGAAAGTGATTCTATTAATTACTGGACAAACACCATTGATAAATAGGAGATAAAACTTTTCAAGTTCTTTATAAAATTGGAAAACATAACAATTGATAAAGTCTTATAACGGTCCCACATGAAATGGGTGTGTTTTATTTATAGGCTGTTAGAGTATAGAGGAGAGAGTGGGACACGTGGATCACCTTTAAAAGTAAGCTTAATACATGCTTTACAACCATAGTTAGAAAATAATCACAAGTTAGTTATTGTTACATGGGAAAAATATTTGCATATCTTCTCTACGTGCACACATAGTAAAGCTGTTGACGTTATCCAGTCACGGAGCACATGATTACATTAATCGTTTTAACTAGTAATGTCAACTAATGAGTCAATTTTTCTTGTTAAGTATGGCCTAGCCGATCACTTTATGAGTTTACTATACCATTATCTCTAACCGACCACATTCCCACCACGTATGTGGGTCCAAGTGTCATCTTCTGGTTGGTCCATGAGTCGCTCCATATTAATGGTATAACAACATATGTGTTATATCCCCATCTTATCGTTATATCTTACTATGAAGACTTTATTCTTTGATAGAATATTTCAATACATCATGTTTAATATACAACATGACTATGTGAGTTAATATATTTTTATCTTTTAATTTTAATGACTTATTCCTAATAAAATTGCGAGATTTTTTTAAATTAACCCTCTGTGATATTGTCGTATTTAAACTTAACTCCCTCAAAGATGAACAATTAGACTTAACACTTATATTAATGTCATAATTAGACATAACCCCCACGGGCTGACGTACATTACTTTTCGTCAACCTCTATTCTTTTTGGACGAAAATACCCTCGCCTCTTCTTCTCCACTTAATCTTCTTCCCTAACTATAAAATCAAAAACCCTAATTATAAAACCTTCAAAAGTCCATGGAGTTGAGTTGAGCCAACTCCGATAGGTTAATAGAGAGCAGGTTGGAAATGGAAGAAACGATATCGTAATGGGGTTAAGATCTGAAAGTAAGATAGGCCTGGTAGCTTCAGTTAAGGCCATTATAAGTGTATCCCATAATTGACCTAGAAATATCTAAACTGCAACATTTTTTCTTTCCTTTTGGATGTAAGGTTATCGGGTCTGAATCAAAGAGAAGAAAAAAATCACAAGGATAAAGAGGATAGAGTTAGGATTAAAAAAGTCAGATTTGCACACTTCAACCCTCGATCCCTCTTACTAACCTGCTTACTGAAGCATAGGGTTGAGGAAGAAACTTATCATATTTGTGTGGAGTGGGTTGGGAGTTGGAAAATATGGTGGAGGCATTAGGAGTCGACTCAATTAGGTTAGATGCTTTCAATTTGTTGATTTCAGTTCTATGTCAAAATTGAATGTTTTAAAATTAGGTTTTTTAATTTGAAATTTGAAAAAGGAGATGAGGTGGAGAAAATGAGGAATGTGCATTGTTGTCAAAAAATAATAAGAGTTAACGAAAAATAACGTCCATTGGTCCATGGAAGATTATATATAATTATGATATTAATATATAGGATTAAACCTAATTATTCATCTTTAAGAGGGTTAAGTTTAAATATGATATTATCACATGATTAAGTCTCAATTTTTGGCCCTTCGTGGTGGGGGCCTGTAGTATATATGGATAATTGAAGGCTAGTCTTATTTATCGGGTCAAAGATGCATCAAATGCATTGACTTTTTTTAATGCACCAAGTCTTTTTTCATCATGGACTATATATATTTCGACAAATGTACCCTCAAATATATCCATTTTAACCCCACACACACTCTCTCCAAAAATGAACACATAACCCCACACACACACTCTCTCTAGCAGTCCTACCTCCACCTCCACCCCCACCCCACCCCATCGGAGAGTTGCCGAAAATTGTCCATCAAAGAATCTCGTAGGAGGTTGCCGGAATGTTTCTCTCTCCTCGTTTCTCTGACTCTCTTCGTATATTTCTTTGTTTTTATGGTCCGCGTTAGCGACACTATCGCTCGAGCTTCCTCCGAAAAAATGGAGTTTTTATCGAAAAAAATAGAGATTTTATAGAAAAAATAAATTTATCTGTTTCGATATTTTCGTCAATAAATATCGAATGTAGGTGTTGTTTGATAGATCTTGATGGGTAGATTCCCAATCTATAAATTTTGTGAATTTTTAATTTGTAAAATTGAAATTATGGACTTCAAAAGATTTGATGATTTTTTTATAAAAAAAATTACAACTATCCAAAATTTTGAAAATATATTTATTATTTTAGATGACTTTTGACTCAAAATTGGGATTCCAAAATCGTAACTCGCTGACATGCTCTGTCCCGATTGATTAGTGTTATTAGAGCGATCCTACATTTATCAACAATCAATCAATGACGACGACACGCCATGTCAACCAAATTTTCAATTTTGAGACATAATTAAATGTAGGCCTAGAACTTTCTGATTATTTTAATGTATATAACGTGTGTCAGTGGGTATATTTGTGGTGTACTTGTAATTGTTCAGCGTTCAGGGTGCGACAATCGTTCAAAGTGTGGAAACAACAAAAGTGAATTGATATTTTATGGATTTTTTTTGTCTTTAAAATATTAAAAATTTGATATTTTGAAGATGTGAGTACTCAATATTAGTGATGCGAATTCATTTGTATAAATAATGTGAATTCGTACCTCTTACAATGACTAACCACATAGTCAGGACAAGACATCAAATTTACTTAATCATGAAAATGTGATTACTCAATATTAGTGATGCAAATTCATTCGTATAAATAATGTGAATCCGTACCCCTTACAATAACTAACCACATAGTCAAGACAAGACATCAAATTTTTAATTTTTTTTTGTTTATACCAGGATATTCACTAACGACTTAGTGACCAATCTCTTCACTAATTTGTAGGCATTTCGATGAATAAATTAACTGATTCAAAGATTTAAGACTGCTTTATATCCAAAATAAAAATCAAACACCCAACTCTTAATTAAAAAGAAAAGAACCCTTTCACTCTATCACACATCTCTGAATTATCAAAATTTTAATGCATCAAAAACATCAAAACTTTTTTCTACAATTTACGTACGAATTCGATCAAATAAGAAAGAGACGGCTTCACGTGTGAGGTTTGGGAGTAGCGATTGATTACCCACCCCACGTGACCTGTTTCTCTTCCACTGTGTGCTTGGGGATTGATGAAGATTGAAGTAACCTCCCTCCACCATTCACCCTTACACGTAGATTACTGATTATTGGGACCACCTCAAGCAACAAAGTTGCTGACTTTAAGACCCAAAAGCCAACCAATTCAGATTCCCAAAAGGGCCCAGCATAAAATTGGCATGTGATTCCTCAATGTTGCATTAACTCACTACATAAATTTGTACGTCTTTATGAATGTTCATATATCCCTCCAGATATATGTTCTATGAACTTTTACGTAGGCATTAAGAGAAAGCCAAAGAAAACAAGTATTTATCTATGTGCATTAATAGCAGTTTATGCTTACTACTCTAATTTGACAACTCCTTCACATTTAAAAATAGTCTGCTCAACTTTTGAACAAAATTTCATTCTTAAAAGATATTTATAATGTAAGTTATTTGGAACATCTCTCTCTCTTTGATTATATGATAAGAGCTCATATTAGCTTTCACCCACCGAGATCAAGTCGCCTCCGCAATCTGATCCAAGAGAGAACATTCACTTTGAGTTGAGAAGATTCCATTTCTATTGTGAGAAGCAATTTATTTGTGACAAAATATATTTTGAGCTGTCTAAAGATAAATTTATATTCTACTTTTGATAACATATAAAAAAAGTTTAAAAGGTCAAATGTTGAACGGAACACTAATGAAATAAATGAAGGGATTAGTTTACAATTTTGACAACATTATGATATATGTTCCCAAAACTAAGTTAATTTTCAGCAACATATACGCTTGTCGCGAAAAGAGGAGCAGTTTTGGATAGCATAAATTACTGTTGCGAGATATAAAATTTACGTTATCCTTATATTAAAAATAAATGAAGTTTGTCAAAACTAAAATCAAATACTACAATAAAATGTCCAAAAAGAGACACGAATACAAAACATTTTAAACATGAAATTATAAAATAACATATAATACACATAAAAAAGAATAGCAACTAATTGACTCCGATAAAGGCACAAGCACCTTGATACAAATTGGCATAGTTAAATAGGTTTAAAGATGAAATTTTTTCTACCTTTATATGTTTCAATTGTTATTAATTTTTAAAAAGGAGACTCATAATATATTTTTTTTAACTTATGCAGACTGATGATGGATTTTACTTGAAGTTATTATATTTGTGATGGCTTAGAGTTGTGGTTTCTTTTCGTATAGCGGAGCCATATTGTTGTCGTTTTAATTTATGAGCATCGATTTTTTTGACACCTTTTGATGTGTTAATGCATTAGGATTGCTTATCATTTTATTTGGGAGACATTTCTTATGTACCCTTATACTTAGATTGAAAAAAGATAATATTTTGTAATGCGTATTTTTGAGATTGGTTGAAAAATGCGTAACTTGTATTATGCATGATTGTATGAAAAATAAGCAATGTGCTTTTGGATTATAAATGTAACAACCCGTCCTTTTTAGAGACAATTAAATTCCCTAATTTAGTATAATTTGGGAATTTGGAGAATTTCTCGAAATAGTGATTTCTGGGATTTTCAAGGATTTGAGGATTTTCGAAGGGTGTTATAAATTATTTTGCGACCATATAGGTCGAAATATTTTATTTATGTGTCGCCGTGGAGTATAGCGACAAAAGAGGTGAGATTTTGAGTAGAACACCGCATTTAATTATTTTGGATTAGAATAGTGATTTGCGGTCAAGTACCTCGAATGGAAATTTCGACTGCGCCACGAGTCTCGGAATGTCCGAGATAGTCGGAAAAGAGTGTCCGATTGTCGAAATCAAGTTCCGGGTAATTTTGGAGTTAAATAGGCTCGTAATTGGGTAAACGAGTCGTTTTTGGGCTTTTAGGGTTAAAACCCTTTTTCTCTCTATATATAGAGGAAGAGAGGAAAGAAAGAAGAAAGAAAAGAAGGAAGATAGAGAGAGAGAGAGGGAAGAAAAGAAGAAAAAGGGGGAGATTCCGGCCGGCCTCCGCGGGATTCGGCTCGAGGACGCGGATTGTATCCACGAGGCAAGTGTTTACTTGCTTTATTTATTTTTGAGCATAAATATCTCATATCATTGTTGGTATAACATACCCTAATGATTTTGGGTTGGGTATTCGTGAATAAAACGGGTTTTCGGGAGATAAAACGAATAAACCCCTAAAATTGATAAATTGGAGATTTTAGAAATTAACCAAATATATTGGGTGATTCCGGGTCCTGGGATGTTTAGGACCCGTATTATAAGTGTATTTATCATTGGTAGAAGTTGTAGGCCGTTGGGTGGAGAGATGGAAGCTTGGGGGAAGCTTCCATGGCCGAACAGCTTCTCGGAGAAGAAGCTGCCCGACTTGATCTATCGATCGAGCCTCGGGGATCGATCGATCGACGCCTTCGATCGATCGACGGTCATGGGTCGATCGATCGACCTCTGCTGAAAAGGAACAATTTCTTTAGGGTGATTTGGATGGGATAGATTCCATTCCATTTTTGCTTTGAGGATAATTAGGTGATAACCTATGGGACCTTTTAGGACTTTATGGTCCATAAATTAAGATAATTGAGGAGGGTAAAGTTAGGGTTTTAAGTATATAACCCTTAATCTATATTTTCGAGGAAAATAGAGTAATTGTAGAATTTGATGGATTAGGGTTCCCAACTTTAATTGGGGACTCCTAGATGATTATTTAGACTAGGTATAGTCTTGGGGTTTAAGGAAATGAAATCCTTAACCTATTAAGTTAAAGTTGTTCGGGTGAGAGAAATCCTGAGGATATTTCTCGTAGGCTTATAAGCCTATATAATTATGCTTATAGAAGGCATAATTATATCGATTATCGTTAAGTATATCCTAAGAGATAATTAGGATAATTTGGGGGTATATATATATATATACTTCACCTAGAGAAGAATAGTATCATTGGAGATATCCAATAAATCCTTAGAATAGGATTAAAGTGTATAGTGATTATTAAAGTAAGAAATACTTTGGATTTAGAATCTTGCTAATATTAATGCATGATTATGATTCTCAGAGGGAATCTTTGGGATTATTATCATCGTTAGATGCTATAGGCCACTAAGGCCATTTATATATATTCTAGGAAGAATATATAGGATATGTATATACTGTGTGTTTTAGGTATACATATATATGATGATGGAAATGATTTTGAAAATATACAAATGAATATTTTCAAAATGGAAAGATAAATGTTTTTCATAATTAATAAAATGAGGATACACACCTCTCTAAATCGCTATCATAAGGGAAGTTGCGTTCGTATGGTGAAGCCCCCTGGCTAATGATGCAGGGTGGATATAGTCCTATAGGCCATGTGAGCGTTTGTTGTTATATTTTCTGCGCTGGTTAGGAGATTCCGGGTGTGGTCTTGACTATCCCGCAGGCACATGGTCGCTTCCCGACGTCTTTCGATATAGGATCCCAGGTTGTCTTGGAGGCCCTGGAAGATGATAGCCATTTAGGGGCGCACACAGTGGAGAAATCCGGACGGGCGGTCTTAGAACGCGTTTATTAAAGCAGTTCATAATAATGGATTTGCTTTAATTACATTTCCTATAGGAAGGGAAATGGGTTATATATAAATTGGCTTCGGTAACACTTCCCGGATGGAAGAAGGGATGTGGAAGCATATGTTATGATCAAAGCATTTTTATGATAATGAAAATGGCTTTGAATACATTTCCTGAATATAAAAAGGGAAATGGGATATTTTGAAAAGGAAAAGCATTTTTATGTTAATAAAACTGGCTTTCAAAAAGTATATGGTTTGTTAAAGCAATTCATGATAATGAATTGGCTTTTATAAATACATTTCCTGGATATGAGAAGGGAAATGGAAGTTTTTGAAATGAAAAGGATAAGTATTTATAAATACTTTATATCAAGAAATCCTCAGTCCGGGAGATATTTATATTATCCGGAAGTATATTGTAGATGTATGTATATGTATAAATTGGGTGCCGAGGGTCTAATGAATCCCGACGATTGACCGTGCCGCATAGTAGTGTATCGGGGGGGTTCCTTGTTTGGATTTCGCTTCGCGAGACACCCCACGCACGAATATGGCACTGTGTTGAGACTGGGGAGAAGTTTAATCCTTAGTGCTCTTATATCATTAAATGTTTATGGTACATATATATTATATATCTTTCTGTACTGAGGGACTGGCGGATCTCAGAGATCGACATTGCTGCATAATAGTGTATCGGGGGGGTTCCTTGTTTGGATTTCGCTTCGCGAGACACCCCACGCACGAACATGGCATAGCGTCGAGATTAAAGTGAAGTTAGCCCTTAGTACATCTATTTGACTATCTAGGTTAGTTAGTGGTTGGGTATTAGACTAGTTTAGCAGGGTAGTTTGACTAGGATGTTTTTCGGGATGCGCTAGGTGTGCACTGTTAGAGGAGAGGTGAGGGGTATCTCATGGGAGTGCGATACCAATTTAAATATGAGATAAAACTATTTTTTTTAAAATAAAGCATTTATGCACTTGCAAAATATTTTCAAAACATTCGGGCTCTGACCCGTTTGTCTACTCTCCTTTCCTTCTCTATACTATATATATATAGGTGTCCAGACACAGGGACGCCTGGATGGAACTTCCTTCGAGTCAGACGTCTGCTGCAGCAGCTGTGGATGCTTGCAGGACTTTCAGTAGACGCTTCCCTTCTTGTACTCTAGATAGGAGGTACTGTATACACATTCGGGCCAATGGTCCAACTGCATTTATTTATTCTTTTAGAGCATTCGATATGGTTGTATATTTGGACCGAGTGTTCGGTTATTTTAGTTCCTTTCATTTCCATTTCAGTTCATTACGCATTTAATTGTGAATGTTTTAATTTGTGCGCTAAAAAAAAAGAGTAGCTAGATAAAAGTTTTTAACGGCCACCTAATAGGATATTAGTAATTAAATGGATTTTCGACAGTGATGTTAAGGATGATCCATTTGTGACTCCTGTTTTAATTTAATATTGGAGTGATCGCCCAGTATCTGATTAGGCGGGTTGTTACAATAAACTTCCACTTCTATGTTGTGTGAGTTTTGATGAAAAATGCACGGGTTTAAAATAGTTTTCAATGAATTTTTTACGAAAAAATAATAGCAAATAAACAAAATAAAGTACCATTGTCAACACAATTTTTTGTCGCCAAAATTCATTCAAGATCTCTTTCAACTTAAATATGGCAACACATTTTTTTGTTGCCAAAAAGATAACTTCTGATGACAAGACACCCGTTGTTGAAAGGTATACATTGGCCACAAAATAACTATGATGGGAAAGGTATACCTTTAGTTTTCAAATGTTATATATCATTTACATTACATCTTGCAACATATTTTTTGTTGCAGACATGTTGTTTTTTGGCAACATAATATTTTTATCGCTATTGAGTGACCTTTGGCAACATAAATAATATATTTTCTTATGAATTCAAGAAAAAATAATATATCTTTGGAAAAATAAATGTGTTTTGCCAAAAGTACATATATGGAAACACAATCCTGCTTTTTCGCCAAAGACTTTTTCAGTCAAGCCTTGGACAATACGCTCCCGACATAGCAAAATTTGTCGGCGATACTTTTTAGCAACATGTTTTTCACTTTGAGCGACATATTTTTATGTTGTGCAAATTGTTTTTTCTTGTAGTGATTTTATATTAACCTAAATATTTTTGCATTGTCTTAAATAACTAAATATTTTACATTTAGCATTTCAATTTTCAACATTTAACATTTCATTAATAGACTAATAAAATTATTAAAAAAAACTAAATAGAAATAATAAACAAGAATCGTTACCGTTAGAAAAAATAAACCCGAGAATTAATTACCACCATGATATAGATACCACTAGAGGTCCACAAGCAATGTTGAATTTACGATGCCAGTGAGCTTGGTAAATTTTTTGACATTTTAAAATTTCATATTTTGAATCTCACAATACATATCTACATGGGGCACCACAAGAGACGATCGGAGGGGTCGATATGAGAGGTCGGTGCCAATAATTATTGATTAGAGAGAGAGATAGAGAGAGGAATTGTTAGGCTTTAAGGTTAAAAAAAGTATTGTGTTTTTTAATCTCGTAGTTTTGACAACCTTGATTTTTCCTCTCTAACTTTCCAACTTTACACTTAATACATTAAATAGAATTCAAAAAAATTTCTCCAAAATCTCGCAAGGGGTGACCACTCTCCTTGGCCCTTAATAGATTCGTCCATGCACATGGCACACCAACTACACCCATCCACTAGTAGCAATCGTAATTTCGAGATTGATTTTTAACACATTTTGATTTTTATTATTGAATGAGAAAATCTTTTGGGAGGTCTTTTTTTTCCGAACAAATGTGGTAGAAGAAGATGACTTTCAAATTATCTATTGAAATGATAAGCGCTTTGAAAAATAATGTAACAATTTTATAATATATTGGAGCATTCAATTCAAACCTATTAACAAATGATGCGGGGAATTAGAAGCTTATATACTATAATGCAATTTCTCAATGCGATTTTATGTTCTCGACACATCATTTCACATGTGGTGTGACTTGAGCCTAACACATGAACAAATTATATAGATAACGTAGAGTTATTTTATTATTGGATCATTAAATAGCTCTCTTTATGATATTATATTAAATATTAGATCATCTAACCAAAACCAATGGTGAAGGGACTTTGGAATCTTATATATTTTTGTGCATGGCTTTAATTTCCTCAGTAGATACTTTATATTCTCAAAATACTCAACTCCAATTTTAAGATAAACCTATTTTATAAAACATAATTTTCGAAAGTAGTTAATTTTGAAAATAAAAAACTAGGTGGTCAAACTATTTTATAGATTTAGATGGTCCAAATTCATCTTTAAAATTTAAATTTATAGAATTATTTAAGTGGTCAAAAAGTAAACAAAGATGAGTTATCTCCAAACTAAGCCATAGTAAAATATATCAATTTTTTTCTGTCTTCTTATTAGGTTGAGAAAGAGACCACAAAATCGACATTTGTATTTGTGGTATTCACAGGGACATAATACCTTATAAATTAAATTAAGTCATATGCATTGGTCTGAGTCGTTCTTTTTTTTTCATGTTGATTTAACTCTATTTCAAAAATTGAAGATCCATTTTTTTCATTCAGTTTGCATTTGCAGTGAAAATGCACCCCAAATCGAACCATAAATTGATCCGATCAGAATGAAGCCAAGAGCCTGGATCAAATCAAAACCAATTCGATTCCAACTTGTTTTTAAGCTTCATACGTTATTTCTAGTATTTAATAAAGACAAGAATACATAATTACGAATTATTATTGTAATTTTAGAAATAAAACAAATTACATAAAATAAAACTTACTCGAATTTGCAGAAATAATAATAGAAATAGAAAAGAATCTGAGCCCTGTGAATTTCCACAGTGTCTTTAAGATAATTTATTCCCTCCAATGTACTTTGAGGTTAATGAATATTGTCCCCCAAGATATAACGGTTTTCCAAATTAATTATGTAGTACGGCAATGATTAATTTCAATGAACACAACCAGAACATGAATATGCAATGAAGAAATAAGGAAACAGATTTTCTGGATTCAGGAAATAATGCGGGAGCATTTTCAGAATTTTATGGAAGGGAAATTTTTCCAACATTTACAACTGTGGGGGGGAATGTAGTATATATATAGTAAAGGTTTTGACTGTTGGGAACAGTCAAAACCGAAAATAACTGCCAAAACAGTTAACGAAATTAACTGTTGACTCGTGGTAAATAACTGATATACATTTGATTCAATAATTAATAAATAAAAGCCCAAAAAATTAATTAAACTCGGCCCAAAAGGGAAAGATATTTTTTCAAATCCAAGCCCGAACCGAACCGAGCCGAGCCGGTCGGACAGAAGAACGGCGCGTGCGCGTGTGAGATTTTGGCCCAAGACTAACACATGAATAGTGTAGGTCATCTCCCCTTCAAAAAGTTGGGATACCCCAAAGGCATTCAAGCCTTAGTTCATACTTGGGGTGTTATTAACTCCTCAATTTTCCACTACTCTTCCAATGCGGGACAAGAGTTAAAACACACCAAATCCATTAACTTTCATTGCTTTATGAGTCACTTTGGACACAAATATATCATTCATAACTTAAAGAAATTGGACATGTGAATATACCACGTTAATCTCCTTGCGTAGAAGAACGCGTTTATATATGGTCCCGCAAATATCGAGGTGTGAGTCCTATTTAAATTTGAGCTCAAAGTAGATCAAAATTTGCTGTCCAAATACCCATATTCTAACAATCCACCACATGAATGATATATATATATATATATATATATATACATACAAGATACAAATCCAGACACAAGTTGAGTAAATTGAAAATTTATTGCATCAGGAGAAGTAGCGTAGTGACCTTGAACTTTCCCTAGTGAAATACTATCGGATTTACTAGGTTAATCGGTAGACTTTATGTCCTTAAACCATCAACCTTTTTTGCAAAATAAGACAAAAGTATTCACACAATAATTCTTCAACACAGTTGGTTCTCACGTTTATGTTCATTTTGGAAATGAACACTACTTGGTTCCGTGAGTATTTTAGAAATTGCCTTTCATAATTCTCATAGAAGTAGCTCCCTTCTTACTCACGTAGATGACTTCCATAAAGAGTATCTTGCAATACCCCACTTAGACATACTAAGATATGTATGTCATTAAAAGCACAATTTAACCTAATTTCATGGAAGATGTGCACTGTCTCATCTTTGGAATGAATATGATTAAATATCCTCCAGTGCTTACTGAATATAATGTAGTTCGGTTTGCCCATTGAACCTAGATCTTGGGATCTTCAGTCCACTAGGTTGTATTGCCATTATATTGATTCTTATTTATTTATGGGCTTTAGATCCATTCCTCGATGATGATCTTTCAACTTGCTCTCGGTTTAAACCTTTAGTTAGTGGATCCACTATATTATTTTTTAACTTTACATAGTCAATTGAGATAATTCCATTTGAGAAAAGTTGTCTAGCGGTATTATGTCTACGACGAATATGTCGACACTTTCCGTTATACATGTGATTTTTTGCCCTTCCATTTGTTGATTGACTATCACAATGTATACATATTACCTTCACATGTTTGGACCAATTTGGAACATCCTCTAAGAAATTTCGAAGCCATTCAACTTCTTCTCCAGCTTTGTCGAGTACAATGAATTTGGATTCCATTGTCAATCTAGCAATGCACGTTTGTTTTGAGGATTTTGAAGATACAACTTCACCTCTAAGGGTAAACACCCGTAGACTTAGAGTCTTTTGTATCAGATATCCAATTTGCATCGCAATGTCTTTAAAAAGTAACTGGATATTTTGAGTAGTGCAGTCCATAGTTTTATGTTTATTTTAAATAACCCAAAACTCTTAATATTGCCTTCCAGTTATCTATCCCTGGATTACTCGTTAATCGACTTAGTTTACTTATCGAGTATGCTATGCCCAGTCGTATATATTTCATGATATACATTAAACTGCCGATAGTACAAGAGTATTCTATTTGAGATATGCTTTCAACATTATTTCTTACTAGATGAAAATTTACATCTACATGTGTCTTCATAGGACTGATATCACACTTCTTGAATTTTTCAAGTAATTTCTCTATGTAAACAGATTGAGATAATATAAGTCCATCCGATGTTTTAGAAATTTTAATTCCAAATATAACATCGGCGATACCCAAATCTTTCATGTCAAATCGACTACACAACATTTGTTTTGTAGTTTTGACAATTTCTTAGTTACTACCCATGATAAGTATATCATTAACATAGAGGCACACAAGGACATATCCATTTTGAATGTATTTAAAATAAACACATTTATCGCATTCGTTAATTTTGAAAGGATTTGATAACAATGCATTATCAAATTTTTCATGCCATTACTTAGGTTCTTGTTTTAATCCGTAAAGTGATTTAACAAACTTACATATTTTTCTTCTTGTCCAAGAGCCTTGAACCCTTTAGGTTGATCTATATAAATTTTTGCGTCTAGTTCACCGTTTAAGAATGCGATTTTTATATTCATTTGATGTATTTTAAGTCCATTTGTAGCAGCTATTGCTATTAACATTCGAATGGATGTAATTCTGGTTACCGGTGAATATGCGTCGAAGTAATCTAACCCTTCCTTTTGTCTATAACCTTTAGCTAGAAGTCTAGCTTTATATTTATCAATTGATCCATCGGCCTTCAACTTCTTTTTGAATATTGATTTATAACCTAACGGTTTTGAACTTGGTGGATGATCCACTAGTTCCCATGTGTGATTTTGCAAAATGGATTCAATTTCGCTAATAATTGATTATTTCCAATTAGAAGCATCGGGTAAGGATATTGATTCTTTGTACAATTGAGGTTCATTTTCTAAAAAATATATTAGAAAATATGGACTAAAGGAAGTCGAGGTTCTTGCTCTTTCACAGCATCTTGGCTCATTCTCTATTGATGTGTGATCAATAGGTTGATGAGTA
This sequence comes from Sambucus nigra, assembly GCA_949130495.1. Classification (NCBI taxonomy): domain Eukaryota; kingdom Viridiplantae; phylum Streptophyta; class Magnoliopsida; order Dipsacales; family Adoxaceae; genus Sambucus; species Sambucus nigra. The sequence goes on along the minus strand of CASBWL010000200.1, from coordinate 437,866 downwards.
CCACTTGTAGTAGATCAATTTGTTCTTTTAGATGAAACATATTCTAGGGTCATGTTATACAGAAATTCATTTTCAAAAAATGAAGCGTCCCTTGATTCAATGACCGTATTTACATGAATATCCGAAATCTCATATTTACAAACTAAGAAACGATATGCGTTGCTATTAATAGAATATCCGATGAACGCATAGTCAACATTCTTTAGTCCTATTTTTACCTTTTTCGGTTTAGGAACCATCAGTTTAGCTAAGCAGCCCCACACTCGTAAATATTTATAGCAAGGTCTTCGACCTTTCCATAACTCATAAGGTGTCTTATGATTTTTCTTGTGTGGTACTTTATTAAGAATATAATTAGCAGATAATAAGGCTTCCCTCCACAAGTTATGGGGAGCGCCTGAACTTATCAACATAGAGTTCATCATCTCCTTCATTTACGATTTTTGCGTTTAGAAATACCATTCAATTAAGGAGAATAAGGAGCGGTGGTTTGATGAATAATTTCATTTTCAGAACAAAATTACTCAAATGGATGTTAATATTCACCTCCTCTATCACTCCTAATAGCCTTTATCTGTTTGCTTAATTGATTCTCAACTTCATTCTTGTATTGTTTAAATGCATTAGTAGCCTCATATTTACTATGTAATAAATATACATAGCAATATTTTGTGCAATCGTCAATAAAAGTAATAAAATACTTTTTTCCACCTCTAGTTTGTCCAAAGCCTTATAATTAGGGAACATCCATTTATTTTCACAAATGTGGCGTGTAGCCCCAGTATCCACCCACCATTCCTTGGTATTTCCAACTAAGTTGCATTAAGAGACAACAACAAAAATATTTAAGTCTGCGATACCATCAGAAATGTTCTCACCCTCCATCACATTTGCTCAAGCATTTTGCTTTTTAGCGTTCTTTGTTTGTCAAGCGGTGTCTTGGCTTGCCGTAATTGTAGCATTTGCCTTTCAACTTCTTTCTTTGCTTATATGTTCCTTCCTCATCATGCTTACCTTCAACCACATAAGCCTTAGACTCCATGATGTTCTCCACACTTTTCTTTTGAGATTCATGGTTGTCTTCTTCAATCCACAATCGAACTATCAATTTTTTAACATTCATCTCCTTGTGTTTGTTCTTGAGATAATTTTTTAACAAATTCTAAGATGGAGGCAATTTTTCAATTATTACCCCCACTTGATAATTGTCACTAATCGACACTCCTTCAGCATGAATGTCATGAAGAATAACCTAAAGTTTCTGAACTTGTGCTATAACCGGCTTGGAGTCAATCATTTTGAAGTATAGAAAATGGCCCACGATGAATTTCTTCATGCCCGTATCTTCAGTTTTGTACTTCTTCTGCAAAGAAATCCATAATTCCTTTGTTGTTTTCATTGTGCTGTACACATGGTACAATGGCTTATCCAAGTACGTCAGGATGTAGTTACGACACAGAAAATCAGAATGTTTCCATGCGTCAACGTCAATAACTTTTTCAGTTTCATCTCCTTCTTTCAAAGGTGGACAATCCTCATACACGAACCTTTCCAATTGGAAAGTTGTGAGTTAAACGTACATCTATCCTTGCCAACGTTTAAAATAAGCCCCGGTAAAATTTTTCAGTTTCTTCCCATGTGGCATGGTAACGGGCACAACAACAAGTGTATGTGTCACATTCACGGTAGGTGGAATGTTCACTGTAGGTTGTGTAACTGTGTTTGTATTTTCTGATTCCATTTTTGCTATAAAAACTGATTTTTCATCAATGATAGTATTCATTTGTAATGAAATTATCAAACAAGAATACAAAATTTTGTACACCAATTTTCTCCAAATATAATTCAGAATAAATGAATTCTAACAAGAATTCTAAATAATATTCTGAATGATATAACACATAATTAATCTAAAATATTAACCACTAGTTATTACTAGTCTAAATTAAGAAAATTTGTTGTGACACCCCGCTTAAAATACTAACGGGTGGCCATCCCTATACTAATTTAAATCAAGAATCTTAAGTGGGTCATTCTCAGCATCTACTGTCGATACTAAAATAAATATAGCTAACTACCAAAAATTATAATAAGCGGATTACAAAAATTTAAAACATGCAATGAACATCTTCCAACCAACAACATAGTAACTACAGATCACGATAAAATATGCACACATGCCATGATAAAAGAAGTACTTAGATAAAAGATGATAATTACAACAAAATAAGTATACTCGAATATGCAGTTGGGTCACAGACAATACAACCAGAGAGAAATATAAAAGTACTACATATAACCCTTGGGTATGAACCCGATATACAAAATAAATCCTTAACTAGATTACAAAAGATAGGAAGTGGCTCTAACAAAATCACGCAACAGTCCGCAACTGCTACAGCTCCCAGGGACACTGAATGGAAAAGCATCAATGGCGTCCTTGTGGTGGGACACCTATAATATATTACAATATATATATATAGCAAGGGAGAAATATAAATGGTTTAGAGCCCGAGGTTTAAAAAATTTAGCAAGTGCATTAAAATGCATAATAATCATAAATGCACTATCCCATGATTAAAGTGGAGTCGCACTCTCTTAGAACTCCAACTCACCCCTCGACTAAAGCGCGCACCTAAACGTATGTACATGAACCTTACTTAAACTACCCGACACATTCTAGGGGCAATTCCATCTCAATCTAAACCTAGTTTACACCTGTGTATAACCCACTATCTCAACTAACCAAAACTCTTCTCATTCCAACATATTCTAAGTTTGCACCCGAGCTTATACCTTAATATATTAATAAAATTCATCAGTTTCGAATTATTAACTTAAGCAAGTTATTAAAATTAGGATAGTCACACATCAGCTTTTTATTCTCATAAAGCATTGATTCGCTAACACATAAATTTCTGTACAAAGGACAAAACTTCTCCCAATTTTTGACATTGCACTACATTTCGTGCGTGGGACGTCTCGCAAAGCGAAATCCAAAAACGGAACCCCCCCCCCCCCCCCGATATACTACTCCTTGACAATGATGATCGTCGAGATCCATTATGACCTTGGTACACAACACATATAACGTCCTGCTACTTATTTTGAGTACTACTCTAAGTACCTAAATAAGATATGACACAGTACCTTTAGGGTCTATATAACATTACTTTAGTTATAAAGCACGATCATTCAACCCTAACAAGTACGCACACATAACACACTTAGTGTACATTTAAATATCCAGAACACAATCACTTATAGGATATAAAATACTTCACAATGCTATCATCTTCCATAAATTACTCACTTTATCCCGGGTTACCAGCCACTGGACTATTATCACACCGCCCTGGTAATCAAACAAAACACAATGCATAGGAAATGGTCATAATTCCGAACCTGAAAGTTAGAACGAATCATACCCAAGTCTTCTCACCTAGAGTAAAATCACGTAATAAACAATGGACGACTATGACCTGCGGACTATACTCACCCTGCTCCTCAAGCCAGGGGACCAACATCACACAACTTTCCATGATAGCACTGGAAGGGTATGTTCACACAATAAGTATATATCATTCACACTAGATATATATATAATCACATCATATATGTGCAAATCATCACACAAGGTATATACATTCACGCCATATATACATGCACACATATATATGCATACTATCTCCCATCCGTATGTATAAACATAATGAATTCGTCTATAGGTATATATAACTCTCATTATACTAACCGACGCTATAACGCATACTTCCCAATTCATTTTATAATACGATCCCTCACTTAAAACTTACTCATCCATCACATCTATTAATATGTATAGTCTCTCAATTCAATCAACATTAAGGATACCATCTATATCAGGATGCACACCGATCTACAATAATTATCTCCAAATAGAAATCTCGATGCTAGTAGGATTTCCTCACTAAGTTGATACGATAACTTCAATTTGTACTCTCTCGTAGTAACTCAGTACTACCCCAATATTTCATCATATGTGAAACTCCCTAAAAATATCCAAAACATACTTCTCATAACATATTTGCAAGTTCCTAATCGATAAACGCGAACAGAACGGAGCGAAACTCACTCTAGAAAAACCTCAAAAAATAACCCTATTTTCAAATTGATTTGGCACAGTCCGAATCGATTCAGTTCTCAAAGCGAATCGATTTGCCCCTAATGCGAATCGATTCGGTCCAAAGAACCCGTTAGTCTGTCTCAAGCCGAATCGATTCGACATTGGGTCCGAATCAATTCGGTCACTCAGACCTGTAAGTCTGCAACATTGCAAATCGATTCGACCCGTTCAACAGCTACGAAATGGATTATTATTCTCCATTACCCCAAAATCAAATTTATCATCTTCTCTCCATTTTTCTTCAGCCCAAATATATTTCTAACATCAAAATCATTATATATATCAACCCAACTATATATACAACCTCAAATCCATATAAACACACCTCAAATGCAAGATTTAAACCAAAAACTAGGTTTTAACATTTTAACCCAAAATCCACATTTTTTATCCACAAATCATGAAATAAAATACACACATGAATTATTTAGCAAGATTAATCACTTGCCTCAAAGTTGTAGAGGTTTAATCTTCCTCAAAATCATGGATTGGCCGGAGTGTCCAAACTTTTCTCCTCTTTCTCTTCTTCCTTTCCTCTTCCCTCTCTCTCTCTAGGGTTTTCTCTCAATCTCAGGAATGAGATTGTTATTTCACATAGGCATTATAAGGCTTAACTCCAAGATACCCAACTTTAAATGATAATACACACTTTAAATGACTCGTTTACTCCAATTCGAGTCAAACTAAGTTAAATTATTTCGGAACCGAAATAAAACCGAAGTACAGTAATTTTGACTATCTCGACCCATCCCGGATCAAACGCGCACTCCGGATCGTCATCCGAAATACTTTATAACATCCTCACATTTTGACCTCAATTGCAAAATTTAAAATTCTTCAATTTGAATAAATATTATTTCTCCCAGAATAATTAAATTCTCAGTCTTAAAAATCACGGGGTATTACAGACTTCCCCCCTTACAACAAATTTCGTCCTCAAAATTTAATTAAGTCTAGCACTCCAAATCTCAACTAGCTCCTATGACACTTACCCTCAGGATCACTATACCTATTCCTCCCACTTCTCAGGGAAAATTACATTTAACTTTAAAATCAAATTAGTCAACCAGGGCACCCATACACCCTGTACCCAAGCTCAACTGCATAAACATTTCTTGGCTCCACTTGCCTCAAATCGTAAGATAACTCTAAACAAATCAATCCATTATAACTTACTAAGTATATAAAAATTTTAAAATGTGTGAATATTTAACTCTTCTCAATTCCTAGCATTCGCTACTTTCATGCGGGGGAGGTCTCACAAGCGAAATCCAAATAAGGAACCCGCTTAATACACAACTATGTAGCTCTGTCGGGGATTGAGATCAGTTAAACCAGGAGTAAGGTTTTAAAAAATATTTTTGAATCATTTTGATATTTCCTAAAGGCCTATAAAATAATGTAATACAAAATAGTTTTATGTCTTTCGACACACACAAATCAAATACCTTATGCCCAAGACACAAGGCGCGAGCCATTACAATACTCTTACCAACCTTCTAATACTTAACATGCACACAACCATGAGCTAAGATTTCTATCTCAACAATGATCCCTCTAAACCCTGAATCTCTTTAGTAACAAAAATCCTTTACATCATATCAAAACATCGCGATAAGATAGGGACTTCCACAACTTAAATATTACAAATACGTGCATATAGCATAACTATAGAACGATGGTATTACCGTTACTACTCCATAAAATTTAACAGTTCCTATTCCCAAAACAGAATCGTAACTCTCGACTAACACATCACAAGACAATTTTCCCCAAAAGATATCATCTAAGTTCCCCACTAGCTCACTCCTCCCTTCTAGGTAATTCTACACATAACAGGGCTATAACGACTAACCACTCATCAAAATCTTACATGCGATGCTCCGAATACCCCTTAAAGCATAACCTAAACACAAAGGAAAAATAATTTACATTTACCTCCATATTCCAACTGCCTCGCTTCATCCATGGGTACTTGTTCGAAGTCCTCCTGCGCAAACTGGCCTATGATTTGTTGTAGGGGTTGCACATCCAAAACCTCCTCAAAAATTTTCCCTCTACCTCTCTTGGGACAATCCCTTTTTCTATGGCCTATTTCTCTACAAAAGAGACATCTACCAGCAAATCCTCCCTGCCCATCTTGAGGGTTAAAGCGTTGTTGCGACCCTTGATAATCATGCCTATACCATCTTGCTCCACTGGCATCATCTTCTTCAGACCTACTTGATGAACCTGAGTCTCTAAATTTCTTACTCCCTTTCAAATGAAGACGATACTCCTTACACTATAACAATGTCGCATTCACCACCAATTAAAAGTCAATAATGATGGGTTCCCTAGCAAATGCTGCCAAATTTTCCATTCTAAACCTCCAATGAACTTCGCTATTCGCTTATCCCTCGTATTTACCTCATCGATCATGAAATTTGCCAATGGTGTAAATTCTTCTTCGTACTCAGCCACCGTTCGATCACCTTGAGACACATCCTATAATCTCCTCATCATTTTCGTCTACATTGCGGAAGGAAAATACTTTCTGTCAAAGCGTTCCTAAAAAATTTCTATGGGCATTGCATCTCTCTGTTCCGATGTGGTGACTGACTCCCACCATTGGAGAACGACACCTGTTAACTTAAAAGGTGGCGAGTATTTGCTTTTGCATCTCACTGCATTTAACCATTCGAAGGTGCCTTTGCATACCCTTCTTCCAATGACTTGCAACTATTGCATCAACTCCTCTCGAAAATTCTGGAGGATGTCCCTTTAGAAAAACTTCTCGTACTCTTTCCCACGCAGATGGTCTTGGGTGGGTTTGGGCTACTTGAGCTATAGGTTGATGTGCCATCACAGAAATGGCAGCAGTTACTGCTTATGCCACAATATTGGCAACTTCGACTGTGGTCACAACCCTTTGAGGTATTTGGGGTTCTATATTTTCATCCCCTCTGTTTACCTTGCCTGGACGACCTCTTTTTGGTGGCATATGAAACAAGAGTAACTGTATCAGAACATCATTCGAGTGATTACACATCGCAGAAGAAAATATAGGTGTAATGAACACAATAGTCCTAATAATATGGATCTACATCAAGAATGCTTATGGAAGAACGCAGAAAACCCGCACAGATCTTAAAGACTCTAGAACCTGATGCTATGATACCACCTATGACACCCCGCTTAAAATTCTAACGGATGGCCAGCCCTATACTAATTTAAACCAGGTTTCTCAAGTGGATCATTCTCATCATCTAATGTCGATACTAAAATAAATATAACTAACTACCAAAAACTATAATAAGAGAATGCCAAAAATTTAAAACATGCAATGAACTTCATCCAACCAACAACATAGTAACTACCGATCATGATAAAATATGCACATGTGCCATGATAAAAGAAGTACTCAGATAAAACGTGATAAGTACAACAAAAGAAGTATACCCAAATATGCTGTCAGGTCACAGACAATACAACAACCTGGGAGAAATATAAAAGTACTACATATAACCCTTGGGTATGAACCCGATACACAAAGTGAATCCTTAACTAGATTACAAAAGATAGCAAGCGGCTCTAACAAAATCCGGCAAAAGTTCGCAACTGCTACAACTCCCAGGGACACTGAATGGAAAATCATCACTGGCGTCCTTGCAGTGGGACACCTATAATATATTATAATATATATAGAAAGGGAGAAATATAAACGGGTCAGAGCCCAAGGTTGAAAACATTTTAGCAAGTGCATTAAAATGCATAATAATTATAAATGCACTATTCCATGATTAAAGTGGAGTCACACTCTCTTGGAACTCCAACTCACCCCTTGACTAAAGCACGCACCTAAACGTATGCACATGAACCTTACTTAAACTCCCCGACACATTCTAGGGGCAATTCCATCTCAATCTACACCTTGTCTATCCCTGCGTATAACCCACTATCTCAACCAATAAAAACTCTTCTCATTCTAACATATTCTAAGTTTGCACCCGAGCTTATACATTAATATATTAATAAAATTCATTATTTTTGAATTATTAACTTAAACAAGTTATTAAAATCAGGATAGTCACACATCAGCTTTTTATTCTCATAAAGCATTGATTCTCTAGAACATAAATTTGAGTACAAAGGACAACTTCTCCCAATTTTCAACATTGCACTACATTTCGTGGTGGGAGGTCTCACAGAGCAAAATCTAAACAAGGAACCGCCCGATACACTACTCCTTGACAATGTTGATCGTCGAGATCCATTACGCCCTCGGTACACAACACATATAACGTCCTGATACTTATTTTGAGTACTACTCTAAGTACCTAAATAAGATATGACACATTACCTTTAGGGTCTATATAACATTACTTTAGCTATAAAACACGATCATTCAACCCTAACAAGTACGTACATATAACACACTTAAAGTAGATTTAAATATCCAGAAAATAATAACTTATAGGATATAAAATACTTCACAATGCTATTATCTTCCAGGAATTACTCACTTTATCCCGAGTTACCAGCCACCGGACTATTATCACACCGCCTTGGTAATCAAACAAAACACAACGCATAGGAAGTGGTCATAGCTCTGAACCTGAAAGTGAGAATGGATCATACCCAAGACTTCTCACCTAGGGTAAAATCACACAATAAATAATGGACGACTATGACCTAGGGACTTCTCTTTAAGCCAGGGGCCTCACCCACATCGCGCAACTTTCCATGATACCACTGGAGGGGTATGCTCACACAATAAGTATATAGAATTCACACTAGATATATATTCAATGACATCATATATGTGCAAACCATCACACAAGGTATATACATTCACACCATATATATATATACACATATATATACGTACTATCTCTCATCCGTATGTATAAATGTAATGAATTCGGCTATAGGTATATATAACTCTCATTATACTAACCGGTGCTATAACGCATACTTCCGAATTCATTTTGTAATACGATCCCTCATTTAAAACTTACTTATCCATCACACCTATTAATATGAATAGTCTCCCAATTAAATCAACATTAAGGATACCATCTATATCCGGATGCACACCGATCTACAATAATTATCTCCAAATAAAAATCTCGATTCTAGTAGGATTTCCTCACTAAGTTGATATGATAACTTCAATTTGTACTCTCTCGTAGTAACTCGATACGACCCCGATATTTCATTATATGTGAAACTCCCTAAAAATCTCAAAAACATACTTCCCATAACATATTTGCATGTTCCGAATCGATAAACTTGAACGGAACGGAGCGAAAATAACTCTAGAAAAACCTCGGAAAACATCCCTGTTTTCGAATCGATTCGGCCCGGTCCGAATCAATTCAGTCCTCAAAGCGAATCGATTCCCCTTAATGCTAATCGAGTCGGTCTAAAGGACCGGTTAGTTTGTCTCAGGCTGAATAGATTCGGATTTGGGTTCAAATCGATTTGGTCACTCAAACTTGTAAGTCTGCAACATTCCAAATCGATTCAGAAGCAGCTATGAAATGGCTTATTTTTCTCCAAAACCCAAAATTTCAAAAATCAATTTTATCATCTTCTCTCCATTTTTCTTCAACTCAAATATGTTTCTAACATCAAAATCATTATATATATATGAACCCAACTATATATACAACCTCAAATCCATATAAACACACCTCAAATGCAAGATTTAACCAAAAATCTAGGTTTCAACATGTTAACCCCAAATCCACATTTTTTATCCACAAATCATGAAATAAAATACACACATGAATTATTTAACAAGATTAATCACTTGCCTCAAAGTTGTAAAGGTTGAATCTTCCTCGAAATGGTCGATTGGCCGGAGTTTCCAAGCTTTTCTCCTATTTCTCTTCTTCCTTTCCTCTTCTCTCTCTCTCTAGGGTTTTATCTCAATCTCAAGAATGAGATTGTTATCTCACGTAGGCATTATAAGCCTTAACTCAAAGATACCCAACTTTAAATGATAATACACACTTTAAATATCTCGTTTACTCCAATTCGAGTCAAACTAAGTTAAATTATTCTGGAATCAAAATAAAACCCAAGTACTGACATTTTGACTATCTTGACCCATCCCGGATCAATCGCGCAATCAGGATCGTCATTTGAAATACTTTATAACATCCTCACATTTTGACCCCAATTGCCAAATTTTAAAATCTCCAATTTGAATAAATATTATTGCTCCGAAAATAATTAAATTCTCAGTCTTAAAAATCACGGGGTGTTACAGACTCCCCCCCTTACCTTACAACAAATTTCATCTTTGAAATTTAGTTAAGCCTAGCACTCCAAACGTCAACTAGCTCATACGACACCTACCCTCGAGATCACTATACCTATTTCTCCCACTTCTCACCACGAATTACATTTAACTTTAAAATCAAATTAGTCAACCAGGGCGCCCATACACCCTGTACCCAAGCTTAACTGCATAAACATTTCCCAACTCCACTTACCTCAAATCGTAAGATAACTCGAAAAAAATCAATCCATTATAAGTTACTAAATATATAAAAATTTTGAAATGTCCGAAGATTATATCGTCTCAATTCCTGAAATTCGCTACTTTCATGCGGGAGAGGTCTCACAAGAAAAATCCAAATAAGAAACCCGCCCAATACACTACTGTGTAGCTCTGTCGGGGATTGATATCAGTTAGACCAGGAGTAAGGTTTTAAAAAATATTTTTGAATCATATTGATACTTCCCAAAGGCCTATAAAACAATGTAATACAAAATAGTTTTATGTCTTTCGACACACACAAATCAAATACCTTATGCCCATGACATAAGAGTTAAAACACAAGAGTTGGGATACCCCAAAGGCATCCAAGCCTTAGTCTATACTTGGGGTGTTATTAGCTCTTCAATTTTTCACTACTCTTCCAATGTGGGACAAGAGTTAAAACACACCCAATTCATTAACTTTCATTGCTTTATGAGTCACTTTGGACACAAATATATCATTCATAACTTAATGGAATTGGACATGTGAATATACCACGTTAATATCCCTACGTAGAAGAACTCATTTATATATGGTCCCGCAAATATTGAGGTGCGGGTCCCATTTAAATTTGAGCTCAAAGTAGCTCAAAATTTGTTGTCCAAATACCCATTTTCTAACAATATATATGCGAAAAATGTTACATTTTTTCTTTAATTTAAAGATTTAAATTAATTTCAACTTTTAGAATTTGGATTACAGTTATAATACTTCATTAGAATGTTTTTTAAGTTATATTTGAAGAAAATTCCTAATTTTATTTACTTCCTAAGTATATTTTTAGACTCGAGATCCTATCTAAACCAACCCAAAAATCACTGGTTTTGTTCTAAAAAGTAAACATATCCCCCGAATAAGATGTTCGATTAGTAGGTTAACCGAACCAATGGTGTGAACCCTTGATTTGTAAAATCTTCCCGACTAGCCTTTTATTATTTGTTTATCAAATTTGGTGTTAATTTTGTTAGAAGTGGGTCTTCAATTTGTCATTACTTTCACTAGCATACAACCCCATGCGATGCACATGCTATGTTCAATAAACAAATATAATGCTAATTATAAAAATTAGTATATATCATAAATTCAATATCTTATCGTAAAGCCATTATGAAAGGTTAATTTTATCACAAATAAAATTTGTCTTCTATTTTTAAATTTTTTTATTATATAAAAAATATTTTTTATAAATAAAACCTTCAAAATAACTGTGCACATTTTATATAAAAAATTTATAAATATTTACATTTGTTTTTAGTTTAAAAATTGTATGTCATTTATAGACACAAACATAAAGTTTTTTCTATAAATAAAACGTAAAAATATGTTTTTATAACCAAAACCTTTTTTTATTTATATTAAAAATAATTTTAAAACTTTGAAATTTTTTTTGACTCAAAAAATATTTTTTATAAACAAAAACTTCAAAAAAACTTTACATATTATATGTCTAAGAATTATACATTTATTTATTTTTAGTTTAAAGAGCTTTGTCATGTGTTGATAAAAACTTAAAGTTTATTCAATAAATAAAATGTTAAACATGTTTTTATAACCAAAAACTTTTTATTTATTTATTTGTATAACAAATAATTTTGAAAATTTTCAAACTTTTTTTTTAAGAAATAAAAACATTATATAGATGTAGCAGTATTAGTAGCATTGTGTATAAATAAAAAGAGATTAATTGAATCTTGATGGTGTTGGATTGATATATTAATAATTGGAGTTTAGAATGGATTATATTTTTAGTTTTCAAGGGACTTTTAATCTATTCTTTTTTGTAATACCCCGCACTTTTATGGGAAAGTAAATTTTCATAAATGGGTGAAATTTGAAAATTTGAGGAATTTTTCGGAATAATAATTTTTGGAGATTAGTACTGTTAGAGGATTTTCGATGTATGTTATAACTACTTTTGGGAATAAGTAGACGAGAAGGATTATTTAATTGTAAGTCGCAGTGGGTAAAGCGACAAAGGATAATATTTTAATTGGAAAATCCGTATTGAGATATGTCGAGTTTAATTAGTGCGTTGTGATCAAGTACCTCGGATGGAAATTTCGATTGGGTGGTTGGTTTCCAAATGGCCGAGATAGTCAGAATAGAGTATCCAGAGGTATTTTCAGGCTCTGAGAATATTTGGGCTAATAGGGACTCGTAATTGATTAACGAGTCATTTTTGGGTTTAACAAGGGATAAACCCTTTTTCTCCACATATAAGGCATGGGAGGGGGAAAGAAAGGAAATAAAAGAAAGAGGAGAGGAGAAGAGGAGAGAAAAGAGGAAAAAAATGGAGGTTCCTGCCAAACTCCACGGGATTCGACTCGGGATCGTCGGATTTTATCCACGAGGCAAGTGTTTACTTGCTTTCTTTCTTTAAAGCATAAATCTCATATTTTTGTTCGAAGAAATTAAAGTACAAAGATTTCGGGATGGGTGTTTGTGAAGAAAAATGAGTTTTTGGAAAAGTCAACGAATTAACCACGAAATATATCCAAATTGGAAAACTTAGGTTTTAATAAAAAAAAATCGTTGTTGGAAATGGGTTCTAGGATGTTGAGAACCCTTATCGTTCGTGTATAGGTAGTTAATTAAGGTTGGGAGACGTTAGGTGATGAGACACTAGCTTGAGAGAAGCTTTAATGGCTGAAACATCTTTTCGGAAAAGAAGCTGTCCGCAGCCATCGATCGATCGAGGGTAGAGGATCGATCGATCGACCATCGATCGATCGAAGGCCAAGGGTCGATCGATCGACCCTTCAAGATTTTTGGGACTTTTTGCCTAGGGTTAATTCTATGGGATGATTTCCAATTTTAATTGGTTCTAGCTTATTCATTTGAGGAAATAAGTATTTATCTTGTAATTTAGCACTAGCTATTTGAGGAAATTTATAGGGGCTAGGAGGGTGCTAATTTGGTGTGACACTAAAAATCATATTTTTGAGGAAAATAATGGATTAAGAAAATAAAGGTTTAGGATTCCTAAAATAGAGTGGGGACCTGGAAATTTCTATTAATTAAGTGAAATACATACCTTGGGTTCATGAAAAATGGAACCCATGACTTATTTATTTAAGGGTGTTTAGGACGAGTAACACTTGAGTTGGACTTTCGGTGGGGGATGGTGCGTATAAAATTAAGCACGAAGAGAATATAATTATGTGTAAAATTGTGTACGATAAAATCTTACAAGGTGGATAGGATGAAATTGGGATATAGGCTAAAGAGGATTTAGCGGTTGTACGATACGTCTATTGACGACTGTAATTATTGGTGGTGCAATACTTATGAGAATTAAGATAAGTCAATGGTATACTTATCTAATTAGTACGAATTGGGACATTAGGGTTTATGTACAAGTCCTTAATTAGTGATTAAGGTGTGATTTATACTTAATAGAGAGAATACTTATGAGATTAGTATTAAATAGTAAGGTACTTAAATATTATTATGAAATTGGCAATCATAGCCATATCTACATTTGAGGAGTGATAAATGTGTGTGTATATATATATATATATTTATATATATATATATATATATATATATATATATATATATATATATATATATATATATATATATATATATATATATATATATATAATGTGTGATTTAAGCATATATATAATATTATACGGATATGTATATATATCTATGTGTGGATGGTATATATATATATGTGAAGCATACCCCCTTTAATGTTATCATTGGGAAGTTGCGCTATGAAGGTGAGCACCCTAGCTCGATGAGTAGGGTGTGGATATTCCCCAGGTCATGGCGTCCATTGTGATATTGTGTGATTTTTATTAGGGGTGACACGTGGTGGGTATGTTTCGTCTCATTGACAGGGTGGAACTATGACCTCTTCCTAGACATTATGTGTGTGTTGACCACGAAGTAAGTGATATTTAATCCTACCGGTGGTCCCCAGGATGGTACATGAGTGGTGCCCGGGAAGATGATAGCATTGAGAGGCCGCATTCTCGAGTTATAGCTCGTTGGGATGGTTATTATACTTATGTGTGCAATAGGTATAATTATATATTGGATGAGTATAGTATATTATTTGTATATGAAGACAAGCCATCATATAGTAAAGCCATGTATATAAAGTGAAAGGCCTAATAAAGCTGTAGTATATAGATATATATTATTATTATATGCTTATATGAGTCTTATATTTACGTCATGTGTTGAGGGTCTAATGGATCTCGAAGATCGACGCTGCCAAGTAGTAGTGTATCGGAGGGGTTCCTTGTTTAGGTTTTGCTTCGCGAGACACCCCATGCACGAACTGAGAACAGTGTTGAGAATGGAAAGAAGTTTAGCCCTTAGTACACGTGTTGTCGAGTTTTCTAGCATACGGGTGAATTAGATTAGTTAGGCGGGGTAGCTTAACTAGGATGTTTTAAACGAATGCGTTAGGTGTGCACTGTTAGAAGAGGGGTGAGGGGTATCTGATGGGAGTGCGCTACCAACTTAAATATGAGGTAAAACCTATTTTTGAAAAATATAGCATTTATGCACTTGCAAAATATTTTCACAACTCGGGCTCTGACCCGTTTTCCTATTTTTCCCTTTCTTGCTATATATATATAATTGTCCAGACACAGGGACGCGTGGATGATGATTCCTTCGAGTCAGACGGCTGCTGCAGCAGTTGTGGATGCATGCAGGTTTACTGTAGATGCTTCTATCCTTATAATCTAGATAGGAGGTACAATATAAACACTCGGGAAAAATCCCAACTGCATTTATTTATTCTTTTAGCGCCTTTTATACAGTTTCTATTGAGTTGTATTATTGTTAAACCGAGTGTTCGATTATTTTCATTTCATTTCAGTTTCATTTATTCTTACTGTGTGAATGTGTTAATTGGAAATTGTTTAAAAAGATTAGTTAAATAAAATTTTGACGCCAACCTAATAGGTTATTAGTAATTAAATTGGTTTTCGATAGTGATGCTAAGCAGGATCCATATGCGACTCCTATTTTAATTTGGTACATGAGTGATTGCTTGGAATTTTATTAGGCGGGGCATCACAGATGGTATCACAGCATCAAGTTCTAGTGTCCTTAGGAATCTATGTGGATGTACTACACTTTCAGCGTTGCTCTTGATTTTTTATAGAGCCTCGGGATTTGGATTGTTGATTCCTCTTGTGAGATTTCGTTCTCCTGACCTAATATAAGATTATAGTAATCTTGTGCGCACTCCTTCGAGATTCGTTTGCGGAGCAAGGAAGGCGGTTGGAGGTGGGGCTTAAAGGGAGCTATGAGTCGAAGTTGGAGACTAGGACTATGGTAAAGGTCACTCCCCATATGGCATGTGCTAAGGATTGTTCTGGAGACTATAAAAGTATAGTAGTCACGAGTATCCGAGTACCGCTGTAGTAGAGAGTGATACTAAAGTTGAATTACCCGATGAAACTAAGGGTCTGAAAGAGGTCTTTGATAAAGACCATATGTCGAGATTTAAATTTATACGAAGTCGGTGTAGCTTTACTTAGTGGAAGTAGAAGGCTCAGGAGCTTTGACTTAGAGCAAGGTTGAAATGGTGGAAACGGTAGTCACCATTTTTGGGGGAGCAGGATGTTTTTCTCGTAGAGGAATCTTACGGACAGTTTCAACCGCGAGTTCCTTTAGTTTATCAGTAATGAAGAGAATGCAGTCTATGGATCATTCACATAAGGATCGGTCAGATTGCCGACTGTGAATAAAGAGTGATATGGAGAAGTGAACCTTGTACCGAAGTGAAGTAGGTACAATGAAGAGAGAGTTATTCGGAAGAATGAGTGGGCCATTAGAAAGTGTTCCTCACCCTTATGGAGAATTTGTGTTTGCGGAACCCCATTGGTGGAAATCCACCTGGGGAAATCCCTTGAAACAAGGCTGTTGAGGCCGGAGGAGGTGTTTCCTTTTTTTGAAGAAGTTAAGGGGAGCGAGTAAAGTGATTGTCAGGATCGTGACTATGGAGTCCAAGCTACTGATAACCTTGAAAGGGTCAGGGTGACCCGAGATAGGGAATTCATTAAGTAATTTTTAAGTTCAGTTAGGATAAGTGTACTAAGTTCGGGAACCGTTTAGAGTAGTCATAGAGATTGGCGAAGTTATCATTATATGTTTTACCTCAGATAGCGGAGGTATATTTTGTGTAACTAGATAAAGTCGCGGTATTTCGCTAACCCTAGATTTGTGTGTGTAATTCAAGCTTTGTGGCAGTATCGATAACATTAATATAGTGTATGTCTGTGTGTTTTCCGCGGTAGCGGAGTTAGATTTTCTTTCATTCCCTGTAAAAGCGGGTGTTGATAATTTGAATATATATATATGGTTTGTACTACTCATTTTATGTGTAAAATACGAGTATGGTATTACTCTGAGTATAAAATATTCTTTGTGGATCAAAACAATAGCAGGCTAATGATTGCAGGACTATCGTGTCCACGGTTCCAGAGTGGAACAGGTTATTGTTGCCGTATCTCGCCTGGTTAAAGGTTAAGTTAACCTTTGTTGTTATGGGTAAATGGAAGTTTGGTAAGCAGAGGTTTCGTTATTATGAATTGAGTGTGTGGCGACCTGTTAGAGACGATTTAAGGCATACAATGATGTTGATTTCGTGAATAAGACATATAGTGTGGATGAAACATTATAGACTGAGAGTCGTGTGATGATGGTATGCTTAGAGATGGAAGTGCCATGGAAAAGCAATAAAATGTTTCTCTCACCGCAAGTATAAATGTCAAGCAAAGGTAAAGGAAATTGATTTAAGTGTTGTAACTAGGCCTTGATGAGAAGGGAAATTCGAAGATAATATGTTTTGGGTGTGAGGTTTATAACATGTTTGAAGAGAGTGGGTGCCTTGATTAGTTAGACTTTCCTTTCACCAAGGTGGAAGGATGGAGGGGTAGATGCACATGGGTAGGTTAGTGAGATAGGATTTAGGACATACCGTTGATGTGCCTTAAGTCGTTATATCTCGATGATCGACAATGCAAGGAAGTAGTGTAATGGGAGGGTTCCTTGTCTCGATTTCGCTTTGCGAGACGTCCCATGCATGAAACTGAGCAAATGTCAGAAGTTGAGAGAGGCCTTGGGCACTAGGGTATTTAGGATAGTATTAGTTTTACTTGTATTGGAGACACATATATCGTAGGATTATTAGAATTTTATGTCGGAGGGATTAGTGGCGCCGATGAAAGGAAATAGATGTAAGTAACCACAAGAAGACTGGTTGACTAACCGTGTGAAGAATTGAATTCGACGGGTTAGGAAAACCCATGTGTGAGTATTACACCGAAGAAATAAAGCCCATATTTAGAGAGAGTGTTACGTTTTGAACGTTTACATTGGTTGTGCTGATAGGCACGAGTTATAAGAGTATGGGGACATTGGTAAATTGGGTATATACCGTCTGATTTAGAAGAGGTATAGTATATAAGTTGAATATTATGCCGTGAGGCAGTATAAGTAGAATTAGTATGGGTCTAAAGGAATGTCATGAGTGGTAGGCGAGAATCCAATTGTATAGGGAAATAAGAGATAGCATGCCCAAGATAAGCGATGACAGACGAAAGTGGTCGAGCGTTAGAGTAATTTCTTTTGGGGGGAAATTAAATATCCAGATGTAGACGAGCGGATGTTTAGAATTGTTTTTGGACGTTAGAGCGACGGCTGTAGGCTTGTCTTTCTACGTGGGGCACTAGAAATGATGGGTGCGATGTGACGTTATTGGAGTCACTTTACGACCGTGGTAGTCGTATAGTGTATGGTTGAGAACCATTGGGTTAGTATTGTTCCCCTTGATTATTGGTGGTAGCATTGGTTGTATCTGAATTTCGAGGGCGAAATTTCGTTGTAAGGGGGGGGGGGGGGGGGGGGGGGGGAGTACATAATACCCCGCACTTTTATGGGGAAGTAAATTTTCATAAATGGGTGAAATCTGAAAATTTGAGGAATTTCTCGGAATAATAATTTTTGGATTTTAGGATTGTTTGAGGATTTCCCATGTATGTTATAACTACTTTTGGGAATAAGTAGACGAAAAGGATTATTCAAATACATGTCGCAGTGGGTAAAGCGACAAAGGATAATATTTTAATGGGAAAACCCGTATTGAGATATGTCGAGTTTAATTAGTGGGTTATGGTCAAGTGCCTCGGATGGAAATTTTGATTACGTGGTTGGTTTCAGAATGGCCGAGATAGTCAGAATATAGTATCCGAGGGTATTATTCAGGCTCTGAGAATATTTGGGCTAATAGGGACTCGTAATTGAGTAAACAAGTCATTTTTGGATTTAACACGGGATAAACCCTTTTTCTCCACATATAAGGCATGGGAGGGGAAAGAAAGGAAATAAAAGAAAGAAGAGAGGAGAGGAGGAGAGAAAAGAGGAAGAAAAGGGAGGTTCCGTCCAAACTCCGCAGGATTAGACTCGGGATCGTCGGATTTTATCCACGAGGTAATTGTTTACTTGCTTTCTTTCTTTAAAGCATAAATCTCATATTGTAGTTGGTAGAAATTAAACCACAAAGATTTTAGGATGGGTATTTGTGAACCAAAACAGGTTTTCAGAAAAGTTAGCGGATTAACCACGGAATATATCCAAATTGGAAAACTTAGGTTTTAATAAAAAAAAAATCGTTGTTGGAAATGGGTTCTAGGATGTTTAGGACCCTTATCGTTTGTGTATAGGTAGTTAATTGAGGTTGGGAGACGTTAGGTGAGGAGACACAAGCTTGGGAGAAGCTTTAATGGCTGAAATAGCTTCTCGGAGAAGAAGCTGTCCACAGCCATCGATCGATCGAGAGTAGAGTATCGATGGATCGACCATCGATCGATCGAGGGCCAAGGGTCGATCGATCGACCCTTCAGGATTTTTGGGACTTTTTTCCTAGGGTTAATTCTATGGGATGATTTCCAATTTTAATTGGTTCTAGCTTATTCACTTGAGGAAATAAGTATTTATCTCGTAATTTAGCACTAGCTATTTGAGGAAATTTATAGGGGCTGGAAGGGTGCTAATTTGGTGTGGCACTAAAAATCATATTTTCGAGAAAAATAATGGTTTAAGAAAATAAAGGTTTAGGGTTCCTAAAATAGAGTAGGGACCTGTAAATTTCTATTAATTTAGTGAAATATAGACCTTGGGTTCATGGAAAATGGAATCCATGACTTATTTATTTAAGGGTGTTTAGGACGAGTAATACTTGAGTTGGTCTTTCGGTGGGGGATGGTGCGTATAAAATTAAGCACAAAGAGAATGTAATTATGTGTAAAATTGTGTGCGATAAAATCCAACAAGGTGGATAGGATGAAATTGGGATATAGGCTAAAGAGGATTTAGCGGTTGTCTGATACGTCTATTGACGACGGTCATTATAGGTGGTGCAATACTTATGAGAATTAAGATAGGTCAATGGTATACTTATCTAATTAGTACGAATTTTTACATTAGAGTTATGTGCAAGTCCTTAATTAGTGATTAAGGTGTGAGTTATACTTAAGAGAGAGAATACTTATGAGATTCGTATTTAAGTAGTAAGGCACTTAAATATTATTATGAAATTGGCAATTGTAGCCATATCTACATTTGAGGAGTGATAAATGTATACTATGTGATTAAAGTATATATAAAATATGGTACGAATATGTATATATATCTATGTGTGGATGGTATATATATATGTGAAGCATACCCCCTCTAATGTTATTATTGGGAAGTTGCGCGATGAGGGTGAGCACCCTGGCTCGATGAGCAGGGTGTGGATATTCCCCAGGTCATGGCGTCCATTGTGATATTGTGTGATTTTTATTAGGGATGAGATGTGGTGGGTATGTTTCGTCTCATTACCGGGGAGGAACTATGACCGCTTCCCAAACGTTGTGTGTGTGTGTTGACCACGAACTAGGTGATATTTAGTCCTACCGGTGGTCTCCAGGATGGTACGTGAGTGATGCCCTGGAAGATGATAGCATTGAGAGACCGCATCCTCGAGTTATAGCTTGTTGGGATGATTATTATACTTATGTGTCTAATAGGTATAATTATATACTGGAAGAGTATAGTTTAATATTTGTATATAAAGACAAGCCATCATATAGTAAAGCCATGTATATAAAGTGAAAAGCCTAATAAAGTTATAGTATATACATATATATTATTATTATATGTTTATATGAGTCTTATATTTACGTCATGTGCTGAGGGTCTAATGGATCTCGACGATCGACGCTTCTAAGTAGTAGTGTATCGGGGGGTTCCTTGTTTAGATTTCACTTCGCGAGACTCCCCGCGCACGAACTGAGCCCAGTGTTAAGAACGGAGAGAAGTTTACCCCTTAGTACTCGGGTTGTCGAGTTTTCTAGTAGAGGGGTGAATTATATTAGATAGGCAGGATAGCTTGACTAGGATGTTTTAAACAAATGCATTAGGTGTGCACTGTTAGAAGAGGGGTGAGGGGTACCTCATGGAGTGCGCTACCAACTTAAATATGAGGTAAAACCTATTTTCAAAAATATAGCATTTATGAACATGCAAAATATTTTCACAACTTGGGCTCTGACCCGTTTTCCTATTTTTCCCTTTCTTGCTATATATATATAGGTGTCTAGACACAGGGACACGTGAATGATGATTCCTTCAAGTCAGACGTCTGCTTTAGTAGCTGTGGATGCATGTTGGTTTACCGTAGACGCTTCTATCCTTGTAATCTAGGTTGGAGGTACTGTATAAACACTCGGGCAAAAGCACACCTGCATTTATTTATTCTTTTACCGCCTTTTATGCGAATTCGATTGAGTTATATTATTGTTAAACCGAGTGTTCGGTTATTTTCATTTCATTTTGGTTTCATTTATTCATTTATTCTTAATATATATATATATAGGTGTCTAGACACAGGGACGCGTGGATGATGATTCCTTCGAGTCAGACGTCTGCTTTAGCAGCTGTGGATGCATGTTGGTTTACTGTAGATGCTTCTATCCTTGTAATATAGGTTGGAGGTACTGTATAAACACTCGGGCAAAAGCCCAGCTGCATTTATTTATTCTTTTACCGCCTTTTATGCGAATTCGATTGAGTTATATTATTGTTAAACCGAGTGTTCGGTTATTTTCATTTCATTTTGGTTTCATTTACTCTTACTATGTGAATGTGTTAATTGGAAATTGTTTAAAAAGATTAGTAAATAAAATTTTGACGCCAGCCTAATAGGTTATTAGTAATTAAATTTGTTTTCGACAGTGATGCTAGCAGGATCCATATGCGACTCCTATTTTAATTTGGTACAGGAGTGATCACTCGGTATTTTATTAGGTGGGGTGTCATAGATGGTATCAGAGCATCAGGTTCTAGTGTCCTTAGGGATCTGTGTGGACGTACTATGCTTTCAGCGCTGCTCGAAATTTGTTATAGATCCTCAGGATTTGGATTGTTGATTCTTCTTGTGAGATTTCGTTCTTCTGCCCTAATATAAGATTATAGTAATCTTGTGCGCGCTCGTTCGATATTCGTGTGCGGAGCAAGGAAGGCGGATGGAGGTGGGGCTTAACGGGAGCTATGAGTCGAAGTTGGAGACTAGGACCATGGCAAAGGTCACTCCCCTTATGGCATTTGCTAAGGATTAAGCTGGCGACTACTAAAGTATAGTAGGCATGAGTATCCAAGTACCGCTATAGTAGAGAGTGGTACTAAAGTTGAATTACCTGATGAAGCTAAGGGTTTGAAAGAGGTTTTTGATAAAGACCATGCATCGGTGTAGCTTTAAATTTATACGAAGTCGGTGTAGCTTTACTTAGTGGAAGTAGAAGGCTCGGGAGCTTTGACTTAGAGCAAGGTTGAAATGGTGCAAACGGTAGTCACCATTTTCGGGGGTAGCGGGATGTTTTTCTCGTAGAGGAATCTTACGGACAGTTTCAACCGCGAGTTCCTTTGGTTTATCAGTAATGAAGGGAATGCAATTTATGGATCATTCACATAGGGATCGGTCAGATTGGCGACTATGAATAAAGAGTGATATGGAGTAGTGAGCCTTGTACCGAAGTGAAGTAGGTACAATGAAGAGAGAGTTATTCAGAAGAATGATTGGGCCATTAGAATGTGTTCCTCACCCTTATGGAGAATTTGTGTTCGCGGAACCCCATTAGTGGAAATCCACCCGGGGAAATCCTTTGAAATAAAGCTGTTGAGGCCGAAGGTGGTGTTTTCTTTTTTTGAAGAAGTTAAGGGGAACTAGTAAAGTGATTGTCAGGATCGCGACTATGGATTCTAAGATACTAATAACCTTGAAAGGGTCAGGGTGACCCGAGATGAGGGATTGATTAAGTAATTTTTAGGTTTAGTTAGGACAAGTGTACTAAGTTCGGGAACCGTTTAGAGTAGTCAGAGAGATTGGCGAAGTTATGATTATAAGTTTTACCTCAGATGACGGAGGTATATTTGCTGTGACTAGATAAAGTCACGATATTTCTCTAACTCTAGATTCGTGTGTGTAATTCGAGCTTTGTGGCAGTATCGATAACATTAATATAGTGTATGTATATGTGTTTTCCACGGTAGCCGAGTTAGATTTTCTTTCATTCCTTGTTAAAGCGGGTGTTGATAATTTGAATATATATATCTTGTTTGTACTACTCATTTTATTTGTAAACTAAGATTATGGTATTACTATGAGTATAAAATATTCTTTGTGGATCAAAACGATAGTAGGCTAATGATTGCAAGACTATCATGTCCGCTGTTTTAGAGTGGAACAGGTTTTTGTTGCGATATCTCGCCTGGTTACAGGTTGAGTTCGCCTTTGCTGTTATGGGTAGATGGAACTTTGGTAAGCAGAGGTTTCGTTATTATGAATTGAGTTTATGGCGGCCTGTTAGAGACGATTTAAGGCATGCAAGGATGTTTATTTCGTGAATAAACCATATAGTGTGGATGAAACATTATAGACTGAGAGCTGTGTGATGATGGTATTCTTAGAGATGGAAGCGCTATGGAAAAGCACTAAAATGTTTGTCTCACCGCAAGTATAAAGGTGAGGCAAAGGTAAAGGAACTTAATTTAAGTGTTGTAGCTAGGCCTTGACGAGAAGGCAGATTCAAATATAATATGTTTTAGGTGTGAGGTTTATAACATGTTTGAAAAGAGTAGGTGCCTTGATTAGTTAGACTTTCCTTTTTGCCAAGGTGGAAGGATGGAGGGGTAGATGTAAATGGGTAGGTTAGTGAGATAGGATTTAGGACATTCCATTGATGTGCCTCAGGCCATTATATCTTGATGACAGACAACACGAGGAAGTAGTATAACGGGAGGGTTCCTTGTCTGGATTTCTCTTTGCGAGACGTCACACACATGAAACCGAGCAAATGTAGAAAGTTGAGAGAGGCCTTGGGCACTAGGGATATTTAGGATAGTATTAGTTTTACGTGTGTTGGAGACACAACGATCGTAGGATTATTAGAATTTTATGTCGGAAGGATTAATGGTGCCGATGCAAGGAAATAGATGTGAGTAACCACAAGAAGACTAGTTGACTAACCGTGTGAAGAATTGAATTCCGCGGGTTAGGAAAACCCATGTGTGAGTATTACACTGAAGAAATAAAGCCCATATTTAGATAGAGTGTTACGTGTTGAACGTTTACAATAGTTGTGCTGATAGGCACGAGTTATAAGAGTATGGGCACGTTGGTAAATTGGGTATATACCGTGTGATTTAGAAGAGGTATAGTATATAAGTTGAATATTAAGCCATGAGACAGTATAACTAGAATTAGTATGGATCAAAAGGAACGTCATGAAAGGTAGGCAATAATGCAATTGTATAGGGCAATAAGAGATAGCATGACAAAGATAAGCAATGACACTAACGAGAGGGGTCGAGCGTTAGAGTAATTTCATTTTGGGGGAAATTAGATATCCAGATGTAGACGAGCGAACGTTTAGAATTGTGCTTGGACGTTAGATCAGTGGTTTTAGGCTTGTCTTTCTATGTGGGGCACTAGAAATGATGGGTGCGATGTGACGTTATTGGAATCACTTTACGACCGTGGTAGACGTATAGTGTATGGTTGAGAACCATTGGGTTAGTATCGTTCCCCTTGAGGTAATAGGATTTGGAGCGATACCAGATTAGTGGTGGTAGCATTGGTTGTATCTTAATTTTAAGGACGAAATTCCGTTGTAAGGGGGGGAGTACGTAATACCCCGCACTTTTATGGGAAAGTAAATTTTCATAAATGGGTGAAATTTGAAAATTTGAGAAATTTCTCGGAATAATTATTTTTGTAGTTTAGGAGTGTTAGAGGATTTCCGATGTATGTTATAACTACTTTTGGGAATAAGTAGACGAGAAGGATTATTTAATTACAAGTCGTAGTAGGTAAAGCGACAAAGGATAATATTTTAATAGGAAAACCCGTATTGAGATATGTCGAGTTTAATTAGTGGGTTGTGGTCAAGTACCTCGGATGGAAATTCCGATTTGCGCGGTTGGTTTCGGAATGGCCGAGATAGTCAGAATAGAGTATCCAGGGGTACTGTTCAGGCTCCGAGATTATTTGGGCTAATAGGGACTCGTAATTGAGTAAATGAGTCATTTTTGGGTTTAACAAGGGATAAACCCTTTTTCTTCATATATAAGGCACGTGAGGGGGAAAGAAAGGAAAGAAAACAAAGAGGAGAGGAGAGGAGAGGAGGAGAGAAAAGAGGAAGAAAAGGGAGGTTCCGGCCAAACTCCACGGGATTCGACTCGGGATCGTCGAATTTTATCCATGAGGTAAGTGTTTACTTGCTTTATTTCTTTAAAGAATAAATCTCATATTTTAGTTGGTAGAAATTAAACTAAAAAGATTTCGGGATGGGTGTTTGTGAACCAAAACGGGTTTTCGAAAAAGTTAACGGATTAACCACGGAATATATCCCAATTGGAAAACTTAGGTTTTAATAATGAGAAGAGTGGCGCGTGCGTTAAAATTAAGAAATTATATAATTAAATAAAGTTTAACCCAATTAAATCCTAAACATGTATCTAGGTGTGATTGAATAAGATGTAAAGCTTGCAAGAACATTCAAACACACACAAATGAGGAAAAATCCTCTAAAGGGGCAAAACCATTAATTTCACTATAATTTTGTAAAGTACAATTTACATGGATTACAATGAAATACAAGGGTGACACAGAATTACCCTCAGGCGTCGGATCTGTAGTCGGCGGCTGGAAGTTTCCCTTTCTAGGAGGGCAGCAATGAATAAGAAGGTCGGTCTTCTCCACAAGGGTATGAACAACAAAAGAGCTTGTGTTATAGGGTTTCAAAACGATTCACAGATGATTTGGAAATTTGTGTGAATCAAAACATGAGTTTGATAACTCACAAAGATGAAGACTTTGAGTTTTTGGACTCTGAAAATCATTTGAAGACGTCTTGCTAAACCAACTCCCCGTAGTGGGTTTATAAATGAAATACTGGACTAAAAAATCGCAGCACGATCTGGCTGAGTTTATCCCAGGCGGACCGGTCCGGGTCTGAGGCGGATCGGTCCGAGGGGGTGGATCGGTTCTTTTTAATTTTGGCATTATCGATTCGCTATCGGTCCGGGGACTACTGGATCTTCAGCAAGCGAATCGGTCCGGTAGAGGGTCGGATCGGTCCGGGGTCGGATTGGTTATTTTTCTCTGGGCGGACCGGTCCGTCCTGTCAGAATTTTGAATCCTCCTCTTCTTTGATATTCGGATCCGTTGATGACGATATGAACCTTGAATTTCTTCAACGGTGTAACGGCGTATGACATAACAAATTGATAATGGACAAAAATGTCCTTACAAATCTCCCCCTATGTCTATGCCGGTACATACATAAAAACAAACATCCGAATTATCAAATATTAAAATGCCTATACAAATCTACCCTTCCATGAACCCAAAACTGGAAAGATACAAATGAATAAGACTTCAACGTTTGTTCTTCAAATCTTTAGAAATCTCAACGCTTTTCTCATCAGGGTGTGCAATTCCAAGATCATCAACGAAGTACCCTACACACATGAGATAAATCAAAATACCAAGTGACGTATCGATTTTGAAATGAGATATTAAATGATGAAAGCATACTTTATCAAATCTCAAAAACACAAAACTCCCCCAAAATCAAATGATGAAAGAATACTTTATCAAATCTCAAAAACACAAAACTCCCCCAAAAAACTCCCCCCAAAACTCCCCCAAAATATGGTAATTCTTTCTCCCCCTTTTTATGATGTCCCCAAACAGACAAATGAAAAGAATAAATCAAACAATCAAAGCAAGGGTGTCATAAGGAATAAACAACTATTTTTTGAATTTTTCAAAATTTTTCAAACAAACAAGAACACACCATGAACAAAAACAAAACGCCCAAGTCAATGATAGCGTAAATGAATGGGTGTGATCAAATTCGATAGGAAAATCAATGCATACAAACATGACATATGTGCACGATGAATATCGGATACTCCTAACGAATGAACTCAAATGCTTCCTTTTGGTGTAAGAAAAAATGGAACGAGACATTGACTTAATCAAATCAACAAATCAAAGCTCAAAGTGATTTTCACACCAATAACGTCCAAAATGAATTTCATGCTTTTTCAGGACTTTCAAGGAAGTGCAAACCCGTTTAAATTCTCCAACCAAACTCCCTCATATTTATATATTGAATAGAGGTAATCGAAATTCTCAAACTTTGGAGAATTGTTGGTGAAACCTAATGGCCCATATATGGCATGAATTGCTTTTTATTGCCTTTTCAATTTTTTCGGGGGCTCTTTTAACCTCTTTGGACCTCGGATAATAAAATTCCTCCATTTTTTAGGTCCTTTTTAACGGTGGATTTTGCGCAAAGAATAGATAATTACCTTTCGCAACCCCTCCCCGTTCTCAAGAAAACACCCAATCTTACCAAAACGGTTTTTACATGCAGTCCAATCTTGTCAAGTTTTATCGCATATTGAACGTTGTATAGACATAATTGAGATGGAAACACTCAAGCCAATATGTGATAAACAAGTATAATAATCAAGTAAAGTTGTGCATGTGTGCAATAAAGGATATATGAGTCAGACATGTAAGAAAATACCACGAATTACATCTCAAAGGCTCCAAACAATGTAAAACACATAGATGAAATGATGTAGCATCTCAGATCTCTATCAAACAGTCACATGGATAAATGGAATGAATTTGGTGGCTTGGCTACCTTAAATGCTCATCCATAAAAGGTGCAAAACAGAAATCTTTTTGGATTTTTCAAAAAGTTTATCAAAATAAAATCTTTTTGTGCTTTTCTCAAAATTTTTCTTAAAAGAAAATCTTTTTGTATTTTTTTTAAAAAAAATATAAAAGGTAAAAAGAATAAATACACTAGTGATACAATCTAGCAATAGGAATCAGAGGATATGAAAATGACAATGCATCCTATGCTAGACATGGACCAACCCCTCAGTCAACTGTGCAAATTCCCAAAGACTTCCTAAGACTCTCGAACTAAGGGAATCTAAAGTTTTTGTGAAAATATCGGCTAACTGATGGTCGGTAGGAACGAAACTCAGGGATACGACCTTCTCCTCAACTAACTGACGTAGGAAGTGCTCGCGTAACCTGATGTGTTTTGTGCGCAAATGTTGGACGGGATTGCGGGATATGTGAATCGCACTCGTGTTATCACAGGAAATGAACATGGTGTCCAGTGAAATCCCATAATCCTTCAACATTTACTTCATCCACAAGAGTTGCGTGCAACAACTCCCTGCGGCGATGTACTCAGCCTCCGCAGTGGATAAAGAGATGGAGTTTTTCTTCTTGCTCAACCAAAAGACAAGAGCAGAACCAAAATAGAAACACCCACCAGAAGTGCTCCTACACCCATGTGCATCCCCAGCCCAATCGGCATATGAATAGGCGGACAAACGGTCATCGGTATCAATGGAATACCAAATACCGTATGAGAGAGTATCACTCACGTATTTGATGATACGTTTTAGAGAAAGTAAGTGTGACTCTTTAGGAGACGCCTAAAATTGCGCACAGACTCCAACACTAAAGGCGATGTTGGGACGACTATTAGTCAAGTAGAGAAGACTACCTATCATACTCCGATACAAGGTTTTCTCTACGTCCTTGCTTGAAGTGTCCTTACTAAGCTTGATAGAAGTACTCATAGGTGTACATGCATGCTTTGCGGAGTCTAAACCAAATTTCTTCATGAGGTCTCTAGCATACTTGGATTGGGAGATGAACATCCCATCCTCTAGCTGACGAACCTGGAGACCAAGGAAGAAAGTAAGCTCACCTACCATGCTCATCTCAAACTCACTTTTCATCTCCTCCACAAAGTGGTGAGCATGCTGGGAGCATGTGGATCCATAGACTATGTCGTCCACATAGACCTGGGCAACCAAAATAGCACCGTCATCTCTCTTGATGAACAGCGTCATATCAACTCCCCCTCTCTTGAAGCCACGGGCTAAAAGATAAGAAGTAAGGCTTTCGTACCAAGCACGGGGTGCTTTCTTCAAACCATACAAGGCTTTCCTCAGATAAAAAACGTGCTCAGGGTGCTTAGGGTCTTCAAACCCTTTTGGTTGTTCCACATAAACCTCCTCCTGTAGAATGCCATTCAGAAAGGCACTCTTGACATCCATCTGATATAACTTAAAGCGTAGATGACATGCTATGGCGAGTAGTAAGCGAACGGACTCAAGCCTTGCAACAGGAGCAAATATCTCCCCAAAGTCTACACCCTCTATCTGTGCATATCCTTGAGCGATCAACCTAGCCTTATTTTTTATTATGGTACCATTTTCATCCATTTAATTCTTGAAAATCCACCGAGTTCCTATCACATTAGTATCACTAGGTCGGGGGACAAGTTCCCAGACATTGTTCTTTTTAAATTTTAGAAACTCATCCTGCATGGCAGATATCCAGTGTTCATCCTTGAGTGCTTCTTTGTGATTCTTGGGTTCGACTTTGGACGTGTAGCAAAGATGATTAACAACGTTCTATAGCTAAGCAAGAGTCTTAACCCCTAGAGTGGGATCGCCAACAATGGCTGAAGGGTCATGGCTCTTGCGAACCCAAGCAGGTGTGTCCCCTAACACAGGAGTGGGGTCCACAGAATGTGAGTGAGGAACTAGTAAGTCACTCCCAGAGAAGTCCTCATCCTCACACTGGAGGTTAGAATTAATAGCCGTCGGAGGTTCGTCATCTTGCACGGTGACGTTTATTGATTCCATAACCTTAGAGCTCTTCAGGTTAAAACCCGGTACGCTCTACTATTCGATGAATATCCTAGAAATATTCCCTCGTCGCTCTGGGAGTCAAACTTTCCTAAGTGCTCTCTATCCCGTAGGATGTAGCATTTACTCCCAAAAACACAAAAATACACCAGGTTGGGTTTCTTACCAGTCCACAATTCGTAAGGCATCTTAAGTGTGTGTGGACGCAAGTAAACCTTATTCACCGTGTGGCATGCAGTAGACACTGCCTCTGCCCAAAATTTCCTAGAAACCTTATGACCTAGAAGCATAGATCTATCCATTTCTTGGATCGTTCTATTTTTTCTCTCAACAATCCCATTTTGCTGAGGAGTCTTCACAGTAGAGAACTCATGTTTCATCCCAAGGCTATCACAATAAAGATCTACCTTTGCTTCCTTAAATTCTGTACCGTTGTCACTAAGGATCCTATTAATAGTGACTCCGTGTTGGTTTTGTAGAACACGGCACTTGGTCGTTAAAAACTCTACAGCATCGGATTTCTCCCTCAGAAAACCTGCAATAGAATATCTGGAGATATCGTCTACCATCACGAGGATATACCTCTTACCACCCAAACTCTCAGTACGAGTAGGACCCATAAGATCCATGTGAATCAACTCGAGAACTCGAGAAGTGGTAACAGAATGCAACTTCCTATGAGGGCTTCGAATTTGCTTTCCCAACTGACAGGGTCCACAGACCATGGAAGTTAACTTTCCAAGAGATAGTAAGCCACGTACTAGGTCCTTTTTAACTAAACAAGTCAAATCTCTAACGTTCATGTGACCTAAACGTTGGTGCCACAAATCCATAGGAGTGATCGTGGCACTGTTGCAGAATAGTGAGGAAGTAGGCACAGTCCCATAACAATTATCCTCGGTCCTCACCCCTTGCATCAAAAGTTTACCAACTTAATTGTAGACATTACACGCGTCCTTGTCAAACTTTACTGCAAAGTCAGTGTCGCACAGCTGGCTAATGTTGAGAAGGTTTACTTTTAAACCTTTGACGTATAATACATTCTCTGGCTTAGGAAATTCTAGTAATTCTACAGTACCTCGTCCTACAATGCTAGACTTGCTCCCATCTCCAATGGCCTTGAACTTTTCTTAATGAGATACTATCGGATTTACTTGGTTAATCGGTAGACTTCATGACTTGGAACTGTCAACTATTTTTTGTAAACCTAGACAACAGTATTCACACAAAAATTCTTCAACACAGTTGGTTCTCACATTTATGTTCGTTTTGTCCTTGAACACCACTTGGTTTCGTGAGTATTTTATAGAATTTCCTTTAATTATTATCATAGAAATGTCCCCCTTCTTACTCACGTAGGTGACTTCCATAAAAAATATCCTGTAAACACCCCATTAGACATACTAAGATATGGATGTCATTAAAAGCATACTTATCCTAATTTTGCGATAAATATTCACTATCTCATCTTTGCAATGGATAGGATTAAATATCCTCCAGTGCTTACTGAATACAATATAGTTCGATTTTTCCATTGAACCTAGATCTTGGGGGATCTCCAGTCAGCTAGGTTAGGTTAGCTCTATATTGATTCTTATTTATTTATAGGCTTTAGACCCATTCATCTCGATGATTTTTCAACTTTCTCTCGATTTAAACCTTTCGTTAGTGGATCCACTATATTATTTTTTGACTTTACATAGTCAATTGAGATCATTCCATTTGAGAGAAGTTGTCTAATGGTATTATGTCTACGACGAATATGTCAAGACTTTCCGTTATACATGTGATTTTGTGCCCTTCCAGTTGCCGATTGACGATCACAATGTATACATATTATCGGCACAGGTTTGGACCAATTTGGAACATCCTCAAAGAAATTTCGAAGCCATTGAACTTCTTCTCCATCTTTGTCTAGTACAATGAATTTGGATTCCATTGTCAATCTTGCAATGCACATTTGTTTTGAGGATTTTCAAGATACAACTGCACCTCAAACACATACCCACTTGTAGACTTAGAGTCCTTTGTATCGGATATCAAGTTTGCATCGTAATGTCCTTCAAGAATAGCTCGATGTCTTAACTAGTAAAGTCCATAGTTTTTAGTATATTTTAAATAACCCAAAACTCTTATTATAGTCTTCTAGTGATCTCTCCCTGGATTACTCGTAAATCGACTTAGCTTACTTATAGAGTATGCTATGTTCGATCGTGTACAGTTCATGATATACATTAAACTACCGATAATACGAGAATATTCTATTTGAGATATGTTTTCACCATTATTTATTACTAGTTGTAAACTTACATCTACTGGTGCCTTAGTGGTACTAATATCATACTTCTTGAAGTTTTCAACTATTTTTCCTAAGTAATGAGACTGAGATAATAGAAGTCCATCCTATGTTTAAGAAATTTTAATTCGTAATATAACATTGATAGTTGGCACCAACTGTCAAGCAGTTAATTTCGGATAAAAATATGGAGGGAGACAAGAATATATATAGTAAGTGACTTAACTATTTGGACAAACTATCAGACAATTAATTTCAGATTAACTGTTGATTCTTTGGAATTAACTGTTTAAACTGTTTAATTAATAAATAAAGAAATTAATTTATTTATTAATTTACCAATGGTTACTATATATATTCTTTGGAATATATATAGTAAGCAACTTTGAATGTTACCGTACCGTAAATGACTCGTGGGCTTGTCATAGCATGCGTGCTTACAATCTGCAGAGAATGGCAACAAATTTTTAGTACAAAGTTTTATGTTTTGGAGGATACCACATTGGCATCAAGTGATCCCTAGAAAGGGAATTAACATAGGATGCGTTATAAGCAAATTTATTATTGTAATATTCTAAAATGCAGGAATCGAGAAACCAATTGCATACCAAACAACAGGGGAGGGACCTAACGCTACAGGGACCAATTGGCCCCACTTTAATTGAGGTGGGAAAGGTTGTACTCTATATGTCTCCATTTAAGAATATATATATATTTTTTTGACATTAAAAATACATTCAATCACTGATCAAGATTAATAATTATTTACGAGCGCATAATTTGGTTCATTGATTATGGCTAAAAACATTTAATTTGGGACAACTAAAAAAAAAATAATGAACTCCTACTTCGGGACGAAGGGAATATTAAGTTTTTTTAATAGTTAAATTACTTTTGAAATCTATGGTATATCTCTAATAAAATAGTATTAGAGGTGTAAATGATAATTAATGTTGAAGAGTGAAAGGCTAGAACCCCCCCCCTCGAGATAGAGAGAATTCAATAACTAATAAGTTTTAACCCGCGCAATGCGCGGGTGAAGTTCAATATATTACATTTATTTAATATGAAAAAATATTGGGAAGAATGTGTTTTAATATTTTTGAGTGTGAGAACATACTTTGAAATAAAAAAAAAACTCTTAAATTTAAATTGAGATAACATATAAGTAATAACAGCATTGACATTTGGATTTAGCGAATTCAATATTGGGAACATAACATGCTTTTACTGTTTACACTATAAACAACAGGAGAATTGTTTTGTTTATTGAAAACTATAAATAAAAATAAGATAAATGCAAGATGGAGAACTAATTTCCATAACAAAAATAGTTAACTGAAATCTACATCCAAACAAAACAATCTCTAGATTTTTAGGAAATGCTCATGGGGATCTATTGTGCGAGGTGGGTACAATAATATAGAACAAAGTAAATAAAAGACATTTTGGGTAATAATCTATGAGGAAGTGATAAATTGAGAGCCATTATTTAGAGATAGCGGTACAGATGAGAAATTTGAGTTATAAAAGCAAAATACAGAAAAAATTGTTTTGATCGAAAACCCAATTCCCTATTCTCTCTCTCTCTCTCTCTCTCCCTCGGTCAAATACGGTAAACCACATATATATTGTTTAACCTATTTATGAGAAACTTAGCAACACAAAGAGATTGTTATTATTTATATGGATATATACTATAATTCAACATTCATCTAACCTTGCTTTTGTTGGTATTTTTTTCCTCCTTTTTTTGTCACTTTCTTTCACCTGTTCATGAGTTCAATTTAGCAAAACACCAAATGACCACAAATCTAGTGACTTACAATAACCAACAAGAGGCATTATATTTTTTTCCTCACTCATACAAACATTAATCCCAAAAGAAAAAAAAACACTAACTTGAACCTGTTTAAATAAATTACTATTCTTTTTAACCTAATAACTTGCTAAACTACAACAACAAAGTTACATATAATTTTTTTTTATTAACAGGGTTACATATAAAAATGAATGAACAATAAACATCATTTATACTTTTTTTCTATGTTCATTTTGGTGTAAGAACATGTCATCTCGTTTAGCACCCTTGAGATGGTATAACAAAAACTCACTTTTTTTTTTTTTAATACAAAATCATATTACATATATGAATACAAATGAGATCTAATAAAATAAAAATTGATGAGAGAAGACCAAAAAAGACAAAGAATACAAGTAAATAGAGCCACACAATCTGAACCAAAAGCAAGGCTTGGCTAGAGACCAAACCAGTCCCCCATTACCAACCTCGTAAAACCTGCATTTGTCCAATGTGTCACCGCACAAGTTGCATCCGGGCACCAATACTAATAATTCACTCTGTCCATGCAGAAAATTGGCCCCGCCCTAAAATAGTTGATCGAGCAAGATTTCAAAGAAACAACCGTGGGACAAAGATTGTGAGTTTGAATAGAATTATCATCGTCTAATGGTAAGTAAGATGGGTTGAAGTCTGATTTTACGGTGGTGATGAGATTATGAGGATGGGGAAAAAGGGGGATTTGGCCATTTTGTTGACAGAGCCATAGTTATTTGGCTGTTCATTCTTTGTTTCACATGCTATAAACATTCTTCTTCTAAAATAAAAAAAAACATAACATCAAATATTAGTTATGCTTCCGTAAATATGGTTTTGTACTTCAAATGGTACGGATAATAGAGGGGCGGTATGATGAATAGATTGTGGGGAGAAGAAAAGGAATTGGAATGGAAAAGTAAAACGTAAAAGTTGGGTTGAACTTGTTTGTCCACGGGGCCATGCTTGTTGATTAGGAACACTTGATGCTTTTTTTGCATTTTAAAATTGTTTTTCAATGTCAATTTAAGACAACATATATATTTACATAGAGATGTCTATTTTATTTAGGGGTGTGCATTAAACCGAATGGACCGGATGGACCGAAATAACCGAACCGAACCGAACATACTTTTACGGGTTTTTTAAAATTCGGTCCAAATTCGGTTTTAAAAAGGAAGGACCGAATGTATTCGGGTCGGTTTTGGGTTTGATTTTAAAAAGTGGGTCTAAGACCGGACCGGACCGGTTTAAATATATATACATTAAATATTAAAAATATATATGTTAATACATTAAACAGGTATAGGTTAAACCAAAAAACCCTCACAAACCCACATTTCGTTTTCTCTCTCTCTCTCTCTCTCTTCTCCAAAGAACGGCGCTTACTCCCCTCCCCTGCGTCCCTGCCGTGGCTGCTGCCACTCCCGTCCGCCGCTACCCCTTCCACTCCCGTCCGCCGCTACCCCTGCGCCGCTACCCCTGCCACTCCCCTTCGTTCAAATAACCATCGGCAGCAGCAGGTATGTATATGTTTCGTTTTGGTTTCACCATTTTTTTTTTTAGCTTTTCTTCATATGGTTGAGATTGATTTTCTGTTTGGTAATAAATCAGGTATGTATATGTTTCGTTTTGGTTTCACCATTTTTTTTTAGCTTTTCTTCATATGGTTGAGATTGATTTTCTTTTTGGTAATAAATCAGGTATGTATATGTTTCGTTTTGGTTGAGAGTGATTTTCATATATTTGAAACTGATTTTCGATTTGGTTTCAACAGATATCTTGTTGTAGATTTGTGAATGTGTTTGTACTTTGGGTTTAATAGATATCTGATTTATGGTTTGGGTTTAATAGATATCTGATTTATTGTTTGGGTTTAATAGATATCTGATTTATGGTTATTTGATTTATGGTTGAACTACACATTGAGGTTTAGCAGCACTAGTTTGTTTGTATTGAAATATTAAACTTGATTACTTTTGTTTCTATGCTCTTTTTATTATTTAGTATGCTAGTGGTAAGTTGCTTGTCAATGGCCATTCTTTTTACGATTTTTATGCAGTTTTTTACTTGTGTTTTGGGCAGATTTTTAAGCCAGTTTTGAGCAGATTTTTAAGCCATTTTTGGGCAGATTTTTTAAGCAAGTTTGGGCAGATTTTTAAGCAGGTTTGGGCAGATTTTTTAAGCAGGTATGGGCATATTTTTTAAGCAGGTTTGGGCATATTTTTAAGCGGGTTTGGGCAGATTTTTTAAGCAGGTTTTTTAGCAATAATTTACATAAAAAACAATTGATTTTATAAAAAAATTAAGGAGAAAAAGTTGTAGCAAAAAATAGCAGATTTTCTAAAAAAACAGTAGGCCAAAATGAGTTTTAAGTAGAAAGTTATTGTAAAAAAGTGCAGAATTTTAACATGAAAAAAATAGCAAAAAAAAAAGCAAAAAAAATAATTTTTTTAATCAAACCGTGTCAAACCGAATTGGACCGAACCCGAACATTATTTGGACCGAAACACACTTGGACCGAACCCGATTAATCAGGTCCGGTTTCGGGTCTTAATAAACATGGACCGATTAATTCGGTCCGGTCCATAATAATGTCTAAAACCGGACCGGACCGGACCGTGAACACCCCTAATTTTATTACTCAATGCTAAATTATATTTCAACTTTTTTACTCTTAATGCTAAATGAGATCTAAATTCAGAGGCAAGCTATAGTCGTGATGAATGGAAACTTTACAGGGTTTCAGTTTGTTTCTTTAGTGATATATTATTTCAGTTTTACCCTTAACATTTTATCTAAATGACACTAATATAAAAAAATTTAGCAAACCATTAATAATAGCAAAATAGTGAAAATAATCAGGATTCAACATTCAAAACCAAATAAAAACATACATTCAAACGTTAATTCAGAGGCCAGAAAAATAAATGATGCCTTTATAAAATAAGTATAACAATCAACACTACAAATTAAATACAGAAAGCCACTAATAAAACAACAAAAATCCAAAGAAAAAGAAAAGGGAGAAATTGACAAATGGATCATGTTTACATAAGATATTTTTTAATGGTTCTATTAAAAAAAATCTTCAATTGGTCCCGCTTGAATTTGCAGATGTAGTAAATATGTACTGAGTTAACCAAAAATCCAATCTAATGGGATCTTTTCGGAAAAATAATATAAAAATGACATGTTAGACTATATACTTAGCAAACGGGACACATCCTTAAAATTCCAAAAAATTGATAAATATTATATTTTAATAAATATTACATAACAAAAAGCAGTGAACGGTATACCTAACTTGGAATTTGTCTCTGATAAAAAATTGAAGAAATGGCAAAATTTGCCTGATATGAAGGTAGTGAATGAACATATATTGAATAAAGCCCCTCATTCCCCTTAAAAAAATCTCCTACAAGGGTGCTAATGGCAAAGGTTCTCATGTCAAGAAGGGAAATCTCTTAAACAGGTAATCTTTTATGTGAGGAGAAAATGAAGCCCTATAAAATAACTCACTATCATTCTGTGACAACCCGCCAACTAAAATAATAGGTGGCCAGTCCAATACTCTAATAATCACAGGAATTATAGATGGTTCATTCTCGGCATCACTATCGATTAAAATTATAGTACGAGATAACCACCAATCATTTTAGAAAACGGATTGTCAATAAAAGAAAATTTTGTAAATAAAAGAAAACACTTAGACAATCCCATTTACGAAAACGGTGGATATCAAAAATCGATAATGAAGAACGACAATTTCATAAATAATCACCGAATAAGCTACCGGTGCACAGACTAATACAAATAGTTACACCGAGTATTACATTTCAATATTTATAATATAGTAAATAAGTGCAACGCTTGGGCAAACACGTCCGAGTAAATAAAATGAACTTAACTAAAGTACAATGGAAAGAAGCGTCTAATACCAATAACCTACAACATCCGCAATATGCTGTAGCTCCATGACAACCGAAATAGAAATGTAAACACGGGTGTCCATGCGGTAGAGCACCTGTAACGGCAATAGTATATGCTGAAACAAAGACATATAGATACGGGTGAGGGCCCGGTTTGATATGATTCCCATGTGAATAAAATGCATGACAGTTAAGTGCGTAATTCTCTCGTAGTTAATAATAATATTTCTCACCACTCAGTCTAAAAGCAACCTAGCGTAATATAAGTGATGCTCAGGTTAAAAAAAGAACAGAAGGCTAACTTCTCCCCAGTCTCAACACTATGCCCTTATTCGTAGGTGGGGTGTCTCGCAAAGAGAAATCCAAACAAGGAACAACCCCGATACACTACTACTAGGCAAGGTTGATCGTCGAGATACATTAGACCCTGTCCTAATTAATTCAAGTACTAAAGGCTAATTTCTCCCCAGTCACAACACTATGCCCTTATTCGTGCGTGGGATGTCTCGCAAAGCGAAATCCAAACAAGGAACCCCCCCGATACACTACTACTAGGCAAGATTGATCGTCGAGATACATTAGACCCTTAGCACAATATTATATATATATATATACACATACATAAGTGAGAGGTCTCATCTACTACTACTCAAGGATATATAATTATATCCATTCACCATCAAAACATAATTCCTATTTATTCTTTAGGAATATATGTAAATGTTACAACATTTTATCAAATGTTTACCAATCAATTTCATCCTATACAATTTCATTTCATAGTTACATTCCTTATATAATCATAGTTTTTATGCTCTTTGTGGCATTTTATCTCAATTATACACTTTGTAAAAATATCTTCCTTATCAGGAATATAATCATCATCATATGCTCTTTGTGGCATTTTCATAGTGCTTTTTATGGCATTTTATTGTGCTCTTTATGGCACCCATATACATCAAGTCCAACTTGATTTAGAATAGTTATAATTACATATATATATATATATATATATATATATATATATATATATATATATATATATATATATATATATATATATATATATATATATATATATAACAATTCTAAGACGTTCCATCCGGGTTTCCACACTATGCGCGCCCTAAATGGCTATCATCTTCCAGGGCCTGTTATTTAGACAACCTGGGATCCTACCAATGTCGGGAAGCAGCCATGTGCCTGCGGGATAGTCAAGACCACACCCGGAATCTCCTACCCATCGCAGAAAAATATACAATCACAAGCGCTCACATGGCATAGGGACTATATCCACCCTGCGTTAATTTGTCAGGGGGCATCACCACAATGCGCGAACTTCCCTTAAGATAGCGATTTAGAGAGGGTGTGTATCCATACCTTTTAACATTTATAAAAGTCATCTTCCTTTTCATTTGAAAACATCCATTTTTATATTCTCAAAATCATTTGTACTTATTTATTAGTACAACATTTAATAATATACATTTCTTATTCTTAGAGTCATATTTTATTAATGACTTAAGACTCGAAGTGCCATTAACCTCAACTAGTCCCCAAGACTTCAATATAATATCATAAACCATTTAAAATGAATCTCCCTCAAGGAGTGTCTCCCAAATGTTTCAACATTGATATTTTATCTTCAATTTATCTTTCGGTTAATCTCCTATTTCATTCGGATATCAACCTACGCAACTAGACCTCGGGGTAAGCCCAAACATCCCATTAAATTCTAGGGCATTAGTCTACCCAAAACCACCCTCTAGGACTCCCCATTAATCCCCAAAGAAAGGTCCCTAAGCCTTGGACCTAAAAGAAAAAGGGATAAAAATCAAACTAGGAAAAATTTCACAAAAACAGGGGAACCGAATCGATTCGCCCCCTGGGCCGAATCGATTCGCCCTTGCGAATCGATTTGCTAAACAACCGAATCGATTCGGTGAGCAAAACTGACTTTCTGTAATTGTCCGAATTGATTCGGTCTTAACCCGAATCGATTCGTTCTACCAGACCTGTAGCCTACCCCTTATCCTAATCGATTCGCCCCTAGGGCCGAATCGATTCGATCCTGAATTTTTGCCCAGTTTGGGCTACGGGTTTAAGACCCCTAAAATTCCCAAAACCTACAATCTTTGATTTCTTCCAACAACAACTAAAATTTATTCTCCCAATTAACTTATACACAATTTATAACTAATATATATTCCTCAAATCAATTTAAAACTAAGATTTAAGGGTTAATCATCAAAATCAACAAATACCAATTTAT
Source organism: Sambucus nigra (assembly GCA_949130495.1). Classification (NCBI taxonomy): domain Eukaryota; kingdom Viridiplantae; phylum Streptophyta; class Magnoliopsida; order Dipsacales; family Adoxaceae; genus Sambucus; species Sambucus nigra. Next base: position 397,551 of record CASBWL010000200.1, on the reverse strand, counting down.
GGTTTAAATCCCCCAAAACTTAACTAAACATGCAATCTATCACATTAAATCACATCTAGCAAGTAAAAAACTTTCCTCGGGGTTCGTAGTCTCGGATCCTCTTCCGGTAGCAATGATTTCCGGCCTCAATCTTCCATTTTCTCTCTTTTCTCCCATTTCTCCCAAGCTCTCTCTTCTCTCTCTCTCTCTCTCTCTCTCTCTCCTTTGACTTTTCTCACAAATGAAGAAAGAAAAAGGGGTGGGGGAACTTAAACGGGTCTTAAAATATAAATGCCCTCTTTTAATTGCTAATACACAATTAAAATGACTCGAAACCACTTAATTGAGTCATAATGCGTTAAAAGTGCCCGACACCCAAAAATACAACATGACACTTAATTAGACTATCTCGACCATTCTAAAAACAACCGTACCCCCTATTTTAGCATTCGGGAAAGTGTGAACAAATTTTATGTTCCAATTTTATTTTATTTTATTAATTATACCACAATTTAAATATGAACCATAACCGTCGTTTTACATATAACGATGCAACATATCACAATATAATGCCATTTACCTTCTCATACGGTAAATAGGCAAAACATAGTAAATATTATCCCTTAATATCACGGGAAACAATATTTACTCCAACTTCCCCTATTTTATAGAATTTTTCCATCGGGTAAAATAATATAAAATAGCCGCTCAAAAGCCAGGGTTGTTACATACTCCCCCCCTTAGAAGGGAATTTTAACCTCAAAATTCAGGCATATAGTATGACTATATAGAGGTATACTATACTGAACTATCGTTCTATCATTCCTAGAAAACCCCTTGGTAAAAAAAATGGCGTCCCTATTGGGCTCGGACTAAGGTCATCATTTTCGATCTTAGGCTACTTTCTTCTTTCTCTAACATAGGACCTAGTCGTTCCTCTAGAACTATCGATCCTACCTTTCTACTACGGAAGGAGATACTTATTTATCCCAGCACTCTACTTACAAAAACGATCCGAACAATTGTACGGAGGTTTCGATTACTACACTACTACTCCCATCCTTCCTCTTCCCACCACTAGTCTCTTCATACTAGTGGGTGAATTGGTCAATCATAGACATAAATGCTCTTTCTAGAGCATCCCCTCGGAGAAGCTCGTTCTACTTGGCATCCCGTACATTCCCTAATCTCTCCGACGGTTCCCTACTTGGCGCATCTAACCCATCGCATTTCTTTAGCGAAAGGGGATATTCAATCGATAGTCCCTCACGAGCTCCAACTTCTTTCTCGTGAAATGACCAAATTCCTGCCCAGGAAGGAGTGCCTCTATTCCTTAAGTCAAATATTACCGCTATGAACTCTATATCAAGTGGGGGATAGTACTTCTCATAGGATTCAAATATGTGAGACGCATAAACAAAGGGGTTTATGCGCTAGCATTAATACTTCCAGTTCCTGGCAAAGACTCGTTCATCGAATTCACTCTCAAATTTAATAACACGAGTGCAAGAGAAATAGTCAACTCATACTTCTACTCCTCAAAAGATAGGTTACCAACGTAACGCTATATTTAAGAAAGGCCCCTCCATCTATGGCCTAACATTCCGAATCACTCAAGCTCCTAAACTTCCTCGTTCTAGGGACTAAATCCCACTTAGAGTTAACCCACAAACCTATGGTGGTCAACTCCACACCGCCTCCCTAAAACCATGCTATATGCCCTAAGGGACTTACGTCCTAAAAATCCTAACATCAATATATCTATCCTAATCGAGTCGTATAAGTAATCATAACTGGATCCCTATTGTCCAAGACATTTCCCAACTTTCGACATTAGCTCGGTTTCATGCGTGGGACATCTCACCGAGGCGAAATCCAAACAAGGAACCCTCTCGTTACACTACTACCTCGCATCGTCGGTCGTCGAGAAGTAACGATCGAAGACACATGATCGGAATCGCTAAAATCCTAACTCTAAGTCTTACCACTACAACAGAAAAATAAAAATTTTAACTGATCGAGCGCTTACTTTCTGTAAGGCACTACAAATAATTTATCCCAATATACATACATAGATACATCTTTTATAGATGGCCTTCTCATTAAGGCATAAACACAAGTCTCTATTCGACTTTCATATCTTAGTCTTCCCCACATCTATCAGAGGAAAAACTATCATAGTGCTCATATATCGCACATCAACTTGGCCCTTCAATCACTCATTTACGTGATTCTTGGCTAAACCTTTCCAACCCAGCATCTCAACAAACAGAAAAGTAAAGAAAGAAAAGAAAAGAATATGCGCATCTTTCCATTCCCAACGTCGTTAAGGTTCATGCGTGGAGCATCTCGCAAAGCGAAATCCAAACAAGGAACCCTCCACACAATCCCCTTAACTAGTCGGTTGTGGAGATCAAGCAACATCATACACAAGCAAAACAAACAAAGCAAGCAGGTAATAAAAAATAAATAAAGTAAGACAAATAAAATAAAATAAAAATGAAAACTAACTACACACCGTAAATCATCTCTATACAGTCTCAATCCTATATCTAGGTGAGATATTATAGAACTAGCTCTTATCTAGAACTAGAGAATAGGATAGCCTCACAATTTATTCGATTGTTATCGCCCCAACTAATCCGAGAACATCTCTACTCACATATTACATATAATACAAGTAGCACATACCACAGATATCATCACTCGCCCCATAACGAGTGAAAGAAAATATAAAACTTCCCTATCATGGAAGCCATGTAGATATACTACCACAAGCTCAATATACACACTCGAATCTAGGGTAAATACAATACCATTCTATCTTATCGTAAGGAACACCTCACCCTCCTCTATGGTGGAAATTCCCGCCAACATATTAGCCAATTTCTTTGGCCATTACCAATGGTTCCTGGACACATCATTCTAGTCTTAACCGAACTAAACTACTTTCATCCCAAGCTACCCTAGCTATTTCTCGCATAGTTCCCTTAACTTCTTTAGTAAAGGGAACATCCTACCGGCCTCATCTGCCTTAGTTCAATGAGTCTCCCCCGGATGGATGTCCACCACTGGGGCCTCACGAACACTACTTCTCCAAAAGTGTTAGCAACACTTACTTGTGAGCCTATCATTTCCATTGAAAGGCTCTCTCACTTCCTTGTACCGACCTTATTTCAGTGCCCAGTTTCCTTGACCGTAACACCCCGTCGACCTCAGACCTAACCTCACCTGAATACTTGAGAATCTACTTTCACGTCATTCCTGACATCCCAGAGAAACTCGTTGTTACAAGTATCTAATGGGTTTCTCTATGGGGAAAACCTCCCGTTCCACCAAAATGAGGCTACTACCGTATCCCCCACTTAAATCTCGCTCCAATAGGTGAAATATTTTCCTCCAATCTTCGTAGTTGGGTACTTCTATGCCCCATTCTAGGCCTGACTCTTGGGCCTCATTTTCTCACCAAATGAGATTTCACTTCTCCGATCCGTCCGAACTTCAACATGTGGTCCTCATCAAGGACTTCTCAATACCACTCTCTATTGACAGCGGCACATGGAAAATTAACTCTACTGTACTTAATAGTCACAGTAGCAATATGAGAAAATGCTACAAAAGGGGTGACCTCTAAAGCAGCCTACATCCCTGACTACAGCTTACATCTCCTAGAAATACCGTCTCGCTACGCCTTCATGATAACCTCCTTGATGCCTATCATCTGACGACTTACTAGTCTCACACGATAGCGTAAAATATTTTCGGGGTCCTCATAGCATAACAGAAGAACGAGACCTCACAAAAGAAAATCAACGATCTTAATCTTAAGGCTCTATGTCAAATCAAGGACTCTAGAACCTAATGCTCTGATACCATCTGTGACAACCCGCCAACTAAAATAATAGGTGGCCATCCCAATACTCTAATAATCACAGGAATCATAAATGGTCCATTCTCAGCATCACTATCGATTAAAATAATAGTACGAGATAACCACTAATCATTTTACAAAATGGATTGTCAATAAAATAAAATTTTATAAATAAAAGAAAACACTTAGAAAATCCCATTTGCGAAAACGGTGGATATCAAAAATCGATAATGAAGAACGATAATTTCATAAATAATCATTGAATAAGCTATCGGTGCACAGACTAATACAAATAGTTACACCGAGTATTACATTTCAATATTTACAATATAGTAAATAAGTGCAACGCTTGGGCAAACACGTCCGAATAAATAAACTGAACTTAACTAAAGTACAATGGAAAGAAGCGTCTAATACCAGTAACCTACAACATCCCCAATATGCTGTAGCTCCATGACAACCGGAATGAAAATGTAAAGACGGGTGTCCATGCGGTAGAGAACCTGTAACGGCAATAGTATATGCATAAACAAAGATATATAGATACGGGTCAGGGCCCGGTTTGATATGATTCCCATGTGAATAAATGCATGACAGTTAAGTGCGTAATTCTCTCGCAGTTAATAATAATATTTCTCACCTCTCAGTCTAAAAGCAACCTAGCGTAATATAAATGATGCTCATCTTAAAGAAAGAACAGAAGGTTAACCTCTCCCCAGTCTCAACACTATGCCCTTATTCGTGCGTGGGGTGTCTCGCAAAGAGAAATCCAAACAAGGAACCCCCCGATACACTACTACTAGGCAAGGTTGATCGTCGAGATACATTTGACCCTTTCCTAATTAATTCATGTACTAAAGGATAATTTCTCCCTAGTCAAAACACTATGCCCTTATTCGTGTGTGGGGTGTCTCGCAAAGCGAAATCCAAACAAGGAACCCCCCCGATACACTACTACTAGGCAAGGTTGATCGTCGAGATACATTAGACCCTTAGCACAATATTATATATATATATATATATATATATATATATACACACACACACATACACACACATACATAAGTGAGAGGTCTCATCTACTACTACTCAAGGATATATAATTATATCCATTCACCATCAAAACATAATTCCCATTTATTCTTTAGGAATATATGTAAATGGTACAACATTTTATCAAATGTTTACCAATCAATTTCATCATATACAATTTCATTTCATAGTTACATTCCTTATCAGGAAATATAATCATAGTTATTATGCTCTTTGTGGCATTTTATCTCAATTATACACTTTGTAAAATATCTTCCTTATCAGGAATATAATCATCATCATATGCTCTTTGTGGCATTTTCATTGTGCTCTTTATGGCATTTTATTGTGCTCTTTATGGAAACCATATACATCAAGTCCAATTTGATTTAGAATAGTTATAATTACATATATATAAAAATTCTAAGACCGCCCGTCCGGGTTTCCCCACTGTGCACGCCCCTAAATGGCTATCATCTTCCAGGGCCTGTTATTTAGACAACCTGGGATCCTACCAACGTCGGGAAGCGGCCATGTACCTGCGGGATAGTCAAGACCACACCCGAAATCTCCTACCCATCGCAGAAAAATATACAACCACAAGCGCTCACATGGCATAAGGACTATATCCACCCTGAATTAATTTGTCAGGGGGCATCACCACAACGCGCGAACTTCCCTTAAGATAGCGATTTGGAGAGGGTGTGTATCCATACCTTTTAACATTTATAAAAGTCATCTTCCTTTTCATTTGAAAACATCCATTTTTATATTCTCAAAATCATTTGTACTTATTTATTAGTACAACATTTAATAATATACATTTCTTATTCTTAGAGTCATATTTTATTAATGACTTAAGACCCGAAGTGACATTAACATCAACTAGTCCCCAAGACTTAAATATAATATCATAAACCAATTAAAATGAATCTCCCTCAAGGAGTGTCTCCCAAATGTTTCAACATTGATATTTTATCTTCAATTTATCTTTCGGTTAATCTCCTATTTCATTCGGATATCAACCTACGCAACTAGCCCTCGGGGTAAGCCCAAACATCCCATTAAATCCTAGGGCATTAGTCTACCCAAAACCACCCTCTAGGACTCCCCATTAATCCCCAAAGAAAGTTACCTAAGACTTGGACCTAAAAGAAAAAAAGGGCTAAAAATTAAACTAGGAAAAATTTCACAAAAACAGGGGAACCGAATCGATTCGCCCCCTGGGCCGAATCGATTCGCCCTTGCGAATCGATTCGCTAAACAGCCAAATCGATTCGGTGAGCAAAACTGACTTTCTGTAATTATCCGAATCCATTCGGTCTTGACCCGAATCGATTTGGTCTACCAGAACTGTAGCCTACCCCTTATCTGAATCGATTCCCCTAGGGCCGAATCGATTCGGTCCTGAAATTTTGCCCAGTTTGGGCTACGGGTTTAAGACCCCTAAAATTCCCAAAACCTGCAATCTTTGATTTCTTCTAACAACAACTAAAATTTATTCTCCCAATTTACTTCTACATAATTTATAACTAATATATATTCCTCAAATCAATTTAAAACTCAGAATTAAGGGTTAATCATTAAAATCAACAAAAACCAATTTATGATTTAAATACCCCAAAACTTAACTAAACATGAAATCTATCACATTAAATCACATCTGGCAAGTAAGAAACTTGCCTCAGGGTTCGTAGTCTCGGATCCTCTTCTGGTAGCAATGATTTACGGCCTCAATCTTCCATTTTCTCTCTTTTCTCCCATTTCTCTCAAGCTCTCTCCTCTCTCTCTCTTCTCTCTCCTTTGACTTTTCTCACAAATGAAGAAAGAAAAATGGGTGGGGGAACTTAAACGGGTCTTAAAATATAAATGCCCTCTTTTAATTGCTAATACACAATTAAAATGACTCGAAACCACTTAATTGAGTCATAATGCGTTAAAAGTGTCCGACACCCAAAAATACAACATGACACTTAATTAGACTATCTCGACCATTCTAAAAACAACCGTACCCCCTATTTTGGCATTCAGGAAAGTGTGAACAAATTTTATGTTCCAATTTTATTTTATTTCATTAATTATACCACAATTTAAATATGAACCATAACCTTCGTTTTACATATAACGACGCAACATATCACAATATAATGCCATTTACCTTCTCATACGGTAAATAGGCAAACCATAGTAAATATTATCCCTTAATATCACGGGAAACAATATTTACTCAAACTTCCCCTATTTTATAGAATTTTCCCATCGGGCAAAATAATATAAAATATCCGCTCAAAAGCCTGGGTTGTTACACATTCATGTTATGCCACAACCTTATTGGTCTGCTAATAAATCTCTATAAATGAATTGGCTCTTAAAAATTGGGTTGTATTTTGCAATTATCTTGTTTAAACACATTATGATCACACAAAAATCGAATCATATACATATTAAGAATTGAAAATGTTATATATAATCCCAAAAGAAGTAATAAAAATTGAAGTAATCTTAATGGGGAAACCCTAAATGGGGTTATTTTTCATTCATCCAATGTCACTACCCTTGATTTCATTTTGTTTGTAGGATTGAAGAGGACCCATATGGGAAAGTTTTGATTTTTTAATGAAATGGAGATTTTTGAAGTGGTTTTATGGGCCGAAATGGAGAAACAAATAACATGGTGGGAGAGAAAAAGTATGGGATTTTATGAAAAATAAATGACGTTTGAGTTTGAGAAGAAATTCGATTGGAAATTAATTTGCATCAGATTTTATCAAACGATTGAGAAATAAACTTATTGGCAATTAATTTGCATCATCTTTTACTAAACGCGAAATTAATGTTTGTTGTAAGGGGCGAGAAGATGAAGGGATTATGGGGAGAAGAAAAGTAATTGGAATGGAAAAGCAAAATAGAAAAGTTTGGTTGAACTTTTATGTCCACGTGGCCATGCTGGCTGATTAGGAACACTGAATGCTTGTTTTGCATTTTAGAATGGTATAGAGATTCATAGAATTGTGAGAGACATTTTTCTTTTCTTGGAAATCGAAATAAATATTTAAGTGGAGAGTACTATCGATAGCCATTTGAAAGCGAATTGAGTAAAATATAACGTTAATTGATTACAGGTAGAGAAACTCCGTTCACAAATGAAGAGATAAACTGAGAATATGTGATTAAATGGTGTACACATGTCAACCCAAAGTTGCAAGAGTCAATCTATATCTATATTATACCTTTAATATGATAGTATTAGATGTGCAAAGGATAATTAATGATACCTACCTATCCCCCTCCTAAAATTAGTGTTCCATTTCACGTATATATGTCTCCCTCATAAAATCAAATTACTACTTCCTTTCACACCTATTTGTCTCCCTCAAAATATTAAACCAGACTACCGACCTCTATTCGTCTCCCTCCTCGGAATCGTATGAAACTGATTAATCTCCTCCGTACTAACACGTTCATGCACCCTATATAATATGAAGAAGGATTGTTGGTTTGGCCCCAAAAATAACTAAACAATTTTTTCCCTAAATATTTTAAGGGTTTTTTCAAACCATAACCTCTATATTCATTGAAGAAGTAATCTTCTTGCATATTGTTCATCCTCAAAGTTTTTCTTGACCATCATTGTAGGAAGATCTACAATTAATTAAGGTAATGTTTTCCTATCTTACTGATATGCTCTTAAATAATATCACAGTGATATGACTATGTTATTTTTTTGGGTGTTAAATGCCACCTTTATTGTTTTTGGAAAATTATTTTAAATTTTAAGCACAACAATTTGGTGTTATGTTCTATAAATTATTTGGGCTCATTTAAATATCATACAATAGAAACAAACCTCTAATTTTGTACTCTTACACGGTACTTTTCAATTCATTGCTTCAAACAGAGTGATATGGTTCTGTAATTCTTTTTGCATTTTGGCATCCTACCAATCTTTTTTTGGAAAATTATTTGAACTTTTTAAGAAAAACAAATTGGGATTAGGTTTAGTAGCCTTACATGGTACTTTTCAATGAATTGGTTTTAAACACACTAGTATGATTTTGTAATTTTTTGGAGTGTTGGATGTTATCTTTCGTTTTTGGGTAAATTATTTGAACTTATTTAGAAAAGTAAGTTGTGGTTATGTTTAGTAGCCTTAAATGGTACTTTTTAATGCATTGGTTTAAACATAGTGATTTTCTTTTTTAATTCTTTGGGGGGTGTTGGAAACTAGCTTTTTTTTTTTAATAATTATTTCAACTTTTAGAAAAAATATGATGTTATGTTTCTGTAAATTATTTGAGATCATTTAAATATAATACAATTATTAAGGTGGTTGTCATCTTACCATAGTGTTTTTCAATATAGTTTTAAAACCACGTACATAGATTTTTTCTTACTATATATTCGATAAAATGTTGAAATGACAATTGTGTTTGTATATTGTTTGTTTGTGTGTGTGTGTGTGTGCGCGCGCACGTGTTTTGGAGTTAGTTTTATATAGTTTTTGTGATATACACTCTAGTTTAGGTTTATGTGTATACATAAATTTTGTTTGGCATATATTTGATAAAATGTTCAAGTGACAATTGTGTATGTATAATGTTTTTAAAAAATGCATATGAGAATTTTGGTTTATGTATAATGTTTTTAAAAAATACAACTTCTAAATTATAATTTAATTTTGATTTTCTCCTATTGAAATCCGATTATGTTTTCATCATTTATATCTTTAAAATACTGAGATCGCTCAGTTATTTCTTTGACTGTATTTCTTCTCGGCAATCTCGATCTTCATTGTACAAGATTTGATGTTGTGCATGGATTTTTTACCTCGCATATCTCTTATTGGAAAAAACTGTTACACAACTATTTTTTTCTATCATTACTCTTTGAACATATATGTCATTTAAATAAAATGAAATATTATATTTTTATTCAAATCTTTTCGTACTGTACATTTACGCCTGCACATCGCTGGCTCCATGCTAGTATAAAGAATTGTTATCCCCCCGCCTCTTATTTGTAGTTATTTTTTTCTTGTAATATTGACCCTTTTTGTCTTTGGCTTCATTAATGAACTAACTTTTTTTTTATTAAAATCATCTAAATAAAAATATTTGTTTATTATTTGTAGACATTTCCATTTAGAGGTGTAATAATGGATAGTTTTATTTATACTTTTTGTGTACATGACTACATTTCTCTTTAGTTTTTTTTCCAATATATTATATTTTCCTAAAACAAAAACAATTTCTCATTATAAATTAACAAGAAATACAAATCATTACATGATAATCCATACATAAATGAAACTTAAAAACCCTAGAAAATTGAGGCAAACTTATACGATCCAAGCAAGCCAACCATGCATAGACTTCTCCAGTACAAAATATACCCAATATTTATGGGAGAAAATGACTCTCCACGAATAAAAAATGGGGTTATGGGGTAACTATTGTACTATAGGTACTGGGGAAAAGGACTAATACGTTTTTAAATTGTTAAAGACACGAGAGTCAATACCAAGCTATACTGATAAAGCTCTTCCTTTAGATTGGAGGAACATCAATTGGAGGAGAGAACACTATCCCAAATAGATGCAAAACAAGACACACACACACACACACACACACACACACACACACACACACACACACATATATATATATATATATATATATATATATATATATATATATATATATATATATATATATATATATATATATATATATATATATATATTGCTTGGTCAGGACCAAATCTGAAAGAAGATGATGACGATGCTAATGATTACGACATAAGGGAAGTGATGCATCACATCGCAAGCACACAGAACTAGTAATGGAGATAAACTCCCCCCAAAAAACTAAAAAAAAAGTAGGGAAAAAACTCTCATTAAGGAGAGACATTTTTTTTATTTAAATTGGGAAAAAACTCTCATCCCCTCTCCTATAATGAAGAAGACGGGGGGAAGGGAAATTTCTTGGGAGATGGAGGGAAAGGAGTTTTTATTATAACATTCAACCCATAAAGACTCCAATAAGTAATTTCATGAAATCATTCCATTAGTGATTCATCTTTTAGATAATGAACTTATGGTGTGTTTGATTGACAATACTTTTTGTGGGAAATATGAATCTAAAATTTAAATATTTTAATGGTGATGCCGGTTTAAATTTTGTAAGTAAAGTTTCTACAGTCTGGGCTAAAATACAACCTATAATGCGTACTTTGAAAATTTTCATGGAAAATTTTCTTTGTGGGTAGGTAAGAAAAAAGTTCCATCTAAAACTATTCCTTGAAATATACCTCCACTCACTGTTAACGTCAAATTAATTGGTGGAATGAATATATCCTTACATTTCTAATATCATTGTGTTCTTGTAATAAAATATTATATTTTTCCTACAAAAGGAAAACATAATATATATATATATATATATATATATATATATATATATATAGAGAGAGAGAGAGAGAGAGAGAGGCTCAGGCACATCATTCTGCCTACATTATTGCGGCATCATAAATGAAACGACACTCTAGTGTACACAAAATTACACCCTTACATAAAAAGGCTACTTACTTGAATCGACAGTCTCTCTATTTGGCAAAAAGTTTCTAAATGAATTAAACTCTCTCTTTCTCTCTCTCTCTCTCTCTCTCTCTCTCTCTCTCTCTCTCTCTCTCTCTCTCTCTCTCTCTATCTATCTATCTATCTATCTATCTATCTATCTATCTATCTATCTATCTATCTATCTATCTATCTATCTCTATTTTATGCCTCCCTTGTCATCATGTAAGTTCACCTGAGCTTGAGCTTCCCTCATCAGGGTCTTCTTCGCCCGAGTCAACCTACCTCTATGGCATCTTCTTCTTGAGAGGTAATTTATCAATTTTTTTTTCTTAGTACATTACTAATTTCTGTAATAAGAAATGAAATTTATGTAATCAATCTAATTTCTCACTTACTTTTTTCTGGGTAATATCAGTAATTTCTGTAATTAAAAAACCTAATATGTGTAGTCAATCCGTTCAAAAAACTTAATTTCTCAGTTGCGTGTTGAATTTATTTCAATAAAACTAATTTGTTCAATTAATGTGTTCCTATTTTAATCTTAAATAAAAATTAATATACACTGTAAGTAATTCCTATTTTTTCATTTGATTCTTTTTAGAAAAATGTAGCCTTGTTCTTTTTAGAATAAAAAATAACTTTGGGTAAAGGAAGATATGAAAATTAAATTTGAATTGAGGGCAATGGGAATGTGTAAATTGATAAGTTTTAAGAATTTTATTCCAAATAAGATAATTTATTCAATCCTCTTGATAGTTGAAAAAACACCAAAACTTGGGCAACAGTTTTATAGTTTTGATGAGGTTTGGAAATTCTACAATAGATATGCTAAAATTGTGGGATTTATTGTTCATAATTCCACGGTTAATAAATGTCGAAAGACAATTGAAATTATTAGGAAGTCATATGCATGTTTCAAAGAAGGGAAGAGCAAGCTTGTAGTGAAACCAGGGACATCTATATGCTAAGGGCCATTACAGAGAATTATAATGCTAAGATTATGGCATTGTGGTAGAAAGACACTAAGTTTACGGTTATTATATTTATGGAGGTTCATAGTCACCCACTGGCTACCCCAACAAAAACTCATTTTCTACAATCACATTGAGGTGTTTCGCATGTCCCAAAATTCTTGACTCAACAACTTGGTGTAGTTAACATTCGAACGCACCAAGAATACAACCTATTAGGGTTACAAGTGGGTGGGTTTTAAAATGTTGGCTTCACTCAAAAGGATTTCTACAACCAACACCTAAATAAACTTAATGAGCTAGTTGGTCGTGATGGTGACATATTATTAGAGTTTTGAATTTATAGCAACAAAAGAACCCTTCATTTTTTTTAAAAAAATTGGGTCAGATGATGATAATAGAATTAATCATTGTTTTTAGGCAGATGCCACATCTAGATAGGCTTATGGTTGTTATGGTTACATGGTGGTGTTTGATATGACATACAACACAAACAAATATAATTTGATATTTACACCACTTATGGGGGTTAACAATCACAAGCAAACAATTATATTTGGTTGCACTTTTATGAGAGACGAAATTGAATCATTCATTTGTCTCTTGAATCAATTCTTGGATGTAATGCCAGGTGATGTGTTAAAAATGATAATTACCGATCAAGATCCGGCTATGACATGGGATATAGATAAATAACTACCCCACACACATCGTAGGTTATGTTCATGGAACATTTTGATTAAGTTCTCAAAGAGAATAGGTGGTTTGAAGTATAACAAGTATTAGGGGGAGATTTTCAAATGCATATGGAAATCGGAGACAAAGGAAGAGTTTGATTCAAAGTGGCTTTATCTTACGACAATAAGAAATTTTAGTGAAAATAAGTGTCTTAATTCATTTTATGAAATTCATTCAAAATGGAACACAGCATACGTGAATCATATCCTCTCCACAAATATGTCGAGTAGCAAAAGAGCGAAAAGTGCTGATTCCTTTTTCAAGAAATATGATTCAAAGAACAATTCCCTTGTTGAATTTATAATTCAATTTAGTAGGGGTATTATGAATCAACGTCATGAAGATATGCTTTGCGATCACAAAGACTATAATAAAAAGTCAAAATTGAGACTTATGCACTTTGTTTTGGTGAAAATGGTGGAAATTTATACAAGAGAAATCTTCCACAAGTTTCAAAACGATATGTGGGAGATGTTAAATTATAAGTTTGATTTTAAGATCGAGGATGGGAATAAGAATGTGTATGAGGTTTGAAAGATAATTGGTGATAACCAACATGTGTGACTAATAAGTTACGACCGGAATTTGGATTTTGTATCTTGTAATCGCAAGTTGTTTCATAGCGTGAGTATTCCATATCAACACATGCTCGCATATTTGGTTATGTTTTTTATATTCATAGTTTACCGATAAAGTACATCTTGATTAGATGGACTAAGAGAGGTAAAAAGTTAATTTTTAGGGATTATAGTGGGATGGTAATAACATGCGACAAATAATACTTGTAGGGAAATATAATACATAGTCTGATTTACATTAGAGTATGTCATGTACCGCTATAACCGTCAAAGAAAAGTTCAAGTCCAATCATACATCAAGACGAATCCGAATATAAACATTCATCAACAGTCCAGCCTCTATGAGATAGATTTTGGTAAGGTTGTGTTTAAGTCCCTTAATGGTTCATTTAAAGTGTTGGGATAATTTTTCTAAAATGTTTTTAAACATATGAGGTGTTATTTTTCATCAAAATATTTATTTCCAAGTGTTGAGGCAGAGTTTTAATAAATTTTATTTTTTGTTGATGTCATTCAAACGACATGTTTATGTTGTTCAAATGCCAACTTCAAGCGACATGCTATCTCGCGAGATACCTCGTTTGAAGTTTGCTTGAAGGGTTTTAGCAAAGATCATGCTACTATTTTAGGTTTCTAAACTCATTTGATATTTTGCGCGAAGTCACGTCAAGCGAAATCACATGTCGTTCAAGCGGCATTCGATCTCATTCGATCGACAGCACCGACTCAATTTTTTTTTTAATAAATAACGTTTTAAATGAGTCATTTTCCTTCAAGAAGACCTGAGGTTTTCCATATATGAAAACTTCAAAATGTAAAACTATTTTGTCTTCTTCCTTAGGGTATAAACATTTTTTTAAATTAACAAAAATCCCAATAGCTGTAGTGAATTTTTTTGGAACTGACGGGACTAAAAAACTATATAAAGTGCTTGGTTATATAGGCTCAAGTACAAGCTTGTCGCGTAATTAATAATCCAATAAATCGAGATAGTATCCAGAGGGAACTAAGATGAAAACTCGTAACAATGAAGGAATAGAAGACTAACCCGAAACTAATTCGCGAAAACAAACTAAGAGATTACTAATTGTGGAACTAAATTCTACTATCTAAATGCAAATGAAATTTAAATTACGAACTACGCTATGTGCACAGAAATAAAGCTACTGCAATTAAGTGGATATGAATGAATGAAAATAAAGGTTAGGATATAATCCCCCAAACCCTAGTAGATTTATCGGAGAGAATATTGGTTTTTGAATTAGATGGTTGATCAAACCCAGTCTTTAGTAATCCGAAAGGCAAGAATAAAGTGATGATGCATAGCCAACACGCACATCTCATACTTAAACACCCCGGTTACCTAGGACAAATGAAGTTAAAAGGCCTACGATGGTTGTGATCACTATACAAAATGATTGGATAAAAATTTAATTCAAAACCTATTTTCTATTCATGTAAACTACATCAAGTTGGGTTCTTGCATCCAAACCCATGGAAATTTAGCTGGAAATAATTGAACTAAGCATGCACACAAAATCTATCTTGCATGAATTCATAAGTATGTGAAAAATTTGGAAGAAACAAGTAAATAAAATTTCTAACCTAATTTCTATGAATAACCAGACACAAACGAAAAAATAATTGAAATTAGAAAGAAAACAATACTCGAAATGAAGAAAAATATGGAATTGATGCCTAAAACTTGAATGAATATTGCAAAAATTTAAACCTAGGGTTCGTAGTTGCAAAAACTCTCTAAAAATATCCTAAAGAGAACTTCCTAATGTCTGGTATGTGGTTAGAATAAGTAATTTACAAAAATATCAAGAGTTTGAGCTAAGTTTGACTCTCAATTTGAAAAAAGAAAAATCATAACCGAATCGGTCCAATGTTGTCTTTCGGTTCAGTCCGGAATAAACCAAATCAGTTTGTTTTCCATTTTCTTCAGATCAATTCGTCTTCCAATTTAATGCAGAGATTCTCAAGGCATCAGACCAGTTCGATTTTGGCTTTATCCGGATCATTTCGATGGTGAATTTTATTCTGAGTCTACATCTCCTTCGGATCGGTTTCTTTTTGGCAATGGGAAGTTCGATCCATCTCTGTAATTATTTCTTTTCTTCTTTTCTCTTGATTTTCTCTCATCTTTGAAGTTCCATAACTTCAAATTCGAGACTCGAATTGGACGTTGTTTCTTCCTACGGGCTTGTAGACTCGGGGTCTTCAATTTTCATTTTGGTCCTTCGTCCGAACTCCAGATGTAAAGTTACTATTTTTTCATCTGACTTTTCTTCCTTTCTTTCGTCCTTAGTTTCTCAGTTCTAGAGTTTCCTCTTATCTTTACTTGTATAAAATACCTGTAAAAAGTAAAAATAATACACGAAACTCAAGACACTATATAAGAAAGTTCAGCAACACATATTTGAGATAAATCCACACAATTTACATTACCCAGGGTGCTAAAGGTCAATAAATTAAGGGGATAAATTTGAAAGAATTTATGCCTAATCAAACCCCCTAACTTAGAACTTTGCGTGTCTCGAGCAATATAAAAGGATTGTAACTTGGCTCAACTCTTGAAAAACATTTTATTAGAATAGAGTACCTCTTTCATGGGCAAGTAATTTCATTTAACATATGCAACGAGCCTTTAAACCCTTAGGTTACCCTAGTAGGACGAGTGGTGTCTCGTAAGGCTTTATAGTGAATTTACCCACAAAATTCGGTTTTGACTCAAAAAAAATTCAAAATACCTAAAAATTGTATAATTCAAACTTTTCAAAAAATAATCACCATAGATTTATATTCACAAGTCTCTATTTGTCGTGTGTGTGTGTGAAACCAAAAATTAATAGCATATGTCCTCCGATTGGTCATTATGTTACTTTTTTGAAAATTCGTTTTGATTCAAAAATCACGGGATGCTCTTAAAAACGAATCCCTCAAAATATGGCTATTTCTCTCGGTGTCCGTGATATATAGAGTAAATGTAAAGGATCACAAATTCACGCACACAAATTTGAAAGACAAAAATTTTATGGTGAAAAGATCTCTTCATCGGAATATGGTCATTGGAAAAAGGGAACATTGCCTCTTATTCACACCAATTAATCTCTCTTATTATCTTTTCGTGTATTAGCTCCCCACTCGGTAATTAATATCTCAATACGGACTCGATTAGGACTTTTTCAGGTAGTAAGGTGCATTGAATATAATGAGATGGTTGGAAAATTCAGAATTGCAAAATCTTCTTCTAATGTCCTTTAGTGCTTTTTTTCGGGATTTTTCTCATTTTTCTCTTCTTTTTCTATTTTTCCATTTTTTTATTTTCTTGCTATTTTTGTTGAGCATTACTCTTTTTTTCTTGCCCATTTTAATTGCAAAAATTGGATTTAATTCTGACTTTTTCATTTTTCACAAATCTGGGCTAAGTGGATTTTTCGGGTTACCAAAGGAAAGGAAAACTTTCTTCAGCTCAAAATGGCGAGCAAAAGGATAATTTTCCCAACTTTTCATGGATAATATTTTTTTGGGAAACAAACGAGGGCGTAACTTCATTTATTAAAATTACTACTTATATTACCAATTGCGTCTCGAGATTGATTTAATTTATAGATGTTTTAGTGCTTTTCGAGGCAACTTCACAAACTTTTCCCGTAACCTATCAAGAATATAATTTTGAGATCACAACGACTTATTTTAATACTGAAAAGAACTTCGAGCTAATCATTAACTTGGATTGATTTAAAAACTCAGAAAAATCGGAAGGCTTGAAGTCTCACCGGGTTGACTAATCTCCACACTTATTCGTTAAGTCGTCAATTTTCACTGAATTTCCATCTTTGGTTACTTTTGGCTTTGTGCAATTAAGATTTTATGAATTTGAGACTTTGAAAAAAATCTCGGTGATATTTTTGAAAAAATTAAATTCCAATTTTTATTTATTTTGCAGATTTTTCAGAATTTTCAATTTTTTTGGAAATTTTCTATTTTTTTTGGCATTTTGAACTTTGTGAAATTTGGAAGCGCATTCTTACCCCCTAAGTTAGACGTTTGCAGAGTCCGGATGCAAAAGGACAAAAAGAGAAATTAAAGAGAAAAGGCGTAGAAATGGAACAAAATAAAATGCAAGACATAAATAAGCAGGTATAAACCAAGATAAGATAGGCAAGCCAATTTACATTAGATATTTAACATACAAGCATGTAGACACAGCAGATGGAAAAAATACACAAACAAACTAGTCAAAGGAAGCTATTGAGGTGACGGATGAGAGGTGTCGGGAGCATTCGGGTTATGGGGGTCATAAAAGTAATCCGGCGGAGGTGCACCCATAGTCATTCGATACATCTCTGTCTGGAGATAATGCATCATGCTTGTGTCGCACTAGTATGTCCGTTGGTCTTCATCGTATCGATTTATGAACCCATTGAGTCGTGATTCAAGTACGGTGATGCGTGTATCAAAAATTTCACCCGGCGGCTCAAAATTTTCATCTTCATTATACTCCTCTTCACCCTCGCCCATGGCAACATTAGCATCCACATCTTGTTCCTCCTCGGAGTCATCCTCATCATCATCTTACCCATCCTTCTCGTTATCATCATCATCGTCATCACCATCTTTTTTCCTCCATACTCGGATGGTCTCCCTTTGCCTCTCACTTTTGGTGTGGGTGCCCTGCCAAGAGGGTTTGGAAGGCGAAGAAACCCGGTGGGAGGAGCAATGCCGTCATCTGCTACAATGGAAGTGATGAGCCGAACATAAGGAATAGGTCCAAGGCCGCAAAATAGATGTCCTTATAGATGATACGGGCTAGGTGGATCAGGGTGGTGGGGTCGAAAAGATGATAAATGAGGGTCGCCTGATGGGGGCGCATAGAGAAGTCATTTGAAGTTTGCAGGATTTTGGCACAGACTATTTGGACTATGATTCCTGGTTTGTTAGTCATCCGGCCCACCGTGAATGTCTCAGTACCTTAATATTCACCGGGTGCGATGCGGGACATACATGCAGCTTTGTCAAGAGGGGTGAAATTGTTGGGGTACGTATATTGGGCTGGGCTCAAGACGTCTTTTTCCGCTAATTTTTGGGTGAGAATTTCTAAGGAGAAAGGAACGTGTGTGCCTTCAACATAAGCTTAGGAAATGAAATCAGTGGTTCGGACGAGGGATCCATAAAATGCGCACACATCGGCCGCCTATACCTCTTCTTGGGGCTCGTTGAGAAAATTCCACCACCCCCTTGGAAGAAAGAAGCTAGTGGTGGATTGGGGCAGCTCATTCCAGCGCACTTGGCACTCAATATGTAGCTTTCGTGAATGGCTGGAAAAAATGTTCACACCAAAATTTGTTCTTGGTTCAATCGGAACACGTCATTGCCGTGGTCGATAACACTACACAAAAAAGGCTATATTGTCACCTTTCAACCGGCCAACCTTGTCAAGGTCATTGATGGTGACAAAAAACTCATGTTTTTTTCATGGTCAATGATCGTGACAAGGCCGTGACAAAGGCTTGTCACAGTCATTAATCATGAGAAGTACAGTTATCACGGACTTGTCACGGCCAATGACCGTGATAACTTCATTAGTAAAAAATCCTTTCGTATTTTTTTCTCTCTCTAAGTGACTACTCTCTCTGTGTAAGAAATTTTCAGGTTAGTTTTTTCCTCTATTTCCCTTTCCTTTTTATATATATGTGTATGTATATGTGTGTGTTTATGTGTGTCTGTGTATGTGGGTGGTGTGTGTGTGTTCGTGTACACGGTGTGTGTGTGTGTGTGCGCGCGTGTGTGTCATGGGGGGAGGGGGTGGGGGCAGGGGGTATGGGGTATGGCGGTGGTGTGTGTGTGTGTGTGCGTGTGGTGTGGGGGATGGGGGGGGGGAGGGGGAGTGGTGGGGTAGGGGGTGAGGGGGAGGGGTGTGTGTGTGTTTATAGAACTTAATTGTAATGTTTAGGACTTGAAATTAATTGTTAATTTAGGACTTGAAATTAATGTTTAGTTTAGGACATGAAATTAATTGTTAATGTTCATTTAGAACTTCAAATTAATGTTTGGTTTAGGATTTGAAATTAATTATTAATGTTGACTGGGGGCTTGAAATTAATGTTTAGTTTAGGACTTGAACTTAATTGTTAATATTGATTGGGTGAAGTTAGTTGGTATTGAAATGAATATGTATTGTTAATATTGATTGAATCATTGTTTAGAGATTAAAATTAATTTGACACTATAAATATTGTTTCTATATTTTTATTTAGGTTTAAAATTGTTAATGTTGAATTAATTGGGTAGATGAATTAGAAGTAGTACGGGATATACATTTGTTGGTTTGTTGTTGCTGTTGGATTATATTGGACGAATGTGGTTGGATATGGAAGTTGGTTGTTATTTTTTTTTTTAAATTCTTAATTTAATTCACGCTAATAAATCCTTAAATAATTGTATTGTCTTACTTTGTTGGGTTGGTTAATTTTGGAAGTGGCATGACCACTGGATTATTGTCAAAATGGGGGGGGGGGGGGGGGGGGGGAGGGGGGGAGTTTTCAACTTTTTTCTAAAATTGCTTTGTGTCATGACCCGTTCGAGAGTGGAATGACCACGAACATATCATAATTAAATGAAACATACTTTCAATTACACATACTGCGCATAGATACTAGCCTTCTAGTTCTTATGTGTGCGTATTTAATAGACCTTAGACCCGTTCGAGATTCATTGCCCCTGTAATGAGATCTCGCAAATTGTCCCGTTTGGATAGTCTGGGACTACATAGTTTCGATATAATAATACTCTTACTGGCTTAAACTCATTACTTTTGGAGGAAGTTCTGCAGTCATATCTTAATTTTCTCTGCGAACATACTAGATGATGCAATGTTGAGTGTTATTTCAATTATCAAATGAAATAACACTAACACTTGCAAATCTACATCGTGTACTTGGAGAACTATGGAGACATGCTGCCGAATTTTCCTCAAATTGGAACAATTTACATGAGCTATTAAGTATATTACATAAATATGCGGTCTTCAATGGGATAGGACCCTAACCCTTTAGAGGATATGGAGGAAATGGGAATGAATATTATAAATTGAACTTTAATTTGAAATTTAAAAATCGAAAATAAGTAAGACATAATTGTAACACCCCGCCTAATTAAATACCGGTTGGTTCATTCTTAGCATCACTACTGCAAAAATACACTTTTCAATTTAAACACCCTAAGTAATTAAGCTAAGTGTCAAAACCATTTAAAATATTATTTCCATTTTTAATTTAAGTTCAATTGTAAAAAACCTTTCATAATTCACAGTTTAAGAGTCACACAAAAAACTAGATTGGAAAAGATCATCCAAGCAATTTAAGCATTCAAATAACTAATTCTAACTTTAAAACCACGAAGGAAAAACATCCTGATAGTAACAAATCCCAAAGTAAAATTCTAAAAGTAAATGAATAATAATCTCTGACAAAACCAACCGAATAAGGAAAAAGGGAGACACATGCCCAACTGGATAAAACATAACTAAGAGTGGAGTCAATAATGAGGTCGTCTAAGCAAAAGGTCTGCAACTCCCACCTAAGCTGTAGCATGTTCCTTCCAAAGAATCCTATGCATGACGCCCGTGTGGCTGGGCACCTGTAATATATACATATATATACAAGAGAGAAGAGATAACAGGAAACATATCAGAGCCCAATTGTAAAACATTAAATAATTTAGTTTATCAAGTATTTAAAATGCTTACCGGCTAATGCAATAATCATATTAGTATGCGACACTCTCTTAAGAAATTCTCACCTCTCTTCTAATGTGCACACCTACCGCACTATTAATCCCCACAAGTTTAGCTTATCTTAAATTCCTCATAAGGTTTCACGCCGACAATTACTAGGACTAAGATAATTAATTTTTTAAGGTAAGGTTTTTACCTAAATCTCATTTCATTATAAAGCCTTTCAGTATTTCCTCAAACTTGTCAAACACTTACAATAAAGTCGGAACATTTATTCATTACTTAACTACTTTTAGTCACAATAGAAAGTTCCCAATTTCAAGTTTATCTATCTATCTATCTATCTATCTATCTATCTATCTATCTATCTATCTATCTATCTATCTATCTATCTATCTATCTATCTATCTATCTATCTATCTATCTATTTATCTATATATATATATATATATATATATTAATCACTTATATAATATATATATACTATCAGGACCCCACATAAAATTTATGGTGCTAGCATACTCTGCTATCAAGTCCCCGTATCACTCGTACTAAGGGAAATACTAGTTCGAAATCACTCTCAAACTGTATTAACATAAAACACATACAAATTGAGGCGAATCGTAGTTCCAAGTCACAGGTCAGCACATACCCTCAAGTCTCTTAGGACCGTCTGACGATCAGTCAGATAGCCTGTACCAAGGATTCCTATGTTCTAGGGTACAAGTTAATATCCCCCATAAAGGTCCCATCGAGATAAGAGTGTCCCTACGCGGTAACCTCAGTGATAGCAAGTAGCGCGGGCATGATTTTTACACGTATATAGTATATACACAAACATAGTCATATATATGTATACTACCATTCCCATTTCTAAATTAGGCATGCCCACGACCCATACTTATGATATTGTTCTTAGTACACATTACTAGATTACCCCGTATAATGGCTCATCTCTTTTATTCTTAATTATAGGTTATTACATACTTACCTCATTTCACTCGTAATATTCTATTCCCCAATGTATAAATTCAGTAGGTACACTCTAATTTTCTAACGTAACTTTCTTACGCATCTTACTCCTTTAATTACACATTTCCATAATTTCCTACGTATAAATTACTCCCCGTTAACCTTAAATTTGTCATACCTTAAATGCTCCCTTTTTACTAAGTCCTATTGGTCCTCTTTATGTCCCAAAATGTTCTAGCAATAAGGTTTAAAGGTTACTACTCATTTTAATCGAAATAACTATTTAAAGGAGGAATATGAGTTTTCCAGGAGGGGTCGATCGATCGATGGAAGGGGGTCGATCGATCGATCATCGATCGATCGATGCTCTTTGGTTGATCGATCGATCAAGAAGTTACGATGAAACTGCAGAAAACTCGTCTACAAAAATCCTTCTCCAAACTCAACCAAATCCTCATATGTCACTCTCAAACTCCCAACAAATGATACTACATGGATTATATATCAAAATAAATAATTTCCTACGTAAAACATGTGAGTTTTCATCAAGTATAACAATTGACAAGGGAAAAATCTATATAAACCTCAAGAACCCTAATCTTTTCTTTAACTTAGTTCTTCCCATTATTTTTCCATATTTTCTACTCCTAACTTAATGAAAATTCATGGTTTAACCTCTACATGTGAAATAGATTTCCAGAACATGATTATTACCTCTATAACATGTGAATTCTAGTCTTCAATATATGCTTTATTTCATGAAATTGGTTCTAATCAACCCTAGACTATTGTAATTGAAGCATTAAATAAAATAAAGCAAGATATATACTTGCCTTGAAATCTTTGTTTCTAATTTGTGGAAGAAATTGGTGTGGTTGTGTTCCTCATCGCGTGATCTACAATTTGGCGGTGACGGCGGTGCGAATGACGGAGGTTTTGGCCTAGAACTCCTTGGAAAGCTTCTACCATTCCTCTCCAATGGTCGTTCTTTGTTTTTGATTATGTTAAACCTAGAAGAAAACCCCTAACATCTTATATAACCTTAGAAAATTCGTGGGTTTCCATGCCCTAAAATACAAATTGTCTAAAACGCCATCCCGGGATGTTAGTTAGGCCTAAAAACGCCCCGAGACCCAAACTAAACCCCCAGGTACATTATTTTGACTATCTCGACCCTTTCGGACACATTGACGCACTCAAAATGACCATATGGGTGAATTATAATTTATTCACTTTTAATAATGCGAATTTAATCCCGACAGGACACAGGCACGTCCCGATAAAATTTCCAAAATTATCAAACTAGATTCTCATGATAATTTTACTAAATTTAATTACACATATTACTTTACCCATAAAGTAATTTACAACAAAATTCGAATAATTACTAACTCTCATCACACTAGTAAATATTCAAATGATTTCCGAATTAATATTAAATTAATATCTCTAATTAATTTTAATAAATCCCCAAATTTAACTGTCATAAAAATACGGGGTATTACAATAATTAAATGAAACATACTATAAATTTTATACAACACGTAATAGGTGATTGTTTATACTAATGGGAACTAAATGTTCACACTTTTGTTTATACTAATCGACAATATACGCTTCTTACATATAATAGGTGATTGTGTGGAGTAGCAGTGATGGGATATCCTAAATAGGAAGAGTGGATGGGTGAGACAAATATATTAGGGGATGTGTTTCGCAGAGGTGCTAATGTATTTGTGAACTATGTAAAGAGTTGTCATAATGATGAAGAGTTTTCGTATTCGTGTGCTAGGTGTGAGAATGGTAAGGTGTTTCAGTGGAAAATAGTTGAACTACATTTGTTAAGATGGGGTATGCAAGATAGTTATAAATTTTGGAGTTTTCACGGGGAATTGAAAGTTACTTTTCTCCCCAAGCAACCACCACAAAAACCTTCAACAAGTAGGATAGATGTACAAAGGGTCGACGTAGATCATAATATGTTACAAGATTTAGTTGATGACGCGTACGGAGTTCATAAAGTGGAAGAGAATGAGGTCATTACCGATGTACAAGGTTCAGGTGCTCATGAAGATATCGAAATAAACCTTGATGATGACTACAAAAGTTTATAATTTAAGGCGACCCAACCGTTATATTTTGGATATGAAAAAGATAAAAAAAAACTTTACATGCCATGGTTGGTTTGCATAGTTTGAAGACCCAATACAGTTTGTCTGGCAATAGCATGACAAGAATTCTGAATTAGGTGAAGGGCTGGCTACCTAGGGAGAATACACTTCCAAATAACTATCCTGTTATAAGGAACGGTTTGAAAGGTTTGGGAATGAAGTATAAATCAGTTAATGCTTGTGTGTATGACTGCATACTATATCGAAAGGAGTATGAAAATCTCGATCGGTGTCTGGTATGCGATGAACCTAGATATGCCCAATCTACTAGTAAGGAAGTGCCTAAAAAATATTGAAATATTTTCCCATTGGGCCTAGATTAAAGTGTTTTTTTCACAGTACCATGTATAGAGGAGGAAATGACTTGGCCTGCTAGGGAAGAAGTAAGGGATAATCTCATGCGTCATCCTATTGATTCTACAGCTCGGAGGATGATGAATTATGAGTTTCCAAATTTTTCTCAAGAATAGCGTAACATTTATTTGGCAATATCAATAGATGGTTTGAATCTATTTAGAAATTTAAGCACCAATTAGAGTGTATGGCCAGTGATTCTAGCCCCACTCAACCTCCCTCCTTCACAGTGCATGAGACCTGAATTTTCGATGTTGTCTTTATTGATCCCTGGGCCAAAGGCACCAAGTGAGGACATTGATTTACACCCGGATCCTTTTATAGAAGAATTAAATGAGTTATGGGAAGAGGGTGTGAAAGCATTTGACTATTTTAGAAAAAAAGAGTTTGCCTTGAAAGCCATGTTGATGTGGGAAGTTCATGATTTTCCATCTTATGGGACATTATCTAGTTGTGTAGTACATGGTTATTTGGGATGTCCTATTTGTGGAGAGGTGACTGAATCTCTTCGTGTCCCCGCTAGCTTAAATAATGTATACCATTTCCATATGAGGTTTTTACCCCCGATCATAGTTTTAGATTAGAGAAAGATTCCAATTTTTCATTGGGCAAGGTTGAGCATAGGCTACCACCGAGAAAAATTTCAGGTTCAAAAATTAAAAGTAAATCTTCTGATTGTGGCCCTAATATGGAAGGTAAGAATCCTAAATTTAAGAATGTCAAGCACAAGAAGAACCCAATTGCAAATCAAACAGAGATAAGAAAGGCATGGTCTAGAAGGTCAATTTTATTTGACCCCCCTTATTGGAAGAATAACCCGGTGTGCCATGTATTAGATGTGATGCATCCAGAGAACAACATCGCCGAACATATTGTGGGAACATGCCTTGGGGGGGGGGGGGGGGGGGAGAGTCATTCGAAGGATGGAGAAAATTCATGAAAAGACCTTAAATCGTCGAAGCTTAAGCCGCAACTATGGTTGAAAGAAGATAGTAGGGGAAGGAAAATAATTCCCCCTAGTGCATTTACTTTGACGATTGAGGAAAGGAAGGTTCTTTTAGACACAATATATAATTTGAAGGTTCCATCTGATTATTCGTCCAAGTTACAAAGGATTGTGAATTATGATACCCATGATTTACATAAGTGTAAGTCCCACGATTGGCTTGTGATCATGCAATTGGTTCCTCTATTGTTTAAGCACTGTTTCTCCAAGCACAAGGATTTATGGAGGGATATTATGCAAATTTGTATATGCTTCTCACTTTTATGTTTGAAGGTAGTTAATCGAGAACACATAGTGTCTGAAAAATTGGCGGTTATCGATGCGATTTGTGTGTTGGAGAAGTACTTTCCCCCATCATTATTTGACATAAATGTTCACTTGTTGGCACACCTATGCGATGAGGCATTTCTTTACGGTCTAGTTAGATGTCAGTGGATGTATCCGGTTGAAAGATTGATGGAAGTTTTCAAAGATTACGTCAAGAATACACGATACATTACATGATCAATTTCATACGAATACGTAACCGTGGAGTCATCAATCTATACTCGGGAATATATGCCTGACCTAACCAATGTTGGTGACACTGATGAGTTCGTCAATGTGGGTGGTCATGTGATGGGTAAACGTGCGAAATTAACGAGTTTCCAACATGAACAAGTAGCTTGTTATTTATTTAACACACAAGAAGATGTCGAAGAATGGAAAAATTAAGTTTAAATTAATTTAAGTTTTACATCATTTTAGATTATTTTATACATGATCAATTTTTTAATACGTTCAACCCATTAATTTTATGCAGAAAATATTAAGCCTTTGAGAACTATAAAAGACGAAAAACAATGGCACAATCAGACAATGAATTTAGGCAATGGTTGTCACATGAGGTAATTATAATGAAAATGGCTATTATATAATGTTACATTACAGTAAAACTTTACAACTAACCTAATTAATTTATCTATATTCTCAACTCTTAAAGACGGGTGATGCGACATCAAGGCTTTCTCGTCTAGCCACTTGACCCTTGTTTATGGCACAAGAGTACAAAAAGTATCGATTGAATAGTAATGTATTCGGTGCAAAGGTGTACACGGAAAGTACAAATGTGCAAAACTCAAGCATTTCATACAAGGCTCTTACTTTCTTTCGAGCGAGCGTGAAAGATAAAAACCTTATTGAAGATGAAATGACTTACTATGGTGTAATTTGAAATTTATTTAAATCGGACTATGTAAGCTTCAAAGAGATTGTATTTTACTGTGATTGGGTAAGAGTTGAGCATAAAAATGCTTGTAAAGTTGATCCTGGCACCAATTTGATCATGGTTGACTTGTCCAAGATGAAGAGGAACGGACATATGAGTGATGAGCTG
The DNA here is from genome assembly GCA_949130495.1 of Sambucus nigra. Taxonomy (NCBI): domain Eukaryota; kingdom Viridiplantae; phylum Streptophyta; class Magnoliopsida; order Dipsacales; family Adoxaceae; genus Sambucus; species Sambucus nigra. The sequence goes on along the minus strand of CASBWL010000200.1, from coordinate 370,183 downwards.
TTTGTTTGGGCATTTCAAAATTTCAAGCAAGTGTTTTACTTGGAGTATATCAACAATGAGTCGTGGTCAATCGTCTTACATGTGCCAAAGCGTCTAAACAGTTGTTTGGATGACTTGGCTGCCCCTACCAAATATCAATCCATTTTTTATGATAACCCGAATTTGAAACAATTTTTAGATTTGTAATAAGTATTCCAATTATTGGACATTAGTTTAATTCTTTTAATTCATTTCATTAATTAAAAGTCCATGTCCCGTGGGTGTATTATTCTAATGTTTTATTATTATTGGACATCAGTTTAATTCTTTTAATTCATTTGTACTTGATCAGTTTAGTGCATTAATTCAAAGTTGCCAATGTTTTGTTATAATATGGTTAGTGCTTTGTATTCTTCTAATTCATTTGATTTGTATTAATAACAACAATTTTTACAAAAAATGTCTTCTTCAAGGCTTGGCGTCAATGGAGGTGACGAGGGATCCTCGACCCCTAGGCTCCCAAAATGGGGCAAATTTGGATCGGCTGTTGAGAAAAAGATGGGGATATTTACTAGATCCCTCAAATTGATGAAGACTATTATCGGCCCGGGGTACACTAGTTGGAGGGAGGTGCCAAATGAGCTCAAGTTGGCTGTTTGGGCTTAACTATAGGTATTATATTTATATTTATAGTTATATTCTAATTTCAATTTATATTTATTAGCAACTAACACACCTTCGTGATTCTGTGTTGGAGCAGTTGAGGGAACAACATAAGACATGGAAGAAAAATTTATGGGCCCTGTACTTTGGGAAGACCCGTGAATCCATTCTCAGACTGCCTGAGACTGTCCTATTGAAGGACACAATCACATTGACAAAGTGGCAAAATTTCATCGACAATGAGATCGATGAGAGACAGTTGGCATCTCGTCAATCGGGGAGGGAAAACTGGGCGAAAAAGATGGACGTGCACTACTTCGTCTGGACGTCTTATGCTGAGGTGAAGCACATGATGGTAAGTTTTTATTTTTCTATAATTATAGAAATATGTTATTTTGCATTATTTTACTTTGCGTTACTTACTAATTTTGCATTATTTTATTTTAGGGGACAGGTAGTGCATAGGCTCGATGCCTATGTGGCAATTCGAACGAAGAAGGGCAAAGATAAGGAAGTGTCCCCGAGCATCGCAACCTTGATTATAAGTAATCAAAAAGTTTAATTTTTGTTAATTAAGTTATAAGTTTTTTATTTACTCAATTAACTATTCGTGTGCTTTTTGTCGTTTCAGGGAAAGCTTAAGGAAGTGCATGAGTCGTAATTTGATGCCGACAAGGAAAATTTATCCATGGATGCACTCAACCAAGTTCTCAGTGCTGATATCAAGGGGAGGACTAGGGGGTGATCTTGTGGGTGGAAAAATCTCGGATCATGGGAATGGAGATGAGCAACACAGGGTTGGCTCTTCTGGTAGACACGAATGACGCGAAGTTATCAAGGTTAGAGGCGACGGTCCTAGATATGTACGCATTCATGAAGCGTTAGTTGGATGGAAAGGGCAAGGGAAAGGGCAAGGTCAAGGGAAAGGGCAAGGAAAATATGGTGGAGAAGTAGGTGGATAAGGACGAGGACTTGGATGTGGACATCGTTTCTTCATCGCCGATACGCGCGAACTCACCGCTTGATGATCCAATTCCCTACTTGGCTCCTATCCATCATCCTATATCAACAATCGGTTGTTCGAGAAAGTTTTTATGCGACGTATGTGATGGACAATGGATAGCGAAGGGGTTGAGGGACCTGAATACCATTCAGGTATGACGGTCCACGGACGTATCCTTCAAAACATCGAGGCCAAGGTGCTCGTCACGCATGTGATAAAGATGAAGGAGAACACTGCATTGTGGTTACGCGAATAATGTAGCATGACGCATATTGAGGGGTGTCTCAATGTGTATATCGTGTGTCCTTGCTTCCTCCTTGAACCTATCCCAAACTGTATGGCGTGACATTATTTGTATCTATTTTTATATCGACACTTGTATTATATTTTAATTATTTGATTTACTACATTTTGGTTTGGATATGGATGGAATTTTTATTTTATTTGGATATGGAATTATATATGCAATGATTTGGGGCATTATTTATATTTTATTTGGATGTATGATGTTTGAACAGGCACAATTTTACTATAATGGGTACAAATATAGTGCTGGGTAGTGGAAGTGGCCAAACTGCCCATCTGTTATTTTCAAATTCTTCCCAGATTTGTCTCGTTCATTGACCGTGACAATTTTTAGGGTTTGTGACGGTCTTTAATTATGACAAAACTTGTCGCGGTCAAAGACCATTCTAGTACCGTGATAAGTCTAATGAATTTATCACAATCAATGATCATGACAAGTCCGTGATGATAAAGGTTATCACTCCCAAACTTGTCAGAGTCATTGACCTTGACAAGTTGGACTTGTCACGGTCAATGACCGTGAGAATTCGACAGCTTTTGTGAACGGAGTTATATTTTTGTGGGAGGGCTCAGTTGGCCATGTGGGAAAGAAGATGGTTGGGGGTAGAATCTGGAAGAGAGAGTAAGAGAGTTGGGTGAGTGGAGTGGTGGTGAAATGGGGGAGGATTAATGTGTATTTATAGGTGGGGGTGGAGGGAAGGGTTGGATTTCAGAGGGAAAGGTTTTGGAGGGAAGGGGGAGTGTATTTGGGAGTAAAATATGGATGGGGAAGAGGGGAAAACAGATATTGAGGGAAAATGGAGGATTAGGGAATTGGGGAGGGGTGGGGTGGGGGGGGGGGTGGGGGCTGTATCTATTGAAGGGGAAGAAATAAAAAAGACAAACCGATCCGGGTGCCTAGGACTGGACCGGTCCAGTCCTATATTTTTGCATTTTCAATATAAACAAACCAATCCGGACCCTCGGGGTCGGACCGGTCCGGATACAAGAAAATTTCAGATTCCCCTAACTTTAGAATGCACTCTTCTCTCTCAATTTCTGGATGCTCCCACAACTTTTCCTTCGCATGATCGACCTAGAACCTCCAAACGCTTTCTTTGAAAACCTAGACTCTCTCTTGACGTGTGTGCTCCCGATCCTATCCTAAAGTGAATTATACCTACCGACTCTAACTAACCTAACTGACTCACATCTACTATACACAAGAATCACCCCATACGCATTGGGGGTGTGATTACCTTCTCGTACTTCTCAATTAGTCCCCATAGATGGGGTCAAACGACCAAATGGCGTTGGATTATTTGACACATGCCTCAAAGTACGATTTAAGACGTTGGCCATTCACCTTGAAAGTATTTTCTCCTTTTTAATCTTCAAGATCTATAGCTTCATGGGGGAATGCTCCTCTAACCTCAAATGGACCCGTCCACCTTGAACGCAACTTGCCAGGAAATAAGTGTAATCAAGAGTTGTAGAGAAGCAATTTTTGTCCCGGATGAAACTACTTGCGTCGAATTATATTGTCATGCGTAAGTTTCATTCGTTCTTTTAAAATATTAGAATTCTCATATGCGCCATTGCGCATCTCTTCCAACTTATTTAATTGAAACTTGCGAGATTCATCGACTTTATCTAGATTGTATTTCAACCTCTAGATGGCCCAATTGGATTTGTGCTCAAGCTCCATGGGGATATGGAAAGGCTTGCCATAGACAAAAGAAAATAGGTACATCCCGAGGGGGTTCTTGTAGGCGGTACGGTAAGCCCGTAGCGTATGGTTTAATCGAAGTGATCAATCTTTCCTGGTACGATCGACGGTCTTTTCAAGGATGGTTTTTATCTCGCGATTCGCTAACTCGGCTTGCCCACTTGTTTGGGGGTGATAAGTAGTTCCAACCTTCTAGACGACCCCATACTTTCTCATTAACTTTTCAAATGACCTATTGTAAAAATGCGTGCCGTTATCACTTTTGATCGCCTTCGGAGCACCGAAGCGAGAGAGTATGCATTCTTGTAAGAACTTTATCACCACTTTATTTTCATTCGTCTTGGTAGTTATTACCTCTACCCATTTGGAGGCGCAGTCTACCGCAACGAGAATGTATAAGAAGCCGAAGGACGGAGGGAATGGTCCCGTGAAGTCAAACCCCAATAATTAAATAACTCAATGACGAGTATGCGGGTTAGTGGGATCATGTCATGGTGGGTAATATCTCCTATCCATTGACATTTATTGTAAGATTTGCAATAGGCGTTCACATCCCAAAACATTGTGGGCCAATAAAGACCAGTTTTAAGGATTTTAGGAACTGTATTATTCTTGGAGAAGTGTCCTCCACAAGCTTTTGTAGGACAAAGCTGGATTACACTTTGAATTTCTTCATCCGGAACACATCTTTGGGTGAGTTGGTCCGTATAATATTTGAATAAGAATGGATCATCATAGAAAAATATGTGTGGCTAAGTGATAACTTTCTTCTTCTCTTGAGGTGTCCATTCGAGAGTAATGGCTCCCGTGATAAGATAGTTAATAATGTCTGCAAAACAAGGTAGGGAAGAAGTAGAAAAGTGTTGCTTATCCAAAAAGTACTCGTCTATGGGTATTGGATCACTAGGCACGTCGGACGAGAATCATGAAGTGGTCGACGACAACGTTTTCTACCATTTTCTTATCTTTTAAAGAGATATTAAACTCTTATAGGAGTAGGATCCACCTTATGAGGTGCTACTTCACATATTTCTTAGTAAGGAGATATTTAAGTGTTGCGTGGTCAGTAAAGCATGTAATTGGCGATCCAACAAGGTATGAGCAGAATTTGTCCAAAGAAAAAACAATTGCTAGAAACTCTTTCTCCGCGAAGGAGTAATTAAGTTGTGTACCGATCAACATCCGACTAGCGTAATCGATGGCATGATCTTTCTTATCCTTTAGTTTCCCCAAAACAGCACCAATTTCATAATAACTAGCATCACACATGAGCTCCAATGGAAGGGACCAATCCGAGGATTGCATGATGGGGGAGAAAATTAACATGCTTTTCAATTTATCGAAAGTCTCTTGGCATGCGTCATTCCACTCAAAGGGTGCATCCTTCATAAGGATTTTACTCAAGGGTCTAGTGATGGCGCTAAAGTTCTTGATAAACCTTCTATAAAATCCATTGTGGCCCAAGAAGGAGTGCACGTCCTTTAGTGATTTAGACGAGGGAATCTTAGCTATGATATCTATTTTTGCTCATTCAACTTTTATGCCTTTATATGAGACTATGTGGCCAAAAACTATGCCCTCAGTAACCATGAAGTGACATTTTTCCCAATAGAGAACTAAGTTCTTTTCCACACATCGGGATAATACTTTCTCAAGATTTGCTAGACATAGCTCAAAAGAGGGGCCAAAAATGCTAAAATCGTGCATGAAAACCTCAAGTCCTCTCTCTATCATGTTACTAAAGAGACTCAACATGCACCGTTGAAAGGTCATGGGTGCATTGCACAATCCAAAAGGCATACGTTTGTAGGCAAATGTGACAAATGGACATGTAAAAGTCATCTTATCTTGATCTAGTATGTCTACCACAATTTGGTTATATCCGGAATAACATTCAAGGAAGCAATAATATGGGTGACCGCTACACGTTCAAGCATTTGGTCGATAAATAGGAAGGGAAAATAGTCTTTTCTCATTCCGGCATTGATTTTTCGATAATCAATGCAAACACGCCACCTGATGGTGGTGCTTTGAGGAATTAATTCTCCCTTAGCATTTTCGACCACCGTCATTCCCGACTTCTTCGGGACGACTTGAAATGGGCTCACCCATTTACTATCCAAGATAGGGTAGATAATCCTAACATCTAATAACTTGATAATTTATGCTCTAAAAACTTCCTTCATGGTTGGGTTTAGTCGCCTTTGCATTTCTCTCGAAGGCTTCACGTCCTTCTCGAGGTGGATTTTGTGGGTACAAATCATGGGACTTATGCCCTTCAAATCAGCTATAGACCAACCAAAATTACCTATGTGCTTCCTCAAAATTTCCAACAGCTTACCCTCTTGCTCTTTATCTTGTCTAGAGGAGACAATAACACGTAATGTCTCATCCTCTCCTAAAAAAACATATTTCACATTAGAGGGTAGTTTCTTCAACTCAAGGGTAGGAAATTTCTCTTCAGAGGGGATCAAGCATAACTCCCTCAGGGGTAGCTCCTCAAATCTAGAAACCCAATGAACATCTCTCAACTCCTCTATCGACGATCCCTTGTCTAATATCACTTTCAATTCCTCGACCTCTATCTCAAACTCAGTGTATGGGATCTCACTCTCATCACCTCTCACTAGGCATGCTTCTAAAGGGTCCCCACCCATGGGTCTCTCGATGTGCTATTATAACTCCTCTATGAGGTTGACCATATGAATTTCATCTTCGTCAACCACTTGGTTAGAAACATTGAAGATGTTCTTCTCGAGGTTCATGTTCCTAAAAGTGAGCTGTATTTGCCCATTTCGTGTATTAATTAAGGCATTTATCGTAGCTAAGAATGAACGACCTAGAATGATGGGAACATGGTTGCTATAATGGATAGAGGGATCCGTGCCCCAAATGACAAAGTCTATCGAGAAGTAGAAAGTGTACACTTGGACTATCACATCCTCAAAAATCCCTCGAGGCACCTTCACTATGCGATCCGCTTGTTGAAGAGTGATTCATGTGGGTTCAAGGTCACCCAACTCAAGTTTCCTATAAATGTAATAGGGAGGGTTATTAACACTTGTGCCTAAGTCCAACAAGCCTTTCTCAATTTGACACTCTCCAATAACACATGAGATCGTGGGTGCACCTGAATCTTTAAACTTGGGTGGAAGGTCATTAAGTAGAATGGAGATCACATTCTATGCTAAGAAAACATTCTTCTTCACCTTTATTCATCTTTTCACAGTAAAAAGATCTTTAATGACCTTGGCGTAGGCGTGAATTTGTTAGATGGCATCCAGGAATGGAAAATTCAGCGTAACTTACTTAAGAACGTCTAACACATCTGCACAGGAGGCTCCCTTTTGAGGCGGGGTCAACCCTTAAGGGAACGAAAAGATGGTGGGCAGTTTCACAATAACTTCAGGCTTGCTAATGTCTTCCTTATCACTCTCATTCAAGGGGGAATCAATGGACTCTTTCATGTGGGGCAAAATCTCCTTGTCTTTTGGCTTGTCATGTGGGGGAGGTGATAAATAAATGACTTGCCCACTATGTAGAGTGGTGATGGCGTGGCATTTCTTAATCTGATCGGAAGATGTAAAGATAACATTGGATTGACCTTGAGGAGGTCTTTGTCCTTGAGCCAGAAACTTGCCCTTCTCTTGGACACTTAACAAGGATTGCAACTTAGATATGCTCGTATGTATCTCAGTGAACATGCGCTCAAACTTGGCAGTGGTTGCATTTTAGGATTGGATAAATTGGGTTACGTTATAATCAAGAGTCCTCCATGGTGGGGTAATATGTGGGCATGAAGGTGATGCTTGCATGTGCTCTTACATTGAAATTGAGGAGGGGGTGGAGGTAGGGAAACATGTGAATTTGGATTCAACACAGCTTGTTGTTGCTCGTAGCTAAAACTTGGATGGTTTCTCCATAAAGGATTATATGCATTCCCATGAGAGGCGTTAAAATTTCCATTAAACACACTTATTTCCACTCTCATTTATGTCCCAAAATGATCTTTCACACATTGTTTGAATAAGTTGTTTAGACGCTATAGTAAGCCCGTGATGGAACAAAGAGATAAGGTGATGTTTCTAAAATCCATGATGGGGGCAAGCGTTAACCAACTCTTGGAATCGTTCCCAACATTTGTCAAATGACTCATGATCTTATTATAAAAAATATAGAATTTGGGACTTGACAAACTTGGTTTTATGTTGTGAAAAGAACTTCGATAGAAACTTAGATTGCATATCCTTCCATGATATAATAGAGTTCGGTGGTAAATACCAAAGCCAGGTCTTAGCTTTATGCTTTAAGGAAAAAGGAAAAATATTTAGGCGAACGACATCTTGTGTGCAAGCTTGATCACTAAAGGTTTCGTACACCTCTTCAAAATCGCAGATATGGCGGTATGGTTTCTCCGAATCCATGTTGTGAAATGTTGGAGGAATCTTTATCATCCCATTATGAAAGTGGAAATTTCCTCCATTGTATGGAATTAGAATGCATCCAGGCGTGACAGTTCGCTCAGGAAATAGGAGTTCTTTCATGGGATGATATGGCAGGTTTCCCTCACTCGTACCGAAACTAGTGATACCCGACATTAATCTCTCTCCAATGGACTCGAAAGCCTCACTCAGTGTTCTAGAAGTGTGACATAGTGTGTGACTTGTGATGGAGTTTGGAGGTGTAGGAGGTGGAACCCAAAATTGTAGGACGTGAGGGGTGTGGGGGCTATCGGAATTATACTCAATGATGGGATGTTTGTGGATTCTTATTGGAGTAATTTGAGGAGTTTGTTCTAGATTTTTCATGAAAGGTCTTTTGAGAGATGATTTTTTTTAGCTTTTTGTTATTTTGAATTTTTATGGATTTTTGAATTTTTTTTTTGCTTTTGAAATTTTGGAATCAAATTTGGGATTAAATCTACTAACCGAAAAGTCTACCTAATTCCCCGACAACGGCCCCCAAAAACTTAAAGCGACCACAAAAGTGTCTAAAGTTCGTGCTTATATAGACTCAAGTGTAAGCTTGTTACATAAGTAATAACCCAGTAAGTCGGGATCATATCCACAAGGAACTAGGACGAAAACTCGCAATGACAAAGAAATAGAAGACTAGCCCTAATTGATTCACGAAAAGAAGCTAAAGGATGATTAATTGTGGAACTAAATTATCTAAATGAAAATAAGTTTTAATTAATAACTACGCTACGTGCACAGAAATAAAGCTACTACATTTAAGTGAATATGAATGAATGAAAAATAGGTTAGGGTACAATCTCCCAAACCCTAATAGATTTACCTGATAGAATACTAGCTTTTGAATTAGATGGTTGATCAAACCTAGTCTTTACTAATCCTAATCATTACCTATATGAAGCTACTATCCCTCATCATACGTAATCAAAGGCAAAATAAATCAGTGTTGCATAGCCAATACGCACATCTCATCCTTAAACACCCCGGTTACCTAGGGCAAATGAGGTTAAAAGGACTACGATGGTTATGATCACTACACAACACGATTCAATAAAAAATTAATTCAAAACCTACTTTCTATTAATGTAAACTACATCGAGTTGGGTTCATGCATCCCAACCCTTGGAAATTCAGCTGGACATAATTAAACTAAGCATGAACACAAAATCTATCTTGCATGAATTTATAACTATGTGAAAAATTGGGAAAAAATGTATAAATAAAAATTGCAACCTAATTTCTATTAATAACCAGACACAAACATAAAATCAATTGAAATTAGAAAGAAAATAATACTTGGAATGAAGAAAAATCTGGAATTGATGCTTAAAACTTGAATGAATATGGTAGAAATTAAAACCTAGGGTTCTTAGTTGCAAAAGCTCTCTAAAAATATCCAAAAGGGAACTCCCTAATGTATGGTATGTAATTAGAATAAGTATCCTACGAAAATTAAAATATTTTGAGATAAGTTAGACTCTCAATTTGAAAAATGAAAAATTAGAAAAATCGCAATTAAACAGGTCCGGCGTGGTCTTTCGGTTCGGTTCCGTATAAGCTAGATCGGTTCATTTTCCATTTTATTCAGATCGGTTCGTCTTCCATTTTTATGCAGAGATTCTCAAGGCATCGAACCGGTTCAATTTCGGCTTTATCCATATTGGTTCAATGGTGAATTTTATTCAGAGTCTGGATCTCCTCTGGATTGGTTTGTTTTTAGCAATTAGAAGACTAATACAGTTATGGGATTCTTTCTTTCTTATTTTATCTTGATTTTGTCTCATATTTGAAGTCCCATAACGTCTGTTTCGGGACTCAGATTGGACGCCATTTCATCCTACGTGATTGTAGACTCGAGGTCTTAAATTTTTATTTTGGTCCTTCGTCTGAACTTTTAATGTAAACTTACTATTTTTCCCTCGGACTTTTCTGCCTTTCTTTCTTTCTTGATTTTTCGGTTCTTGACTTTCCTCTTCTCTTCACTTGTATAAAATATCTGTAAAAAGCACAAAGAATACACAAAACTTGAGGCACTATATAGGAAAGGTCAACAACACATATATGAGATAAATCCACACAATTTACATCGCCCAGGGTGCTAAAAGTCTCTAAATTAAGGGGATAGACTTGGAAGAATTTATGCCTAATCAGGATCCCAAGATACAACTTTGGCAAACTTTCTTTTGCATAGAGGGTAAATCTATGACAGATGATTGTGTGTCATTATGAGTGCTTGAGGGTATTCCTGGATGATTCAGAGCCGTGTGTTCTTGTGGCTTCACTGTGGTTGATACATTGCTGATCCTAGGCTGAGATCTACGTGAGTGTATATAGATATTTATTACAGATTTCTTTGTGTATGTAAGTTGCAATTTACCTTTGCATATAAAAATAGAAAGGTTTTTACCCGAAAGGGGTTTTTCCCTCAAATTTATGTGTCAGCAATTTATTTGTGATTGTTTGATTTACCCACTGAGATGCTTGTTTAAGGGTTCAATTAAAATTAGTTTAAAAATTTACAATTGATTAAATAAGCTTTTAATTGGAATTTGCGAATCCATATTTAATCAATATCACACAACATTTACAAATTGGTATAAAAAGTTTTTGAGCGATATTACATTCTCAAATTGGTATCAGAGCGAGTTTCTCTAATTTATTGAGTGGTCCATTATTTTCACAAAATTTTTGTAATATTGATTTTTTTTTAAATCTGAGTTTGAAATTTCACGATGTTTCTGAATGAAAACTTATTTAATCAGTTGCAAGTTTTTGATGGGTCTAATCATGAATACTAGAAACCCCACATGAAATCATATTTAAATGTAATCGATGAGAGAGTTTAAGTTGTTTTTCAAAGAGGGTGGACTCCTACCACTGTCACCGTGAATAATATCAGTAATCTTAAACCGGAGAATGAATGGACTGAGGATGAGTTTAAATGGAGCACTTTTAATTCTCATGGGCTAAGTGCAATTTTAAGAGCCATCACCTCTGACGTGTTCCTACGTATCATGACGTTTTCTACGTCAAAAGAAGCATGGGATGTTTTAAAATTTATCCATGAAGGCACGAATGCGATAAAATCATCTAAATTACAAAATTTAACTACTCAATTTGAAATGATAACCATGTTTGAATCTGAGTGTTTTGATGACATTTATGCAAGTTTGTGTCACATTGTCGACACTAATTTCAGTCTTGGTGAGCACATTCCTGATGCAAGAGTTATTAAAAATATTTTGAGATCATTGCCTAAACATTTTATCCCAAAACTGTCTATTTTGATTTTTTTAGGAAATTTGAGTAATCTTAAGTTAGAAGAGCTAGTAGGAGACCTCTAGATATATGAAATTGACATGTTTCCCAACACTGTCAAGCCTAAGGATAGAGGGACAACACCTAGAGCCCAGTCTAGGAAAGGAGAGGAAGTGTCCAAGAGAGAAAAGAAATTCAAAGATAAAGTTTGTGAGTCTGAGGGCAAATTTGATTTTGATACGACCATGCTTGCAAAAAAATTTTAAAAAATTTCTCAAAATTTCCAAACAAAATTGTTTTAATAAAAGATTTTTTGAGAAAAATAAAAAGAAAGATGAGGCCAAAGAAAGTAGTGAGAAGAGAAAGAGGATGAAGATAGATGTTTTGAAATCTAGGGAAAGGGGCAAAAGGCATTTGAGTGTCCCACTAGGCTAAGGAGAAAATGAAAGAAGATTGCCATGCCAGCCCCTCTTAGCGATATTGAGGAAGAGGTGAAGGATTTTGGGGATGAGTATTCACATGGGATCCGTGTTGCCTTTAATCTAGCCATGAGAACACCTAGTATGTCCCACGATGATGAGGGTACTTGTTCACGTGAGACCGTCGAGGATGATTATTTGTGTAGCGAGTGTGAGAGTGAGTGTGCTAGTGAAAGTGAAATTGAGCTTCAAATAAAATTTAGATATTTATACGCCAAGACCTTAAAGGAGGAGAAGTTGAATAAAGAGTTAGGTCTTAAGGTGATAGATTTTTAAAGAGAGGTAGAGAGTTTGATATGATTTGAGGTATCAGCGAGTTAACAAGAGAAGTTGAAGGTTACTTTAAGTGAGCAATTGATGGTCGCAGGTCTGGAAAAGACTGAACTTATAGCCCATGTGTCCCAACTAGGGAGAGATCTTGAACGTGACCAGGAGGTAAAGGTCACTTCAGAGGATACATCTAATAAGGTAAGAAAGATTCTCGTTGTAAGGACATTATTTTATAAGTCCGTTATCAATTTAGTATGTCGTATACCACTACACCGTCGAAGAGCATTCAAGAACACTCAAGCATCTAAGACGGATCTGAATATCCAGATCTTCAACATTCAAGCCTCCGTGAGGTTAATTTTGGTAAGCTTTTGTTTTAATTCCTTAGCATTTCACTTAAAATGTTTATTAAATATTTTTCTAAAGATTTTGTTCTCGCACACCTTTCCGTAGAAAAATCATTACTAATTCATATAAAATAAAAAAAATACGAAACTGGCAGCCACGCCTTCATATCGAAATTATCTACATGCACAAGTGAAATCTCAATTGATAGGTCATTCAAACGGCCTGCTTTTGTCATTCAAACGACATTTTCCACATGTCATTTGCCACGTGTCATGTTTTTCGTTCGAGTGACCTGCTCTTGTAGTTCAAACGCATAGCATCTCGTTCGAACGACGCGCCGCCTTAAGTTTTTTGATAAATAGGAGTCTCCAGCTACATTTTTCAAAAGGAGACCTGCATAATTTTCAGAAACGGAATTGCTACTGCAGAAACGATTTTTTTCTTGTTCTTTTAGGTTTTAAACCTTTTGTTTTCAATTCACAAAACATCCTATTCTTTAGTGAATTGTTTTGGAACCCTAGATTCAACTTTGTTGAAATTTATTATTTGTGGGGAGATATCTAAAATCAAGAGTCGTGTGCTATTATGGAGGGAGTCTCTGGGAAGATTGGACTACATGTCCATGTGGATTAGTTGCATGTGGATTCATTGCTGAAGATATAACTGCATGTTCTTGTGGAGTAGTTGTGGTTGTTCCATTAATGACGACGTCGACCGACCCCTGCGGGTATTCGTGTGTCACTTTATTTTATTATAATCTGGGTAAGTTGTTATTTTCAAATTATAGTGAAGAGTGCCCAATATGTGTGTTTAAAACAAAACCAAAATTTTCCTAAAAAATTATCCAACTTTTAATTATGCACCAAACCAAGTTGTGAAAACCTAATTCTTTCTTTGAACCAATTTTATATTGATTAATCCTAAACATGCATCTAGTGATTAAAGTAAGTAAAGTATAGTAAAGAATATTCACAACGCCAGATGTTCGAGGAAAAAACCCAAAACGGGAAAACAACTTCGGACGGGCCAAGCCAGTCAATCACTATGAACAATGATTTTACAAAGACAGATTAACCTTACACTAAGAATCGATCCCCACGGGTCTTGACGCTTCTTCTGATATTCAATCGTTCTTCAATAGTTCCCATGCAAAAATTCTGTCATCCACGATACCTTTCCACAACACACGCGTCCACGTATGTCTCAGTGTCCACCGATATGGCTTTGATTCGTCTACGATGACGAACAAGCAGTCCTTCTCTTTTCTTCACCGTAAAATCATTTGTGTTCAATGTGTAGAAAAAATAACTTTGGTGCAACAAGATCACTTAAACATATAAGAATGATAACTCGGATCTTTGCAAACTCTAAGGATGTGTTTAAGACTTTTAAACCTTAGAAAACATGTGCAAACAATGTTCTAGCTCGTAAAACTATTTTCCAGAATGCACACTTCGAAAACTATGGTGAGAACACTGTTTAAATATGATTTAAATGCTGCCTCGAAAAACATGTCGTTCGAACGACTTGAGGAACTCGTTCGAGCGACATCCCATCTCGTTCGAACGATACTGGATGTCGTTTGAATGACAGCGCGGAAGTTTAACTTTTTGTTTAAAACATCTCTTCTAATTAGAGATCCAAAAATGTCAAACTCTTTTACGAGCTTATCATCATAAAACGTAGTGTAAACCTTTAAAACACTTTTGAAATATTTAAAAACATTTTTCATTATAAAAATTACATCCTTATCTTTTATAAAATAATTCCGAGCACCATTAATTATACACATTCATACCTAAGTGATCTCGGAATGAAATTACCTTTGAAGATGATTAAACTTGCACCAATTGAACTTCGGCATGCTTAATTCTATGAAGCTTTGCCGCAACGTCTTCAATTTCTTCAATACGTCATAGACCGAGTGGGATCGTGACAAAATAAAAATCTCCCTATGACATATTACAAACACAGTTTTGTTCACGAAATTAAGTAAAAACAATACAGGGACTCAATTGGAAATTTATGTCCTTACAAATATCCCCCTTTGACTATTTCGGGACAAAACTAAACCAATGAAATGCCTAACCGGTCCATCAAGCCGTATGAGGCCTAAATCCCAACCCAGAAACCCAAAATAATAAATACAGGACACGGACTAGTATATGTAGCACCAACTGGCATGAACTGTCTGAATGTAATGTAGACTTGAAATCTTGAATCGCTGAAGCATACCTACACACATGAAACAGACAAACAAATACCCAGTGAAGTATGGAGGAACAAATGATACCAATTCATATTTCTAATATGAACAAATCATTTGAAACATGAGAGCAATTATTTGATACCAATTTGAAAGAAATACTACCAAACAATTTGTAAATCCAGATATCAATAGAAACGCTCAACATGTAAATCCAAATATCAGTAGAAACGCTCAACAAATCTCCCCCTACATCACATACATCTCTCCCCCTTTTTGTCTCGAATAGACTATTCGGTGAAAAGATAAACCAATATGAAATATATAGCATGAGGATATGAAACCAATGTGAATCAAGTTGATATCAATTTGAGAAATTAAAACCGCTAGATAGCAATGAGACAACCAGCTAAATACGATCAAGTAATGACAAATCAGTAGCTAGTAAACCAAGGAATCACACAAAGAGTATACCAATCAAATCAAGTGTGATAAATGAACTTATATGCAAAATACCAATCTGGAACATAAAAGAACCTGTATATAAACCAATCAGTCCAAAAATGCTTCCAATAGTAGCAAAAATATATCAAATCAAACAAGTGGACTGCAAACCAATCAGAAGCCAACAAATAAGCATGTTGTTCGAACGAGCCAGGGACATCGCTTAAACGAGTTGAGGATGTCGCTCGAACAAAGTACAGATGTCATTCGCGCGAGATGGATATGTCGTTTGAACAACTTCGTGCGACCTGCCAAAATTTCCCAAATTCCCAGAAATATGGTAAAATATTGCCCAGTGAAAAAGTTTCCACAAAAAAAATTCTAGGAAAGGCCTGATAGATGCAAAACAGTGCCAAAACAATAGGCTTTTCGCACAAAATGCATAAACTCATAAAAATTAAAAAATGCGAGTTACATGAAAACATGGTACCGATGTGCTCAAACATGGACATGGAATGAATGGGCGTGAATCTAAAACAAATGAGTCACAATTTCAACACATTAAAACGATAAAGAAGCTCTAATTGATAGCGATATATCATCACACTTTATCATAGCCATATGACAATTAAAGAGTGAGCTTAATGAACTAAACATACTACATGCACACAAATCTAGAATTTTGACGATTCTACACACAATAACGTCAAATTGCAATGTTTCAACAATAGTATTAGTTATGCAAACCCATTTAAATTTTCTCCAACTAAAACTCCCTCAGAAATATATACTTCTTCAAGTTCTTTTGTGGTTTCTAGCATTCTCAACTTAGAGAAAATCTTATTGGCCCTTTTCTTAGAATTTTGCTTTTTCTTTAGGGCTATTTTAAACGGTTGCTTTTACGACGAGTTAATTTTGAACTCTCGCAGCCCTTTCCCGTGAATAACTCATCATTTTTTCAATAAGATCAATTCAAATTCTCACGGTAAACGGTTATTACATGCAACCTTCTCCTTAAGTTTGCTGATGCATAGATGACAAGATTGAGATAAGAACACCTCACTAAATTCAAATATGCCAGAGAAGTCAAACATCCATATAAACTCGTGCATGAGTGCTTGTTGGCATATATACAAAGTCGAATAAAAATGCATATCAACTTTGAAACAACCCCATATAAACAATGGTTAAGATCATTCTAAGCATCGATAATAAAAACCAAATGTCCTAGCCTCATGGATAATGAAACGATGGGGGGGAATCCAAGCACACCAATATGCCACATCAAACATGTAAACTCAAAAACAAAAATTGAAAATCTTTTTGGCTTTTCATACATGTTTTGACTTAGAGAAAAGAAAAATCTTTTTGTATTTTTCAAATAGTGCTCAAACAAATATAAACTATAATACAAAGAGATAAATATGTCATTACTGTAGCAAATTATAAACATGATGCAAGGGCTAGAGTATGACAAAACATGAAAGCTACTATCCATAATAAATATCTAGAGATGAATCATGTGCATGCATGTGAGAATCAACCAACGAAGCATTTAGCATCTCCAAAATGGATTTCCTAACCCAAACAGGTGTATATCTAGCAAAACGGGTTTTTGGAACCAATGGGACACTACGTTTAATCTTCCTAGGGTATTTTCTAAGATCAAAATAAAAACTCCTAAGGTGACCTTTCCTACCACAATGCGAACATGTGAAAACACGACGAGGAACGGTACATTTAGGTTGAAATTTTCTAATACTCTCGGATGTGGTTGGTGCTTTAAAATAAACTATGGTTCTGGCCTTTACATTCGAAACACTAGAATAAGATAAGCCGCTACCATCACTACTCGAGTCATTTAAATCATTTTTTAACTTCAAAACTTTTGACCCAAGCAAATGATTAGACTCCTCAAACTTTTGGGACTCCTTCTTTAAGTTTTCAATTACCTCTAGAAGGTTATCTCCCTCTGCCTCAATGTGAGCAAACTTATCCCTAAGAGCTTTTTCTCGGGCCACACAATCATTAATCGAATTATTTTCCTCAACGTCACAAACATTAGAATTTTTTAAATCCTCTAACTCTTTTTCTAAAATGAGGACTCTATCATCACTCTCCTTTTTTACAAATTTTATCATATTAAAATCTTTAAACAAGGAACTAAAATGCTCACAAAAAATATCTCTTTGAATTTGATATGTTTGCAAATATTCAATCTTATTTTTAAAACCGGAATTTTCTTTTTCCAAAACTTCAATACGTTTTGCAAAGTTTAAATTCAAACGATGTAAATCATCAAATCTTAGAGAGTCCATATAGAGAAAACAAACACAGGAGAGATAAACAAACACACGGGATCACAAGTCAAATAAAATATTTTTTCTAGCTCTGATACCAATTTGAAGAGCTCCCAATATGTGTGTTTCGAACAAAACCAAAATTTTCACCGAAAATTATCCAACATTTAATTATGAACCAAACCAAGTTGTGAAATCCCAATTCTTACTTTGAACTAATTTTATCTTGATAAATCCTAAACATGCATCTTGTGATTAAAGAAAGTAAAGTAAAGTAAAGAATACTCACAACGCCAGATGTACGAGGAAAAAACCCAGAATGGGAAAATAACCTCGGACGGCCCAAGCCAGATAATCCCTATGAACAATGGTTTTACAAAAACAAATTAGCCTTACACTAAGACTCAATCCCCACGGGTCTTGACGCTCCTTCTGATCTTCAACCATTCTTCAATAGTGCCCACACAGAAATCCCATCTTCCACGATCCCTGTCCAGAACACATGCGTCCACGTGTGTCTCGATGTCCATCGATTTGGCTTTGATTCGTCTATGATGTCGAACAAGAAGTCCTTCTCTTTTCTTCACCTAAAACCCTTTGTGTTAAATGTGTAGAACAAACAACTTTGGTGCAACAACATCACTTAAATATTTAAGAATGATAACTCAGATCTTTGCAAACTCTAAGGATGTGGTTAAGACTTTTAAACCTTAGAAAACATGAGCAAACAATGTTCTGGTTCGTAAAACTGTTTTCCAGAAAGCACACTTTGAAAACTTTGGTGAAAATACTATTTAAATATGATTTAAATGCCATCTCGAAAAATGTGTCATTCGAACGACTTGAGGAACTCGTTCGAGCGACATCCCATCTTGTTCGAACGAGATTGGATGTCATTTGAACGACGGAGCGAAAGTTTGACTTTTTGTTTAAAACGTCTCTTCTAATTAGAGATCCAAAAATGTCAAACTCTTTTACGAGCTCATCATCATAAAACATAGTGTAAACCTTTAAAACACTTTTGAAATATTTAAAAATATTTTTCTTTATTTAAATTACATCCTTATCTTTTATAAAATAATTGCGAGAACCATTAATTATACACATTCATACCTGAGTGATCTCGGAATGAAATTACCTTTGAAAACGATTAAACTTGCACCAATTAAACTTCGGCATGATTAATTCTTTGAAGCTTTTCCGTAACGTCTTTAATTTCTTCAATACGTCATAGACCGAGTGGGATCGTGACAAAATAAAAATCTCCCTATGACGTTTTACAAACACAGTTTTGTTCACGGAATTAAGTCAAAATAATACAGGGACTCAATTGGAAATTTATGTCCTTACATATAGTGAAATAAAAGGTTGTGCCCTTCGGGGATTTTTTCCGAAATTTTTTGTTTTATACTGCATGCTTTATTTTATTAGATAAATCATCTAGATGCATGTTTTAGGGTTTAACTAAAAATTAAAATTGAATTTTATTTGAGAAGTCGCAATATTTCCGCTGTAGCGATTCTATAAATTAGTATTGGATCTTATTTAAGCGATCACAACTTTTACAAATTGGTATAAGAGCAGGTTACGCTAATTTATCACGTATTCATATTTTCCACAAAATTGTGTGATATTGATTTTTTTGAAAAATCTGATTTTTGAAATTTTGTCGTAATTTTCAATGGATCACTTATCTAGTTTGATGCCCCCTCCTATGGACACAAGTCAAAGTTTTAATGATTTAAATAGTTTGAATTTGATGTTTGCGAAAAGAATTAAAGTTTTGGCAAAACAAAATTCTCATTTTAAATCCGCGATGGATTTGTTGCAAACGGTTCAAAATCTAAGAGATTTTTATCGTGAGAAACTTGTGTCTTTGGACCGAGAATTTATTTCTTTAAAATTGTCCAAAAAGGAGAGTGTTGAGAGAGTCCTATCTTTAGAAAAGGAATTGGAGGACTTAAAAAACATTCCAGTGTTTGTGTTTGTTCCAAAGAGGATAAAAATATTTTAATCGATGAGTTTGTGGCACGTGAAGAGACTCTTAGGGAAATTTTTTCTTTAATTGAGGGAGAGAGAGATACCCTTTTAGAAATTGTTGAAAATTTGAATATGAAATCCCTGTCTTTGGAAGAGTCAAATTTGTTACTTGAATCAAATATTGTGAAGTTGAAAAATTATTTAAACGATTCAAGTAGGTTTGATAGTGATGGTAATGGCTCATATTGTTCTCATGCTTCTAGTGCTAAAGAAAAAACCATTATTTGTTTTAGAGGATTTATTAATCCCAAGGACGTTAAAAAAGATCACACTTTAGGTAACATTCCTCCCGTTTACACTTGTTCATATTGTGGTAGGAAAGGTCACCTAAGGGATTTTTATTTTGATCTTGGAAAAAGTACTAGGAAGTTTATGTCTAGTGTTTCCTTGGTTCCTAAATCCCACACACAAAGTTTCACATTTATTTGGGTTAGGAAATCACTTTTAGAGACACTAGATTTTAGTCTAGTCGATTCCAGTATGTTTTCACATGACCCTTCTCTTGCCATATCATATAGATGATTGTGTTTTCATGTTTGTCATACACTAGTTTTTTTTATTTCATCATATTTATATTTACTAGCGTTGTGACATGTACTTTTTGTATAAATTTTTTTTAAAATTTTAAAAAATACAAAAAAGATTTATTTTGATAAAACTTTTGAAAAATCCAAAAAGAGTTTTGTATTTTGTTTACATCGTTTATGGATAGACACTTAGGATGACCGAGTCACAACATCATTCCATTTTTCATGTGACTTATTGATAGTGTTTTGAGACTATATATCATGTCATCTTTGTGCTTTATAATGTTTGGAGTCATTAAGATGTAATTAAGTGTTACTTCCCACATGTTTGACTCATAATTTTCTTTATATCACACATGCACAGATTTGTTTGATTATTGTTTTTGTCTTATCACATGTTGGTTGGGTGTTTCCACTTCAATCCTGTCCATAAAACGAACCAAGCACGATAAAACTTGATAAGAAAGTTGTGCATGTAAGATTCGTTTGTGAGTTTGTGTGCTTTATTTGAAATAGGGGAAGGGTTGCAAAAGGTTCATTTATTCTTTGCGAATATTAAACCACCGTTTAAATTGGAACTAAAAAATTGAGGATTTTTATTAACTGGGATCCAAAGAGGTTTAAAAGAGCCCGAATAATTTAAAGGCAATAAAAAGAAATTCATGCCAAAAAGGGGCCAATTAGGTTTTTGCACCAACTCTCCAAAGTTTGAGAATTTAGTTTATACACCTAAAAAAAAAAATATATGAGGGAGTTTTGATAGACAATTAAAACAGGTTTGCACGTCGTTGAAAGTCTTGAAAAAGCGTTAAATAGATTTTTAAGTTATTGGTGTGAAAATCACTTTGACTTTGATTTGTTGATTTGTATAAGACGATGTCATCTAAATTCAACAATTTTTACACCTAAGGATACTTTTGATGTTCATTAGTTAGGAGTACACATATTTCACCGTGCACGTGTGATTGATTGAGTTGATTTACCTATCGAATGTGTTCACATCCATACATTCCATTTCCATGACTTGGTTGTTTTAGTATAAATCCATGGTGTGATTTTTGGTATCTTATTTTCGTAGCAAGAACTTGAAAAAAAAAATAGTTTATGAAAATTTTTGAGTGCTCCTTTGCCTGTGCGTAGTTTGATTCATATTTGCTATGAACTTTTATCGTGACACTCCATGTTTAGATTTTTTCTTCTTATCTGTCTATTTGGTGACATAATAAAAAGGAGGAGAACGAATTATGATTTTATGGGAGTTTGCATTATGGGGGAGATTTTATTATATTGATTGATTTATTATTATATCATTTCAAATTCGATGCGTTACGAAAGTATTTGCTTTATCTCATGTGTGTAGGTACCAAAGTGATGATCATGTGTTGCACACCCTGATGAGAAAATCTTAAAGGTTTGAAGATTTGAACTTGAATATTTTTGAAGAAAATTTGAAGACATGCAAATTTTAGTATTTTCTTTTTTTGGGTTCATGGGGGATATTAGATTTGTATAGGGACCTTCATTTGATAGTTCAGAGTTTTTATTTTGTACCACCATAGAAATAGGGGAGATTTGTAAGGACATTATTTTGTAAGTCCGTTATCAATTTAGTATGTCGTATACCGCCACACCGTCGAAGAGCATTCAAGCATCAAAGACGGATCCGAATATCAAGATCTTCAACATTCAAGCCTCCGCGAGGTTAATTTTGGTAAGGTTGTGTTTTAATTCCTTAGAATTTAACTTAAAGTGTTGGGATATTTTTATCAACTATTTTTTTAAAGATTTTGTTCTCGGACACCTTTCCATAGAAAAATCATAACTAATTCATAAAAAATAAAAAAAATATGAAACTGGCGGCCACACATTCGTGTCGAAATTATCTACGAGCACGCGTGAAATCTAGTTTGATAGGTCATTCAAACGTCATTTTCCACGTGTCATATGCCACGTGTCATGTTTTTCATTCGAGCGACCTGCTCTTGTCGTTCAAACGACATAGCATCTCGTTCGAGCTACATTCAACCTCATTCGAATGACGCGCCGCCTTAAGTTTTTTATAAATAGGAGTCTCCAACTCCATTTTTCATAAGGAGACCTGCATAATTTTTAGAAACCAAACTGCTACTTCATAAATGATTTTTGTCTTCTTCTTTTAGGTTTTAAACCTTTTGCTTTCAATTCACAAAACATCCCAATCTTTAGTGAATTGTTTTGGAACCCTGGATTCAACTTTCTTCAGATTTATTATTTGTGGGGAGATGTCTACAACCGAGAGATGTGTGCTATTGTGGAGGGAGTCTATGGGAAGATTGGACTACGTGCCCATGTGGATTCGCTGCGTGTGGATTCATTGCTGAAGATATAACTACGAGTTCTTGTGGAGTAGCTGTGGTTGTTCTATTATTGACGACGCCGATCGACACCTGCGGGTATTCGTGTGTCACCCTATTTCATTGTAATCTGTGTAAGTTGTCATTTATAAATTATATTAAAATAAAAGGTTTTGCCCTTCAGGGATTTTCGAGAAAATTGTTTATTTTATCGTGTATGCTTTTTTTTATTGGATAAATCATCTAGATGCATGTTTTAGGGTTTAACTAAAATTTGGGAATAATTCAAATTGTATTTTATTTGAGATGTCACAATATTTCCGTTGTAGCGATTCTAAAAATTGGTATCATAGCTTATTTAAGCGATCACCACTTTTACACTCGTCAATTCCGCTTTGGGTAATGTTGAGAGATTAGGAATAGGCCATGACGGTGTGTCCACTTCTCACATTGCACCCGAGTCAGTTCCTGAGTTTATGATTGATCCATATGTCTCTCAACCCATCCCAACTAGGTATCCCATTCCTGATAGGAGAGTGACAGTAGATAATTTGAAAGAGGTGTTCCTATGCTCGTGGATGGTTGTACCCATTGTAAGAAGAGAGGACACCTTAGGGAATTTTTCTTTATGTTGGGTAATGTGTCACATAGAGTTTCGTGCTGTGTTCTCACACACGCACCCACACATGATGCTCCAGATGATTACATGAGAGAGTTTGTGTGACACCTAGCCTAATTAATTACCTGGTGATCAGTCCTTAATTAAATAATTTCAGAATATCAAGTTGGCTCAAATACTGCATCACTGACAAAAACTCAAAATTTAATTTAATAAAAACTAACCACCTAATATTTACAAAAGGTTGGTGTCAAAATTTTATGTTATTAATAACCGTCATCAATAAAGGAAATATTTGTTCACCACCATACATCACAATAGCATAAGGAAATAACTGATGGAATTTAAATCAAGAACTGGAGTAAACACTCCCAGTCAAAGTCCCATACAATAATCTAATAACATGAAATTAAAGTCTAATGATAGAATAAAATAACTCTAAATCTATGAATGTAAAATAGGAGGGACAATATGTCCAAATAAAGTAAATAACTGATATATAAGGAGAATAGACTATGAAGCATCTACTAGCAATATCCTGTAGCTTCCACAGAAGCTAACACTCGACAACTGAATAGGTTCTCCTATGCTTGTTGTTCCTTGGCTGAGCACCTAAAATAAAGTAACAAGAGAAGATATTTGCAAAAGAAACGGGTCAAAGACCGAGTAGAAAACAATTTAAATATAGCAAGTGCTTAAAATTGGTTAATTAGCACAAATATTACTCATGTTAACTTAGCATACACAATTGGGCTGCTCAACTCTCATCTAATGTGCACACCTAGCGAGCCTAGCTACCCATACTAGTCACGATAATCTACCTTACTATACGTACTATAACCACTATGCCGGATAAAATATCTAAATAACCCGAAGATAATATATCTCTATTATTCATGAATAGGTTTAAAGATTCTTTATCTCATTCTCATAGCATTCTTAATTCTCAACTGGTGACCCAATAAGTACATACTTTAATAAACTAGCCAATATGAAAAACATAATTGGAACTCAGTATACATATAAAAATCTCACTATGTATACAGTTTAATACATATATAAATACTACACCCATGGTTAAGAAACCCCTGATGCTAGGCATACTCG
This sequence comes from Sambucus nigra, assembly GCA_949130495.1. Taxonomy (NCBI): domain Eukaryota; kingdom Viridiplantae; phylum Streptophyta; class Magnoliopsida; order Dipsacales; family Adoxaceae; genus Sambucus; species Sambucus nigra. The sequence continues at coordinate 346,118 of CASBWL010000200.1, read as the reverse complement.
GCTATCTAGTACCATTGCAATGCTCACGCATAAAGGACAACATGTTCAATCTCTCAAGAATTAATAAAACCTATGCACATATTGGAGGCAAACATAGTTCCAAGTCGATGGGCAACGCACATAGATACTCACCCATACGACCGTCACCATTATCGTTATCACAGATAGTCAGTACATAGGTTCCATGCTCTAATGATATGACTCAAAATCCTGCGAAGGCACACAAGATGTGGTCGTTCACAATGCGCTAACCTCCATTCGATACCCATTAGCTGGGTATGTAATACACATAATATTTCAAGAAATAAGCATGCACACATCTTATATAATTTAATCAGCATTCACGAAACCAAGTTACCATAATACATAAGTAGTAGTATTATTTCTACCCTCTCCGTAGATCTGATATAGATGTATATACTCTCTTGAACCTACCTATACTCAATTCTATGAACTTTATACATCCCGAGAATAATTACACTACCAATTCAATATTAATTCGGAATTTAGGTCACTCGTCATTCACGTAAGTCATTTCTCTCACTTAAATAACCCTAGGATGCTTTTTAACCTGACCGGACTCAAAAAGTGTATTCTGAAATCTCTTTAGAAGTCAAGGGATTCTCGTTTGAATGAGGTCGTTCGAATGAACTCCTCACTTCGATCGAACTCAAAATTTCATAGGATGACTCGTTGGAATTCTCGTTCGAACGAGGTCATTCTAATGACCTGGGCAGGTCTTCGATCGAGAATTCCGAACTGGCCCTGTTCTTCCCCAAAATTGTTTTTCCTAACATTCCAAACCTCAAACTCAATCCAAACTAACATCAATTTAGATGGTTCTAAACTATCCATAATCATTATGGGGAAAATTCTATCACAAATTAGTGTTCAAATCTTTATGTTTCCAAAAGGGAAACCAATGATTTCTGAAATCTCTAAGAATTCTCATATAATGAACCCAACATCTTAATTATTCAAAGCATTAATTAATTTCATGATTGTACATAAAATCTCCTTATTTAATTGTCTACAAATGGGGTAAATCCTCTACATACAACCCATCACCAAAATCTAATGTTCTTTTACGATTAAACCTAATGAAACCCAATTTTCATTATTATTATGTCTAAATCATCAACAGAGTTTAACAGGAACAATATATGCTAAATAAACTAGCAAGATAAGCATTTGCCTTGGAATGCACTTCTGATTCTCGGGTTGAAATTGATATGTGGTTGATCCTCTCGTCATGATCGGTGCAACTTTTGGTGGGAATCCATGAGTTCTTGCCCTTGTTCTCCAATGGAGTCTTCTTCCTCCTTAGTAGTCCCTCTTTCTCTCTCTCTCTTTCTCACGTGGGTTGAAATTGAAAGACCTTTAACCCACGTAGCTTTTAATTAAACTTAATTTTCTTCCATTTAATTACTCAAAAATCCCAAAAGACTAATATACCCATCCGGAGAGTCATTTTGTGCTAAAATGCCCCGGACTCCAAATATAACACCCGAGTAGTGTTTTCTGACTAGTTTAACCCTTTCGAATACATTGGCGCACTCAAAATAGTCATTCAAGTTATATAAAAATAATTTACCTTTTTAACCCCCAAATATATAATAGTGACGTGACTCATACGCACGTCCCAAATAGTTATATCTTGAACAGCCGTGTATCTCATTCCCGATCATATTATTATTTTCGAAACCATCTTTTATGTTACTCACTCTATAATGTTCAACATAGTTATTACTCAACACTATTTTAACATAATTATTTTCGATAACTACTAACTCTCGTCACGCTAGTAATTATTTCTATTAAAACCGGATTAACTATAAGTTAAATTTTCTCCTTTTAATTAATTAATCGAAATTTCCATAATTTTATCATAAAATAAATATGCATAAAAATACGGGGTATTACATGCTTCATCACTAATAATAGAATTTTGTCCCGAAATTCGGAAATGAAAACATACCTAACAAGAATAACTTTGGATAACGTTCACGCATGTCATCCTCACGCTCCCAGGTAGATTCATCAACATTATGGTGCCGCTACTAAACACGGACTAGTGGTACTATCTTCAACCTCAACTTTCTCTCGCTATGATCTAGGATAGCAACCATCCCCTCCTCGTCGGAGCTATCAGGTTATAAGTCGATGTCCTCCAATGCGATGTGAGTATGGGACAAATTATCTCGAAGATATCTCCCTAGCGAAGAGATATGGATAATGTCATGGACTCTATGTAAGTGCTCCAGTAACCCAAGTCTATATGCAACTGGACTAATCCTTGCGATGATAGGGAATGGGCCTACATACCTAGGTGCCAACTTCCCCCTCTTCCCAAAATGCACAACTCCCTTCATAGGAGACACTCGAAGTAACACCTGGTCCCCAATATTGAACTCTTGGAAATACCACTTTGCGTCGGCATAACTCTTCTTTCGATCCTGAGCAACTCGAATATGGCTCCGTATCAACTCTATCCTCACCGAAGGATCCTGAATCACCCCCGAACCAAGTAACTTATCGTCCCCCACCTCTAAACAAAATGTCGGGGAACGCTAAGGTCTGTCGTATAGTACCTCGAATGGAGCCGTACCGATAGTAAACATGTAGGAGTTATTATAGGAAAACTCTACCAGCGGAAGATACTACTACCAGCCTCCGCCAAAATCAATGATGCACATATGTAACATGTCCTCTAACATCTGATTTGTCTGCTTGATCTGTTCATTTGTCTGCGGGTGATAGATTGTACTCAGTTACAACTCCGTACCCATTGCCTCCAAGAAACTCTCCCAAAATTGAGACACAAACACCTTATCTCTGTCGGACATGATATTGAGAGGCACCCCGTGAAATCTCACTATCTCTACTATGAATATCTAGGCATATTGTCCCGTGGTGATATCCATATGGGCTGGTAGGAAATGGGCTACCATGGTCAGCTAGTCCACTATCACCCATATCGAATCGTGACCCCTCTATGATGTGGCTGATGTCGTGATGAAGTCCATGGAAATGCTCTCCAATTTCCACATACGAACCTCTAATGGCTATAGAAGTCCCATCGATCTTTGATTGTCCACCTTTACCAACTGACAAGTGGCACATTTCGAGATAAACTCTGTAATATCCTTGTTTATCCTGCTCCACCAGTACTGTCTCCGCATATCTTGGTACATCTTATCCCCAACGGGATGTACCAAAAGTTGTGAACCGTGCGACTCTGTCATTACCTCGTACCGTAAGTCTTCTCCCTCAGGAAAAACCAACCTTCCATTGAAACGTAGCCCGCCATTTGATCCCACGGTATAAGACTTACCCTCCTCTGCTAGAAGATGCAGTATCTGACTCTGGCCGAAAGGATCAGCTGCGTGAGCCTTTACTACTACCATAATAATCTAGGGTGTAACTATCATCACATATATGAATGATCGAGCTACCGCATCCTATTATCCAAACACTTTCCATTTTGCTTTCCAAACCTCGATCACCTCAACTACTGGCCTACGGCTCAACACGTCTGCTACCACATTGGCCTTCCCCGGGTGGTATTGGATATCAAATTGATAATCCTTCACAAACTCAAGCCACTGATGCTAACGCATATTTAACTCACTCTGTGTGAATAGGTACTATAGTGACTTGTGGTCCGTGAACAAGTGAGATTTCTCCCCTAGGAGTTAATGTCTCCAAATCTGAAGTGTGAACACTACCGCTGCTAACTCCTAGTCTTGGGTAGTGTAATTACTCTGATGAGGCTTAAGCTTACGGGAGGCATAATATATAGCCTGGTTATCCTGCTAAAGTATACCCCTAAGTCCTAATAAGGATGCATTAGTGTAGACTAGATACTCCACTCCCAGCCTAGGTAATGCTAACACTGGTACTAAGGTTAATTTGTCTTTCAACTCATCAAAGGCCAACTAAAAGGCGTCACTCCAGATAAACGAAACCCATTTGCGAGTCAAGTGTGTCAACGAACCCACTATCTTTAAAAACCCTCGAATGAACCTCCTGTAGTATCCCTCTAGGCCCAAGAAACTACATATCTTGGTCGGTGTCATGGGCTGTCCCCACTCCCTCACCACTGACACCTTTCTCGAATCCATGAATATCCCTCTATCAAAGATGATATGTCCCTAAAACTGGACCTTCTTCAGCCAAACCCCACATTTCTCATATTTTAGGTACAACTCATAGTGGCACAGTGTCTACAAAACTTGTCTCAAGTGCTCGACATGCTCCTCCTTAGTCTGCGAGTAAACTAGAATGTCATCTATGAAGACGATGATGAACTGGTCCAAAAACTCTTTGAACACCCTATTCATCAAGTCCATAAACACGGTTGGGGCATTGGTTAGCCCGAAAGGCATAACCCTAAACTCATAGGAACCATATCTTGTCAAGAAGTCCATCTTCGATACATTTTTCTCCCTGATACGCAACTGATGATATCCCGATCTCAAGTCAATCTTCGAGAATACGGTCGATCCTCTCAACTGGTCGAATAAGTCATTGCTTTGAGTCAACCTATATTTATTCCGTATCGTGATTTTATTCAACACTCGGTAATCGACACATAACCTCAACGATCCATCCCTCTTCTTAATGAATAGTACAGAAGCACCCCACGGTGACATACTCCTACGGATAAACCCCTACCCCAACAACTGCTCAATCTGGTCACGTAACTCCCTTATCTTTACTAGAGCCATGCTATAAGGTGTGAGGGCTATTGGCCAAGTGTTCGATGCAAAATTAATGACGAAGTCTATCTCTCTACTCGGTGGTAACCCCAGAATCTCCTGAAACACATTAGCGAACTCTCGAACAACAGGAATCGAGTCAAGTGGTACGACCACCTCCCTACAGGTCTCCTCATCTATATAGTATAAATGTGTGGATGATCCTCCCTCGGAGCAAGGCATTGCCACTAGGAACATCTCCTAACCGGGTATGGAAAAAACTAAACTCCTACTAAAAAAATAAATCATAGCCCTATACCTGACAAGCCAATCCATACCTATAATCGCGTCATAATTGTACATATCCAATACGAGCACGTTAGTAGGTAAGATAAACCTCCCAATATCTATACCCACTCCCTGGTAAATAAAATAAATTACGGGACCTCTACTCAATGGAGAATCCACACAAGTAACCGTACTCTATGCTGTATCAAATAATCCTATAGCACGTGAAAACCCCGTGGCAATAAAATAGTGTGTGGCCCCCATGTTAAATAAAATGTGACCCAAAGTCCCTTGGATAGAAAACATACCCCCAATCGTGGGTGGGTCCTGCGAGACTGCGGCCTGGTGAAGATTGTAGACTCATCTGTACTAAAGCTCCGTGTTGAACTGGGATGGATGGAATGGGTGGCAGTGTTGGTATCTGTGGGAGTGCTGGGAGAGCTGCGGGAAATAACGGTCTCTGAGGCTCCTGACGAGCACCCTGCTACTGATGGCCTCTACCCTTCTTCGGGAAGTCCGGTATAATGTTCAGAAGGTTAATAAACTCTGCCTCATATTCCGCCACAATCTTTCCCTCCTGCTTCAAGTTCACCAATTTCCATCACATCTTTTTCTGGACTGTCGAGAGGAAATATTTTCTGTCAAACTGCACCTAAAAGTCTCAAATAGTGAGTGTGTCTCTCTCCTTCGTAGTGATAATAGACTCCCACCAGTGCAGTGTTGCTCCCACGAACTTGAACGTGGCCAGTATTTAACTCTGCACATCCGTGCACTCATGCATCCTCAAATGCCTCTGGATGTCCTTATTCCATTGGCTCTCTACCACCACATCGGAGCTCCTTATAAACTCCAGAGGATGCACCTTGTGGAAGGAATCCCTAACACGTTCCCAACTAGACGGGAAGGCTTGGGCCTAAACTGGAGCCACCACTGGTGCCTGAGGTGGTGCCTGCTACACAACTTTTAATGCCATATTTACTGCCTGAGCTACAATGGTGGCAACTTTGGTGGCATTCATCACACCCTGAGTTGGACCAGGCTGAGGCTCGGGCAGGGCATCCCTGGAAACTTTATGTGCATGCCTAGGAGGCATCTAAAAGGAGAGAAAAGTTTCATAAGTCTACAGTTATTATCTCAAAGTAGCTGAAGAACGTAAAATGTATAAGGAGTACAAGAATCCTAAAATATAGGTCTCTATATCAAAGGATGCCACGCGGAAACATAATAAGCCGTACAAATCCTAAGGACACTAGAACCTGATGCTCTGATACCACCTATGACACCCTGCCTAATTAATTATCGGGTGATCAATACTTAATTAACTAATTTAAGAATATCAAGTTGTCTCAGATAATGTATCACCTAATATTTAAAAGGGCTGGTGTCAAAATTTATCTTATTATTAACCATCATCAATGAAGGAAATATTTGTTCATCACCATACATCACAATAGCATAAGGAAAGAAATAACTGAATTTAAATAAAGAACTGGAGTAAAGACTCCCAGTCAAAATCCCATACAATAATCCAATAACGTGAAATCAAAGTCTAATGATAAAATAAAATAACTCTAAATCTTTGAATGTAAAATAGGAGGGATGACACGTCCAACTAAAGTAAATAACTAATATATAAGGAGAATAGATTATGAAGCGTCTACTAGCAAAGTCCTGTAGCTTCTACAGTATCTACATCTCGACAACTGCATAGGTTCTCATAGGCTTGGTGTCCTTGTGGCTGAGCACCTAAAATAAAGTTACAAGAGAAGAGGTTTGCAAAATAAATGGGTCAGAACTCGAGTTGAAAACGGTTTAAATATAACAAGTGCTTAAATTGGTTAATTATCAAAAATATTATTCTTATTAACTTAGAGTACTCACTTGGGATGATCACCTCTCATCTAATGTCCACACCTAGCGAGCCTAGCTACCCATACTAGTCACGATACTCTACCTGACTATACGTAGTATAACCACTATGTCGGATAAAATATCTAAATAACCCGAAGACAATATATCTCTATTATTTATGAATAGGTTTTAAGTTGCTTTATCTCACTCTCATAGCATTGTTAATTCTCAATTGGTGACCCAATAAGTACATACTTTAATAAAGTAGCCAGCACGAAACACAGAATAGGAACTCAGTATACATGTACAAATCTCACTATGTATACATATTAATACATATATAACTACTGCACCCATGGTTAAGAAACCCCTGATGCAAGGCATACTCGGATATATAGTCCTATTGAAATGCTCACGCATAAAGTACAACATGTTCAATCTCTCAGGAACCAATAAAACATATGCACATATTGGAGGCGATCATAAGTCCAAGACGATGGGCTACGTACATACCTACTCACCCATATGACCGTCACCACTATTGTTATCACATATAGCCCGACATATGTTCCATGCTCCAATGATACAAATCGAAATCCCCCGAAGGCACACATGATATGGTCAATGCGCTAACCTCCGTTCGACAGCCAGTTGCTAGGTATGTCATAAAAATAATATTTCAAGCAATAAGCATGAACACATCTTATATAATTTAATCGGAATTCACGCAACCGAGTTACCATAATACATAAGTAGCATTATTATTTCTACCCTCTCTGTAGATCATATATAGATGTATATACTCTCTTGAACCTAACTCTCCTAGGTTCTATGAACTTTATACATCCCGAGAATAATTACAATCCCAATTCAATATTAATTCATAATTTAGGTCACTCGTAATTCACGTAAGTCATTTCTCTCACTTGGATAACCCTAGGATGCTTTTTAACCTAACCGGACTCAAAAAGTGCATTCTGAAATCTCGTTAGAAGTTAAGGGATTCTCATTCGAATGAGGTCATTCGAATCAATTTCTCACTTCGAATGAAATCAAAATTTCAATGGATGACTAGTTGGAATTCTCCTTGGAACGAGGTCGTTCAAACGACCTGGGCAGGTCTTCGAACGAGAATTCCGAACTGCCCCTATTCTTCCCCCAAATCATTTTTTCCAACATTCAAAACCTCACACTCAATCCAAATTTCGTCCAACATCAATTTAGATTGTTCCAAACTATCCCTAATCATTATGGGGAAAATTCTAACACAAATTAATGTTCAAATCTTTATGTTTTCAAAGGAGAAACCAATAATTTCTAAAATCTCTAAGAATTCTCACATAACGAACCCAACACTTTAATTATTCAAACCATTAATTAATTTCGTGATTTGTACATAAAATATCCAGATTTAACATTCTATAAATGGGGTAAATCCTTTACATACAACCCACCACCAAAATCTAATGTTCCTTTACGATTAAACCTAATGAAACCCAATTTTCATCATTATTATGTCTAAATGATCAATAGAGTTTAATAGAAACAATATATGCTAAATATAATAGCAAGATAAACACTTACCTTGGAATGGACTTCTGATTCTCGGGTTGAAAATGATATGACGTTGACCCTCTCATCGCGATCTACACTTTGGCGTAACTTTTTGTGGGAATCCTTGAGTTCTTGCCCTTGTTCTCCAATGGAGTCTTCTTCCTCCTTGGTACTATCTCTCTCTCTCTCGTGGGTTTCAACTGACGGACCTCTAACCCACGTAGTTTTTAATTAAACTTAATTTTCATCCATTCAATTTCTCAAAAATCCCAAAAGACTAAAATACCCCTCCGGGGTGTCATTTTGGGCTAAAATGCCCCGGACTCCAAATATAACACCCGAGTAGTGTTTTCTGACTATTTCGACCCTTCCGAACACGTTGGCGCACTCAAAATAGTCATTAGAGTTATATAAAAATAATTCACCTTTTTAACTCCTAAATATATAATAGTGACGTGACTCATATGCGCGTTCCAAATTGTTATATCTTTAACCGCCGTGTATCTCGTCCCCGTCCATATTATTATTTTTGAAACCATCTATTACATTACTCACTACGTAGTGTTCAACAAAGTTATTACTCAACATGTTTTCAACATAACTATTTTCGATAATTACTAACTCTCGTCACGCTAGTAATTATTACTATTAAAATCGGATTAATTGTGAGTTAAATTTTCTCTCTTCAAATAAATAATCCAAATTTCCATAATTTCATCATAAAATAAATATGCGTAAAAATACGGGGTATTACAGTTTGCACATATTAGGGAGCAAGTTAAGTTTTCAGTAAAGACTTCACATGACTTGATGGATGTTTTTCATAGAATGTCACCACCTTTGGAAAACTCCACTGCACCTAATGGTTGAGGTTTAGACTTGTTTGCTAGCATATGGCAATTTTCACGATGACATTTTATTCCTATTGCTAGTGTGTACCATTTTTGTATCCATGTTTTTCATTTTTGATATATTTTTTGAAAAAACAAAAAGATTTTCATTTTTGAAAAACTTTGAAAAAATACAAAAAGATTTTCTATTTTTTGAGAAAAATTTGAAAAAGCCAAAAATATTCTGGAAAAAAACAAGTTTTGTATTTCGTTTTACACCGTCTATGAATGGACATTAAGGATGACCAAGTCACAACTTCATGCCATATCCAAGTGACTATTTGATAGTGTTTTTATAGGCATCATCATTTTATTTATGTGACTTATAATGTTTGGGGTCATTAAGTTGTAATTTGAGATTAATTTCTACATGTTTGACTCTTAGTCTCCTTTAATGCAGACTTGCACGAATTTGTTTAATTATTGTACTTATCTATCACATGTTCGTCGAAGTGTTTCCATATTAATCTTGTATTTAAAATGAACCAAATGCAATAAAACTTGACAATGAAAGTAGTGAATGTAATAACCATTGCCTGTGAGAACTTTGTTTATGTATATATGTAAAAAAAAGGGGGAAGGGCTACGAAAAGTACTCATTTATCCTTTGTGATTAAGACATCATTTAAATCGAACCAAAAAAAAGTGTGGCTATATAAAAAGTAGCCAAGGTCCATAGAGGTTAAAAAGATTCAGAAAAAACATTTAAGGGAAATAGAAAGATAAATATGCTAAAAAGGGACCATTTAGTTTAGATCACCTCATTAGAAAAATAAAAGATGTATTATTTATGAGGGAGATTGGTTAGAATTTTAATAATGGGTTTGCACATCCGACAAAGTATTGAAAAACATTACATAGTTTTAGATGTTATTAGTGTGGAAATCATTTTAGACTTTGATGTGTCGATTAAATTGAGTGGTTGTCATATAAATTCACATTTATTTGACAACTAAAGACGATTTTGAGTTCATTCATTAGGAGTATCCGTATTCATCGTGCACATATGTCATGTTTGATTGCTTTCATTTTACAATTGAATTTGTTCACACCCATTCCTTCCATTATCCACGATTTGGTTATCTTAGTGAAAATTGATGATGTGTGATTGTTGCAAATTATTTTTGCAATTTATTGAAAATTTTGAAAAACCAAAAATAGTTGGTAGAAGCTTTCAAGTATATCATTGATGATCGTAGTTGATTTTCTTGTCATGACACTCAATGTTTATCTTTATTTATTCTTTATCTTGTCTATTTCGGACAAATAAAAAGGGGGAGAATGAATTATGATATGATGGGGGAGTTTAAATTGCGGGGGAGATTTGATATTTGTTTTGATTTATCTTTATCTCGTTTCAAAGTCAATACGTCATGAAGGTATTTATTTCTTTTCTCATGTGGGTAGGTACAAAGTTTGAAGATCATTATTTTGCACACCCAGATGATGACAAAGAAAATATTGAGATTTGAAAATTTCAAGTTGAAGATTTTGAAGAAAAGTTTAAAACTTGCATTTTTACTACCTTTTGAGTCTTGGGTTCATGGGAGGGTATTATATTTGTATAGGAATTTTGATTTGATAATTCAAATGTTTTTAGTTTAGGCTGGCATAGACATAGTAGGAGATTTGTAAGTACATGTAAAAATATACCGCTACAACCGTCGAAGAAGAGTTCAAGTCAAATCATGATCAAGAAGGATTCGAATATCAACATTCTTCAACAATCAAGCCTTTGTGAGATAGATTTTGATAGGGTTGTGTTTAAGTACCTAGATGGTTCTTTTGAAGTGTTGGGATATTTTTTCTAAAATGTTTTTAAACATATGAGGCGTCATTTTTCATCAAAAGAATTTTTTCTAAGTTTTGAGGCGAAGTTTAGTAAACTTTATTTTTCGTTGATGTCATTCAAGTGACATGTCTACGTTGTTCAAACGACATGATGAAGTCGTATAAACTACAACTTCAAGTGACAAGCTATCTCGCGAGACACCTCGTTTGAAGTTCACTTGAAGAGTTTTATCAAATGAAATGCTACTGTTTTAGGTTTCTAAACTTGTTTGATATGTTGCGCTAAGTCTTTTCAAGTGACAACACCGACTTAGATTTTTTATAAATAGATTGTTAAATGACTCCTTTTTCTTCAAGAAGACCTGAGTTTTGTCCATACACGAAAACTGCAAACTCCAAAACTATTTTTTCTTCTTCTTTAGGGTTTAAACATTTGTTTTTCAATTCACAAAAATCCAGATAGCTTTAGTCAATTGTCTTGGAACCCAAGATACAACTTTGGTAAAGTTTCTCTTGTAGAGTGGGTAAACCTAAGGCTGACGATTGCATGTTATTGGGAGTTCTTGACAGTCTTCCTGGCTAATTCAAAGGTGCGTGTTCTTGTTTGTTCATTGTGGTTTATCCATTGTTGATTATTAGCTGAGGTCTATGTGAGTGTGTGAAAATATTCATTGCATATTTCATTGTGTGTAAGTTGCGATTTACCTTTTCATAGTGAAATAAAAAGGTTTTACCCAAAATGATTTTTTTCTTGAAATTTTTGTGTCAGCAATTCATTTGTGATGGTTTGATTTACCCACATAGATACATGTTTTAGGGTTAAAATAAAATTGGTTTAAAATTGACAACTGATTGTATAAGATTTTAACTGGAATTTGCGAATCCATATTTAATCAATATCACACAACATTTACAAATTAGTATCTGAGCTTTTTAAGCGATATTACCTTCTTATTACTTCCTTCAACATAGTCAACTCATCCAAAGATCTTTAGATGTGGGGGATAGGGCCCTTATTAGTCCAGAAGCTATAATTTATTTGATAATGCTTTTGATGTGGCATGTGAAATGATAAATTTACTTGTTGATCATGTGGAACCATTAATACCATTATCGCAAGGTTCTAGTGGAGGAGTTTCAGTTAACGTGGGACTAAGTGGGGAGTTTTGATAAATATGAGTACCAGTTTCAAACAAAATTTTAATGAGACCCAATAGATAAGGGTTAAAGTTTGTGGTAAGAGACTAAAAGATGAAAAAGGGAAAGCATTAAAAAGGGCAAAGAAGTTAAATGAGCGGCGATGTAATGGGTGTGTATTGGTAGGACAATCTCATGATAAAAGAAATTTCCTGTTACTCAATAATAGGTAATATTTTTTCTTCCAGCTTCTTATTAGTATTAACTACCAATGTGTAAAAAAAATAACATGTTTCTAAATTTCTCATTTAAGGTCATGGATGGTAATTCGGAATGAAGCTAGTTTCCATATTCGTCCGAGGAGATGTCAAGATGAAGGAAATTTTGAAGATGTCTAAGTGTAGTATTGAAGATATCTTAATGTTGTGCTTTGTTTTAACCAAGCAGTATCAGATGTAATACGTTTTGTTTTAAGTGATAATTATTGGATGAACTGCATTTCTTATTAAGCAAGAAGTATTAGATGTATTATGTTTTATTTCAATTTAAATACAAGCATTGTGTTTTAGTCCATTTTTTGACATCAACAGATTGGCGTTGTCTGTGGGAACGTGTGTCGTTCTTTATCTCATACATCCTTATTCAAAGGAAGATGAATGATCCTGAGTGTAGTTCTAGAGATGAAGGAAACCCAACCATCCCATTTTATCCGCCTATAAAAATCGACCTGAATGGAATTCTTACCAGTATTACTAGGGGTCAAGACGCAATATAGGAAATAATGAGGCATTTGTCTCAATCGCTGTAAGACATATCTATAGCTCGTTCCAGCCAGCAAATGGTTTCTTTGACAAGGAGAGAAATGCCACATCCACCTTCTAGACAAAGCCGGTGTAGTTATTCCAGATCTTCATTCAATAGGTCTTACCATCTAAGGGTTAGTTCATCGATCAGATCCACAGAGTTCTATGTTGGTCATTCTTTTTCTCCTAAAAGACCAATTGTTTTGGAAAGATTAAGTTGAGCTTTGACTTTTGACCTCTTGGGACCCCGAGTAAATAAAAATCCTCCCAGAGAGTTATCTAGAGATAATCAACACCTAATCGACCATCGTGAAGCCTTAATTAGGTCCAGATCAAGTGTTTGACGATCTGTACACGCCGAGAAATATTCTCGAGAATAGAGCTTAACACAAACACATAGTCTAAATAGTCGAGCAACTTCATACAGATCTAATGTAGGTAACTCTTCATGGAAAGGGTCAATCAAGTGATCAGAAGATTGACTGGGGGAAATGGCAGAGGCAAATAATCCATTGTAAAGGAACTTTGTCAAGGGACCTCCCTTCATTCAGGCAATTGTTGATTTCCTAAATCCATCAAAGTTTAAAACCCCAGTGGTCACCCCTAAATATGATGGTAAAACTGATCCATTTTTTACACATTGAGCAGTATCAAGTTGCGACCGACATCTATTTAGTTCCTGATGAGATGAGATGTTGGGATTTCTCAAGCACCATTACAGGCTCATTCCAAATATGGTATAATAACATTCCCTGAGGAATAAATTCTAACTTCAACCAACTTGCTGAGCTATTCATCAGTAACTTCTATTTTGGGGCCAAGCCAGTGAATAGAGTAGACCATCTCCTGAGTGTCAGGCAATGAGTAGGGGAAACAACTAAGGAGTACGTTAGTCATTTTAAAAATAAGAAATTGGAAGTGGTTGACTATGAGGAGAAAACATCCATCACTACTTTAATGAACGAATTGCTTCTAGAAAATCTATACTACACACTAGCCAAAGATCCTCCTAAAACCATGACTGAGCTCATGGCTAAGGAAGGAAAAATTAAGAACACCGAGAAAGCAATGGATGCAAAGCAGAGTCCAGTCACTAAATATAAAAAAAGGATCAACAGGAGAGGACGGAGAAGACACTGAATAAGGATGATACGCTTAAAAAGTATGAAACATATACTCCATTGACTGTTAGCACCATATCTAAGAGGAAATCAAACACAATAAAGATTTGCGATGACTTAAGAGACTGAGGGAACCATCTAGTAGGAGGGACAAATCTAAATATTATGAGTTCTGTAAAGATCATGGCCATAAGACCGATCACTGTATCTCTTTGAAGAATGAAGTAGAATCCCTCATTCATCGAGGAAAATTGATCAAATTTGTTGTTCGAAGAGAAAGTAGAGAAACAAGAAGAAGGTCAAATTATGCGTACAAACTTAGAGATGATAGAAAAATAATCCATGAAGATGGTTATGAATATGATCTCGACCTGTCGAAGAAGCCTAAGTAACCAAATCACGAGGTAGTTACGATAAAGTTTAGCCCTTTTAACTGTCATGTAATTGGAAGTGGCGACGCATGAGGAGGAGATCATACTATAGAGCGAAAGTCCTACCTGAATGAAGCACATGCATATTCTTATATCCATAGATTCAATCTGAATGAAGATGATCAACCCAGTAAATTCAATAAAGACAAACTTGTAATTGCCTTATCCCATACTGACCTCTCTAGGGTATTGTATCCCCAAGATGATCCATTAGTCGTCATGTTTAGAATCTGGAATGCCATTATCTCTAGGGTTTTGATTGATAATGGGAGCTCGAATGATATCATGTTTTACCCATACTTTCAGAGTTTAGATTTGAAACTTAGCCAGTTGGAACCACACCATAGTCCATTGATAGGTTTTTTAGGAAAAAAAGTCTACCCCCTTATGACAATCAAGGTAGAAGTTTTGTTCGACACTTGGTTAGCAAGTCGTACTGAAAAAATAAGATTTTTGTGATGGATAAGAATGTTTAGTTTTCTTAAATTGTGATACTATATAGGGTATGGCTAAAGAAGTTTGAAGCGGTACCATCCACAATCCAAGCGTGTTTGAAGTTCCAAACTCACTTTGGGGTTAGTGCTGTGAAAAGCGACCGAAAGGTAGCCAGAGAGTGCCATTACTCCTTAGCCGAGAAATAAGATTTGATTGATATGAAGAATAAGACCACCACTTATCAAAAATATACTACGAAGCCGAAAAGGGAATCTGAAGTTAAAAAATTTGGATCCCCTAGATGAAACAGAGTTAGTTAAATGGCATATTATTGAAACCACTGGAAGCATAATCCTAGATTATAACAAATCAAAGAGCATAGCCCAGATCATCTTAGCACTGGATCCACTCCTTAAACAGGAATTGATTGCGATATTGAGACAACAAATGAATGTGTTTGCTAGGAGTCATGAGGATAAACCTGGGATTGATCCCAACTTCCTCTATCATGAGCTCAACATTAATAAAGATGCCAAATCGATCAAGCAAAGTCATAGGGTGTGTAGTATGGAGAAAAACAAATCTATATAGGAAGAGGTGGAAAAACTACAAAAGGACTAATTCATTGAAGACGTTAAATATCCATCCTGGTTGGCTAATGTGGTGATGGTCAAAAAGAAAAATTATAAGTGGAGGATGTGTGTAGATTTTATTTATGTAAATAAAGCCTACCCAAAGGACGACTTTCCCCTGCTTAGGATTGATTAGTTGGTGGATTCTACATCAATACAATAGCTACTAAGCTTTGTGGATGGTTATTCTGGGTATAACCAGATACAAGTGAAACCAAAAGACAGGGAAAGTACTTATTTCATCACCAGTCGAGGTACTTATTGCTACAAAGTAATGCCCTTTAGGCTAAAAAATGCTGAAGCAATATACTAGAGGTTGGTTAACAAGGTGTTTGAAGAGCATATTGGGAAAAATATGGAGGTTTATGTAGATGATATGCTGACTAAAAGCAAGAAGGTTTCAGATTTTATAAAAGACCTCAGTCAAAATTTTAATTAGTTGGAAAAACATTAAATGAAGTTAAACCCGACCAAGTGTGTGTTCAGTGTGCAGAATGGAATGATCCTAGGCTTCATAGTAAACCAAAGTGGAATTGAAGCCAATCTAGACAAAATTAAAGCGCTAATACAAATGCAGTCATCGACTTGCAAGAAGGATGGTCAAAGGCTTACTCGTAGAGGGAAAACTTTAAATAGGTTTTTTTCCCAAGAAACAAATAGGTGTTTTCCATTCTTTGAGGTCCTAAAAAGACCTTTGAGTGGAAGACAAAGTGTGAAGAAGCGTTCCAAGAATTGAAGAAGTGTTTGGGATCACCACCTTTATTGTCCCGACCAATTTTAGAGGAAAAATTATACTTGTACTTAGATGTTTCTGAATCCGCAGTTAGCTCGACAGTAGTTCAATTGGATAATGGAATCTAGAAACCAGTTTACTACACCAATAAAGCATTTAGGGGAGCCAAAATTAGGTACCTGCGCTTAGAAAAACCAGCCTTAGCACTTATTGAAGCTTCTAGGAGTATGAAGCCTTATTTCCAAGCACCATAGTTATGTATACTGATCTACTGCTTCGACAAGCGCTCCACAAACCTGAGAACTCAGGAAGATTGATGTAATGGTCAATAGAACAGGGGGAATATGATATCGTCTAAGAACTAAGGTCATTATTGAAAGGCAAATCTTTGGCAAATTTTATTACAGAGTTCACCTATCCAGAGGTTACCAATCAACAGAACTTGCCTACCGAGAAGACTTCTATAGAAGAGAGCTTAGCTCAATAGCAAGACAAAGTCATATCCAACCAACCTAAATCATCCAGAACTCAAGAAATGGCTCAGAAATATATAGACGAGCGTGATAAAATATTCCACCAAGGATTTTTGTCTATGGAGAGCTTCAACAGTGATATCCCATTATGGAATTTATACGTGGATGGATCCTCATGCGCAACAAGAAGTGGATCAGGTATTATACCCATTCATGATGATATTGATATTGAATATGCCCTTAGGTTTCATTAAAGGCATCAAATAATGAATCAGAGTATGAAGCTTTGATAGTCGGATTGGAATTAGCCCATCATTAGGTGCCGATCATGTAGTGGCGCACAGTGATTCACATCTGGTGGTCAACTAAGTGATTCATCTATATGGAGTCAAGGGATAATTTATGACTAGATACTTGGTCAAGGCCATAAAAGTTATTTCCAAGTTTTTAGGTGAGCAAAATGAACATGATACTAAGAATAACAATTGCCTGAGCTAATGCACTTGATCAGATAGCTTCAACAATAAGAATAGAACTCCAGAGAAGCATTCTAATAGAGATCTTAGCAGGCGAAAGCATCGATGAGGATCTAATGGTCAGTTTCATCACTGTAGATTTGGGATCTTCCTAGATGGATCCGATTAGGGCCTATATTAAAGATGGAACCTTACAAGTTAATTCCAAAGAAGCAAAAAAGCTCCAATATAAAGCAACCAGATATGTGTTGGATAAAGGAGTCTTATACATAAGGGGATGAACTATCTTCTTATTATGCTATGTTCATCCATTGGAGGTTGAAGAATTGATCAAAGAGGTGCAAAAAGGTTCTTATATAGATCATTCAGTTGTCCGATCATTGCTCCAAATAATCAAAACACAAGGATACTACTGGACAAATATGATGTCAGATTGCAAGGCTTTCAAAAAATAGTGGGATAAGTGCCAGAGGTATCTGTAATTCACAAAGAATCCAACGTTGCTCTAGAACCAATCACTTATCCTTATCCATTCACTATTTGGGGAATTGACTTGGTCCGCCCACTTCTGACCGCCAAGGGTAGGTTTATGTACCTGGTAGTTGCTGTTGACTATTTCGCAAAATGGGTGGAAGCATAGCCGTTGATAGATATGCCTTATGAGAAGGTGTATCAGTTCACTTAGAAGAGCATCATATGTAGGTATGGCATGTCCTATGCCTTCATTATAAACCATGGAACCCAATTTAACAATGATGAGTTCGAATCATATTGTGTTTAGTTCAATATCCAAAAACTCCATTATGCCCTAAGAAATCCACAAAGCAATGGTCAAATGGAAGTGACAAATAAAACTTTTCTTAATGGACTGAAGAAGAGGCTTGATGCTGCCAAGGGAAACTGGATTAATAAATTACACTTTGTTCTCTAGTCTTATAGGACAATGCCGAGGATGGAAACTAGAGAAACACATTATATTCTTGCATTTAGAATAAAAGCCAGGGTACCATCCGAGATAGGCCTAACGACTCACAAGGTGCTGAATATTAATTCTCCTATGAGTGACTTGATGATACGAATGGACCTAGACATGTTAGAGAAAGTCCGAGAAGATGCTACTCTCAGAAATGTTGTGTATTAACATAGGACTACTCATTTCTACAACAAAAGGGTCAAGCCGGCCAACTTATAAGAAGGCAAATATGTCCTTAAGAAGGTCATTTAGAAAGGAAACAAGCTTAAGACCAATTGGCATAGCCCATATCAATTTCAGCAGTCATTTCACAAGGGACCTATCGACTTGAGACACTAGAATGGGAAGAATTTAAAAACCCTTGGAACGTCGAGCACCTTCCTAAATATTATCAGTGAAGGCATTGACATAGTTTATCTCTTTATGTTCATCAAAACTATTTTGCATGTTCATTAAAAATATTGATTTTAGTTCCTTTTATTTTTTCATTTTTTTGGGAGTACGATGATATACATCCCATAAAAAATGTCTCTTGGTCTTCAGCTCTTACCGATCAACAACACATACTTAATCAAGTTCAACTTATCTACTAATCAACAACACATACTTAATCAGTTTGAACTTATCAAATTCAAGATGTACCAACATCTTAATGCATAGTCGTATCTCACCCATTTAAGATTACTTCTTGTATGACTTCATATATACAAGTCACAAATAAGAAGTTATTACTTCATGTATGGCTTCGTATTAACAAGTCACGAATAAAAAGTTCTTCTCGACCAAGTTAAATACAGGAATACACTCCTCACACTTGGTCAGCACTACTAATTTACTTCATGTATGACTTGATCTTTGACAAGTCAAGAAGAAGAAGTTTGTAAAACATCGTATATAACTTAAAAAATTATAAACAAGTTTTACCCGACTAAGTTAAATGCTGGAAAACATGTAAACATTCCTAACCATTGGAATATAAATATATATTCCTCATACACTTAGTCACCACTGATAACTGATGCTAAACTTGGATCACCAAAACTCTTTGTAGTTTCATCTAAGTGCATTAGTAAAATATATGGCCTTACAATCATAGTTTAACAATTTATTATTAAATAATAACTCAGTTTACTAATTGATTAAATAATCATAAGTTGGCAACATAAACATATGAATTTTTCTTCAAATTCTAACTCTATTACATTTAAAGATCAAATGAATACAAAATACAAATAAACTATTCAACTATACATTTTGAGCTTTGGAAGTTGGATTTACTCTCTCCATACCAACTAAAGTACCATCTAGAGTACAAGGGGAGTTTAAGAAATTGAAATCCCTCAGCATTCGCCTCTTACTGTTCCTCGAAGCATTGATCGAATGAGAAGGACGGACTATTTCATGTACGTCATGCAGACCATAATCTTATAAATATTTAGTTATTGAGCACCGGGGAATAGCATTAGTAGGAATCCATGATATATCCAGCTTGAATGGGGGCTTTTCACAGTCTAGCATACCAGGCTCATTCTAGTACCATAGCTCACTGTTTTGATCATATTTTAGCAAATTCAGATAGTTGGTCCATACCCATCTATAACCCTCATGGTGTTTCTGGGCGAGATGATCTTCAACATGGCTAAGGGCCTCATTATAGCCGTCCATCCACACCTCTGTGGGTTATGTGTGAAATTTAAAGGTTAGACTTTGAACCTATTGTTGAAGTTTCACAAAAAACATCATTTTGACTTTCAACTGAACAGATTGGTCGGTGATGGCTTTATCTTTAGCTTCCAGTTTCATAGACAAACCAACAATAGCTTGACTTTTAGCCTTCAATTGGGTATCTTGGTTAGCTAGTATTTTATTGGTTCTTGTCTCATCTACCGTTGGTCGGCTAGTCCTGTGTTGCCTGGAAGTTTGCCTATGCTTTGTTTTATGCAGTGCTTTAAGTTCTCCTACTAGTCTGGCATTCACTGCCTCCAAGAAAGAAGCACCCTCATCATAACCACTGGTTAATGATTTCTTCAAGCTATCCAACTCATTTATGAGTTTATTTTTCTCCTCTTAAAGATGTTTGGATATCTCGCTAGCTTCATCCACTTCTCAGCTCAACATGAACTATTTCCTTCTATTTAAGGCGGCATATTATTACAACTTCTTCTCAAAGCCCCAACCTTCACTCAATTATTTATATTTATCCTTATAATCAACATGGAGTGAAGACAAAGTTAATTTTTGGTCTTCCTGCAGATCCTCAATCATTTCATAATAAGTAGTGTTGTTGGCCACTACCCTATCTAGTAAATAATGAGTCTGAATGTATGACTCCTTATCTTGGCCGAACACATCTCGACCTAGCAAGCCGACTAAGTCTTCTTCGGATAGAGGAACATAGCCAGATTCCAAAAGATTTATACTCCGTCTGAGCAGGTTGGATTCAGCAGAAACTACGTTATTCTTCTTAGCATCAAGCTGAAAATTACAAATGTAAGAAAAAAAGTATGATTACTGAGCAAACATAATACAAAGTGTGAGATTTCTCAGCCAAGTAAAAAGGCATAAGTTTGACAAATGCAACACAATCAACCAAAAAGGAGAAACATTTTCATTAATAAACAAAAGGTGTTACATACTAGTGGTCCTATTACCAGTCATAGGAAAAAAAACTAAAAACAAAGGAGTTAAACCTTCCCATTATCCTGAACATTACTTGTAGAGGGTAACTCGGAAGAAGGGATGACTTCCTCATTAGACTTTAAGGAAAATCAAACAGGTTGAATGGAGGATTCTCTAGTTCCCTCCTCATCATTAAAATCTTCTTCCAAGTTTGGAAGAGAGCTTGGGTGACGCTTCAGGAATAATTCAGAATCTGTTGCAGTGTCGACTTCCTTGAGGCGCCCGACTAATCATCCTTAAAGGATTTCTTCTTGACAAACTCAATTTGAGAGAGGCTACTAGAAATGCCTTTTACCAGCCTTTATTGAAGGAGTCTTATTTTATTTTCTTATTTTTGGCCTTCTTTCCAACCAACTCAGAGGATAGACCATCATCTTTCTTCTCGGCAGACTTCAAGAGTGCTTGATTCTCCATCAACTTGTCTTTGGCCATTTTGGCCTTATTTTTGGTAGTCATCAAATTGGTCTCAATAATTACAAATTTTCCTTCATCGGTGGTGGTACTCTCATTATCCTTCTCCATCTTTGTATCCCAAGTCTTCTACTTAGACTCCAATAAATGCCTTGAAGCCTCTATAGATTGCTTCAGACCCTTAAGGGCCTCTTCAACATCTCCTCCCAAAGAGCGTATCTAATCGTCCTTCTACATTAGTTGATTAAAATTTACCAAAAACTTCACAAAGGACAACATTCGATTATAAGGAGTAAAATTAGACATAAAAAGCAAGTAGTAGAGGAAAAAGTGTTACCATAGCCAAACTTTGGCAAGCATTTTATGCCAAGTTTATTCATAGCAGAGGAGCAAGGGCTTCTCAATCAGTAGAGCGAGTACCAGTATTGATTAATTTCCTAGCCACTCCAAGATGAATAACAACTGAGGAAGACCCTGCAACGGTCAAATCCTCTTGAATCTTCTCGACCAACACCTGGTCGTAAGAACCCTTTTCAATATGCATTTTAGAAAAACCTTTCCTTATCGTCTTGAATTGAGGCACAACAATATCAACATCCTTATAAGTAATGACTTGAGGACCCTTATCTTTCTCAGAAACCTTGGATACTTTCTCTGTCTTCTTACCATCTTTAGCCTTGCCAGTCTTCTCTACAGTCGTCTTAGAAGTTAGAGTCAAAGCTCTAGTCATCAAGTTAGGAATATTTTTCTTACCCATATCAGCAAGTGGAGAAGATGGAATAGTTGAAATTTCCAATGACCTAAAGGAAGATTAAGTCCCAAAATCCTTCTCATCTCTAGTAGACTCTTCAGTTGAAGAAGTGGGCACTTGTTCCTCTTCAAGATTTGTGGGGGCCAAAGCTGCAAAATTGGTGGGCCTAGCAATAAAGGAGGTCGTTGAACTCCTGTACTACAATAAATATGAAGTATCTCTGGGATGTTCCTCTTCGATCCTCTGGTAAATGTTTTAAAGGAATTTCAATTCACGGATATTTACTTCCCTTTCAATGGGACACTTTTTGTTAGCAATTGTGAAATAGAAGATAAGAAAACATTAAGTCAACATATCATCAACAAGTTTTGTTACAAAAAATAGGAATACAGCAATTAAAATCAATAACTTATGCCATGTCCTACTTAGGGGAACTTGGTCCCATCATACACTTCTCCTCTTTATAGAAGAGCATGTTTACAATTCTTTGCAATAACTCCATAATCAAAATAGTCTTTATTGGAGTCTAGAAAATTAACAACCAGGGCTCTATTGGCAAACCTAGTCTTCATGTAGTAAGTACTATCACTGGTACTCCATTTATAACAAAATATTAGCGAAAGGATGCCAATGTGGGTCCCATATATTTGGTTGAGCCTATATATCCCATTTACAATTCTCCAAGTGTTGGGGGCTACTCTAGCAGGGACAACATCAAAGTATTGAGAAAACTCAAAATAGAAACAATTGGGAGAAAGGTGAATCGCATTCAACAATGCATAAAGAGGGAATCTAGTGATCCTATGGTAGTGATAACACCTCAACAGGTGGTACAAGCATTACTAGTTCTACCCAACCAGGAATGTTTCTTTCCTGCCTAAATTCATCTAGAGAATTCCAGTGATCTATTTAAACCATAGTGGCAATAAAGACAGATAAATCAAAAGGAAAGGGACTGAGAAAGCTTATAGAGAAAAAAGTAGCTAAAGCGAAGGTAGGATGCAAAGGAAGGCTGAAAGGCAGAGAACTTGGAGAAGAAGGAGAGTTCAATAGCTTGGAAAAGTTGTGATGTAAAAAATTGACAAACTCTCGTCTCTTATATCTTACCTAGAAAATAATGCAAGAAATGATTACTTATATCAACGATTGGCGTTCTGACGGCTTCACAGTTCTAAAACCTTGAAAATGCCAATATATAGTTTGGCGGTTCGCTATTTTTAAAATTATTTACAAAAATGCCACTACAAGATCAAGGTGTTGAAATTTTTCACAAGTCTCACAATCGACCTATGCCGACCAACTTTGAAGAAAAACATACTCCATGCTTTGAATAAAAACATCAAGAATGTAGTATTGGGCGCTTCTATTTATACCAAAAATTATCCACCCACGTGGACCAATCAGAAATGGACACTTGTCACCTTACATGGCAGCAATCCTAGTAAGTAGTCACTTAATTAATCCCGAAGATAGTTGCTTGGTAGGCATGCCGACCAACATGAAGAATGCAGACCATCAGATTAAATGAACAATCACCACTAGAGGGAAATATCCAAAGGCCTTTCCACACGTGTTCTAGATAATCAACCATCACATTCATTATGTACGGGTGTCAATGCCTGAATATATAAAGGCATTCCAACCCTTGAGTTCCAAGTCACTATAAATAAATTTTATGCCTTTCACAAAAGGCAAGATAGAACATATTCTAGGATATTCTTCTTAACAAGAGTTCCTAGCTTTCTATAATCACTAAAATCAGCACAATAATGTGGATATATGCTTTCTTAAAAAGTCGAACCACTTTAAAAACTCTTTATCTATTGTGTGATTGTCTCATTACAATCTTATAATTTATTTTTGATTAAAATGTTTTATCTATTCTATTTTTTAATATTAACAAATATATTTAATTCCCACTCTAAATTTATTGAATTCGTTTCATAATGTTGCCAATCCCATTTCTAACGTATTGATCTTTGTCCCCAAGTTGTTGTTGAATTCGGTTTGTAATATTTCCTATGCTATCTCCAATAAATTGATCTTTATTGCTAACTCATAATTATCATTTCCCACATACTTTTTATCATCCAACCATTTAAAAAAATTATAAGACCCATCTTGGTTATTTCGACAACACAGAAAATGCCTTTTGAGATTGCGACTATCTTCAATCTACGAATAATTGTATCAGCAAGAACATTTGACTTTTGAATAATTTAAAGAACTATATGTTGTCATTCCTATAAAACAAACAATAATCAACCAATTGATTGAGTTTTTACATCCAAACTATAATTAAAAAAAAAAATAGAACCCTATCTACTGATTTTTTGTATTAGAGTATGAATTGAGAAATTACAAATGGAGAAAAAAATTGAACATCATATGTAGTAGCCCCCCAAAGGAAGAAAGATGTATGTTGCCATTTATAACATCTGTGGGATGTTTGTAGAAATATCGTACGAGGTAGAATATTAATTCCATTTGAACTGAGGAAAAAAAAACTTACTCGGGTTAGATAATAAAACTTAATTGAGAATAGAAAATGGAATTGAAAAGTTGCCAATGATCGATTAATAGACTCGGGTGAAGAGGATGCCGACTAGGAAGGCTCAGGCTCAGGTGAACTTACACGTTGACGAGGAGGCATAAATGGGGGGGGGGGGGGGGGGAGAGATTTAGAAAGAGAGTTTAATTCATTCAGAACCTTTTTTGCAAGCGATAGACTGTTAATTCGTTTAAGCAACCTTGTTTTGCAAGGGTGTTGTTTTGTGTACACTAAACTGATGTTTCATTTATGATTCACCAATGATGTAGGGAGAATGATGTACCTGAGCCCTCCATCTCCTCTCTCTCTCTCTCTCTCTCTCTCTCTCTATATATATATATATATATATATATATATATATATATATATATATATACATATATCACGATTTGTAACTCTAATATCCTTGCTACTTGCAAGTTTAATCTATGTTTGCCAATTTGCAAACCCTTAGCATATTATTCTGTTCATTTAAAAAATGATTATATTATTTTGGGAAAATATTACAAGACTCATTAAACCTCTTTCACATAATTGAATTCAGTATTGAACAATTGATGACTTAATAGCTTTTGACAACTCATACACAAAATTTCATAAATCAATCTTTTTAGTTATTTATCATGGGTGGGGTTAAAAATTACACCTTTTTTTGTCACGAACATTACCAATGATGCATATTTTTGAAAGGGAAATAACAATAATGAAAATAACACATGACATATAATGGTACAACCAACAAAGGACCGAAGAATAATTTGAGGAGGAAAGGATTGGACTATACTAGAAGAAGGTACAAGTCGAGTGGAACCTATTCTGAAAGAACTCATGAGTTCAACAAAACGTTGAGAATTCAACAACCACCTTAATATAAAGTACCTTAACATAGTTTTATTTTTACTTTATGTGTACGCGACTACATTTCTCTTTAGTTATTTTTAAAATATATTATTTTTCCTAAAAGAAAAATCATCTCTCATTATAAATTAAGAATAAATACAAATCATTACATGATAATCCATATAAAAATAAAACTCAAAAACTCAAGAAAATTGAGGTAAACTTATGCGATCCAATCAAGCCGACCATGCATAGACTTCTCCTGTACAAAAAGTAGTCCATATGTACGGGCGAAAATGATTCTCCATATCTCCAAAATGGAGTTATGGAGTAAGTATTGCACCATATGTACTGGAGAAAAGGACCAATAGGTTTTAAAATCATTAAAAATGCAGGAGTCGATACCGATATATACCAATAAAACTCTTTATTAGATTGGAGGAAGACCATTTGGAGGAGAGAACACTAACCCAAATAGATATGAAAAAGGCAGGCACACACACACACACACACACACACACACACACACACATATATATATATATATATATATATATATATATATATATATATATATTGCTTGGTAAGGATTAAATTTGAAAGAAGGCGGTGATGATAATGATGATTGCGACGTAAGGGGAGCCACACGTCACATTGTAACCAAACATAAACTGGCAAGGGAGATAAACTTCCCCCCCACCACCCCCCCCCCCCCCCCCCAAAAAAAAAAAAAAAAAAAACTAACAAAAGTAAGGAAAAACTCTCACTATGGAGGGACATTTTTATTATTTAAATTGGTAAGAAAAAAGGTCATCTCCTTGTAACACCCCGCGCAATCGGACAAGCGAGATGGTCAGCACTCGCCATAAAACTACATCAGACGTCACTAAATAAGTAGTCATTCTTGGCATGTGACATATATAAGACATGTAAAAATTTCTTCCACAAGATAATAATCAGATTAATCCAATAAATATAACCATTCATGTAATATTAAAATCCATCACCGTGATAATCTCCAAAGTAAATCCAACTCCAAATAAATATAAACTCAATTAAAATGATCCAACTGTAAATATCTTAATAAAATCATTAACAACTGGGGAAACGATTGGCCCACCAAATATGTAAATAAAGTCTCATCATAAATGCGACGAAATAGAAAAGAATTCCTAAAGTACTAAAGCTTCTAAAATAAAACTCCACCCGCATCTCCAAAAATATCTCCAATCACTCTTATGCAGCTACTTCAACGCTATACCTGAAATGTTAGTCAATGTCATGGTTCAGAGCTCACCGCATGAATACTATATACTCTTCCTAATTAGGGTCCATGAACCCAGACAGTAGCATTATACATGATAAACACCACAATAGAGTATTTTTATTTAAACGAGATATAAATATTAACATGAAAATAAAAATAACTATCACAATCTACCCACATAACTAGGTCACCCCACTATTTTAATCTAATTATAATGTGACAGTATTTAATTTCACTTTTACAATTTAATTTAATTAATTATTCTAATTTTAATTTATGCGATACTAGTATAGCCAGTTCACCCTCTTTCAGGTCATGTACATATTACTGGTATGCCAAAAGTTTTACACCACATACGATCCCCTCACTATAGCCAATTCACCCGCATTCTGTCATCCCTGCACATATTGGTGAGGTTCCACACACGACACGTCACTATAGCCAGTTCGCCCGTATTCTGTCAGCCCTGAATATATTGGTGATGCCAACACACACCCACGTCGCTATATGCCATTTCGCCCCTTATTGTTAGACTTTCACATATTGGTGATGGAAAATCATTTTAATACCCATTTATTATCTTAGGCATTAATTATAAATTTCTCATTTTCTCATTATTTTATATTAACCGCACCCTATTATAGAGCATAAATCCTCAAACCTACCCCTAGTCCCATACATAGAGGTTTCCAAAACACAAATGCGCCTTACCATATTTTATTGGATGAATCTCCAATATTGAACTCTTCCTAGTCTCCCGCCTTGTTTATCAATATCATCGAAACAATAAAAAAGTCCGCGCACCTCGGAATATCCCACCCGTAAAAATATACACTAACTAGTTTTATACCTAGAAAGTGTTAACCACAACTAAGGTATACCCACTAGTCCTATACCTAGGAAGTACTCCTAAAATTGAGGTGAGATCATAACTACCCAAAATCCCATCGTCCTCGCGATGATAAGTAAAATTAAACCTATAATTCGCATACGACATATTATCAACAATTCCAAAAGATTCTCATGCGATCACAATTAAATATAATTTAATTCAATTCGTTCAATTCATCTCCGTAATTAGAACCATTTATTTTGTGCAACTGTTTGAATTTTAAAATCATGGATGTTCGTGGAGCACACAACAATAGTTTCTTTTAATTCACACTTACATAATTTTTATGTGATTTCATGAGTCCCTTTTTAATTTAAATAATGCGACTATGGTCTTCTACATGTAAACTCACACCCATATTAACCAAAAATCCAACATCTACCCTAAGCACACAAGTATTACAAGTCTTAATTCATATTAAGATTTCTCATAAAAATAGTCCCAATATATGTTTCACTTTCTCTAATTAGGTTTAGGTGATATTTAAAATGCATAATAATAAGGAGACAGAATAGAAGTATTCATGTCTGAAGAAAAGTCGATTGAAAATTCTGATTAGATGGTTGCGTTCCTCTTGAAAAATTACTCGTTCTTGAACAATATTGATAAAACACGGTTGTGCCTTCAAAACTTGGGTTGAAAGTTGTGTTCACTAGGGTTTAGGTTTTGTAGATGACAAATAAGGAAATTATAGGATGCAATAGATTTTTGAGAAAGCTAAAATGTATTTTAAAAGTGCTAAACATGTCACTTTATGTCTATACACCAAAAGGAATTTGAGTTCTAATCAAACACAGATACTGAAAAAATATTTTGAACGATCGAACCATTAAAATTGACTGAAATCTTAATATGTTGTAGCTGAAGGTGAAACAAAGTTGCACACAAAAATTGAGCTCGATCGGACAATCGAATATTTTTATTTATTTATTTTCTCCTTAGGTCGGATCCTCCTCTGATTTTTATATAAAAAGTTATAATGTCCAAATTTAAATTCCACTTAAAACCTTATTTTAACATAGAAATACCAACCTTTTTACATACCAAAATTAAATAGATTCCAATTTTTTTTTTTAAAATTTAATTTAATAAAGGTTTTATGTTTAAAAAATTTGAAGTGTTACATGATTCCTCACTAGCATCGAAATTTCATCCTTGAAATTTGACGAAGCCTGAACGCGCAAAAATAAAATAAGTCTCATATATGTCTACCCATAGAATGTCACAATTGACTCCCATACACCCAATTCGACACTCACTTACCCCATGATCAAAAGATACAAAATATATCCTAACTATATACGTATACACTCAACAATGAAAATAACGGCGTACCACGCTTCCTCACGAATCACCATTTGATTATATCTCCAAAGTCATCACAAGACTTAAATTCTCAAATCAAATTTCATCACCAAATTAATACTTACGATAGCTAACTGATTAGTCATAAATTCTTTCGATTTATCCCCTAAATTTAGAGGCTTTTATTACCCGAGACAAAGTAAAATAAATTTATTTATCTCATATCTTTGCTACTGACATTTTCTTTATAGTTCATCGAGTTTTGTGTATTCTTCTTGCATTTTACAGGTATTTTGTACAAGTGAAGAGAAGAGAAAACTCAAAATCGAGAAAATAAGAAAGAAAGAAAGAAAAGAAAGAAAGTCAGAGGGAAAAAGAGTAATTTTACATCTAGAATTTGGATGAGGAACCCAAAAGAAAGTTGAAGACGTCAAGTCTACAAGCACGTAGGAAGAGATGGAATCCAAATTCGAATCCTGGATCAAAAGTTATTAAAATTGA
Source organism: Sambucus nigra (assembly GCA_949130495.1). Taxonomy (NCBI): domain Eukaryota; kingdom Viridiplantae; phylum Streptophyta; class Magnoliopsida; order Dipsacales; family Adoxaceae; genus Sambucus; species Sambucus nigra. The sequence goes on along the minus strand of CASBWL010000200.1, from coordinate 316,633 downwards.
TAGAAAATCACAAGAAGAATAGGAAGAAAAATATCACCAAACCGATCAGGTGTCAACCAAAAATGAACCGGTCCGATGAAGACAATGTTCCTATAAAGATCAAATCGATCCGATGTCAACCAAAAATGAACTAGTCCGGTATCTTGATATTTCCTGCATAATATGGGCCGATCCGATGAGAAGCAAAAATGAACTGGTCCGGTGTATCAAGCCGAACCGATAACCCCATACTGGATCGATTCAGCTGTATATTTTCTGACTTATTCTTTTAAAAATTAAAGTTGTACTTAGGTCAAACTCTGGTAAATCCATAGGGTATTTATTCCAACTTATTCTGTTTCTGTAAGTTTTAGAGAGCTTTTGAAGCCAAGAACCCTAGGGAATTATTTTCTTCAATAATTGTTCAAATTTTAGGCATTAGTTCAAGATTTTTCTTCATTCCATGTAATATTTTCTTCGTTCTTTCAATTGCTTTCATATTTGTGTTTGATGATTCATAGAAAGTAGGTTAAAATTCTTCTTTACAAGTTTCGTCCCATTTTTCACGTAATTATTAATTCATGCAATACGTATTTCTTGTTCAAGCATAGTTTAATCATGTCTAGCTTGATTTCTAAGGATGGAATGCATGAACCCAACCCGATGTAGTTTGCACGTATAAAAAATTAGTCATCAAATTAAATATTGATTGAATCGTGTTGTGTAGTGATCACAACGTTGTAGATCTTTTAACCTCATTTGCTAACATGTATACTAAACCCAATACCTTAAGGATTACAAATGAACAAAGGGGATCAAAGATCGTTAACACCGAAACTAAATGGACTCACAACCTATGGGACCTAAGACCATGCTCTGATACTATCTATAACACTCCGCACAATCTGACAAGCGAGGTGGCCAGCCGCCGCCGCCAAACTACGTCAGTGTCACTAAATAAGTAATCATTCTTAGCATGTGACAGATATGAGACATATAAAATTTCTTCCACAAGATAATAATTAGATTAATCCAATAAATATAACCATTCATGCAATATCAAATCTACCACCATGTTAATCTCCAAAAAAATCCAACTCCAAATAAATATAAACTTAATTAAAATGATCCAACTGTAAATATCTGAATAAAATCGTAAACAACTTTGGAGCCGATTGGCCCACCTAATCCATAAATATAGTGACCTGTCGTGTGTGGAACCTCACCAATATGTGCAGTGCAGACATAATAAGGGCGAACTCGCTATAGTGAGGGGATTGTGCAGGGTGTAAAATTTTGGGCGTGCCAGTAATATGTGCAGGACTCGGGAGAGGTTGAACAAGAAATATTGGTGTCGGGTAAATTAAAATGAGAAGAACTAGTTATATATAAATTGTAAAAGTTAATTTTATACTTTTACAGGACAATTGAATTTAAATAATGGCGTGGCCTATTTATGTGGGTACATAGTTGTGGTGACAATTATGTTCAGCACAAATTACCAAGAAAATACAATCACCAGAACAAATAAAGAAAGTAAGGAATAACACAATATTTTACGTGGTTCGGCAAGAATGTCTACGTCCATTGTGGTGCTCTCAATATTATTTCTCTATACTCCAGGGAGTGTTTTTAAGAAAAAATAATACATGCCATTTGCCCCAGGCTAAGGGTTTGTTATATACATGTTTGTTTTCGAGGAGTGGGGGTGTTAAACTCCCCCACGTTAATCCACAACTCCTAGAATATCTCCTTACGAGTTTTTAGGAATAGACTAGGTCGTAACTGAATGAGTTAGGGCATGAGGCCTCCAAACTTTGGGCCATAATTTATTGGGCTACTCGTCTGGGCCCAAGGTGATAAATTGAGGTACCCATAATTTCCCCTAAAGTTGTTCGGCCACAATTTGGGCTCAATAATTTTAAATGATTTGTCACAATGGCTATTATGTAAATCGTGCAACACTTTTTTAATATGAAAGTGCCTCTTCTGAATTGATTTAGGCGACAGACTGCCTCGTTGCCCGTGCGTTATGATTAGAAACATTTAAAAGTCCTTCGGAGAAGTCTTTTCTTGTTGTCGCTTCAAGTTTCTCTATATTTCTAGACTTCTCCAAGCTGCCGTTGTTGCTCTTTCATTCCTAGGTCTTCGTCTTCTAATTTTAATCTTCTTCATCGTCTTTGCTTGTGACTTTGCATCGTCCCAAGCTAAGTTTTTACTTCGTAAGTTCCTCTTGCTATTTCTCTTTGCTTTTTCTGTTGAAATTTCTTCTCATTTGTAATTAGGGTTTGTATCTTTCAATGTGGAAAATAAGCAATAGATCAATATCCGAATTTAGGAAGTTCTATAATAATCCAAATTGGGTAGACATCGAGTGTGCCCCTATCCCCTGTAATGTTTGGGAGGTTGAGGACGCTCACTGGATTCACGTTCTCTTGTTGTCCCAATGGGGTCTTAATTTTCCTCCAAACAATTTGTTTTTACACTTTTTTGGTTATTTCAATATTGTCCCTGCACAATGTTTGCCCAATGTCTGAAAGATTGTTAATGGTGTACATAGAATAAATCAGCTCTAAAACACAAATTTAGGGCTTGCTGAGATCTGCTTTTATTATTCTTTCTCGCGAATAAGTTCTGGTCTTCTTTACCTCGAGGCCAGGAGTCCTGGTAGGGTATTGGTAGTAAATCTACCTGATTCCCACAAGGATTACTGGCATGCAGTTTCCTTCCTACACTAAGGGGTCGAGGTCTTGCAGGTTTGAGGTCCCCTTCTATGAGGAGGAGTACATAGGTAGGCTTAGTCTTTGATCTACTCATTGATCCTCTATTCATGTACGATTTCTCTAATATTTTTCTTTCATTCTTTTCAGTGAGGACAAAGAACTCAGAACCTTCTCTCAGCGAGGTTCGAGCTGCTGTGTGAGTCAAAGCCTGGAATATTAGGGAGCTCTTGGCTGACGTGAACCCCCTCGATCAACGGCTTTTCTTTTGGAATATAACAACATTGGGTCCAACTTTATTGTGCGACCTGTGGACAGCATCCCTAAACTTGACATTACTAAAGAGGCTGCTACCGATCCCATCCACTTGGTCGAGGAAGAAAGTAGCTCTGGTGAGGAGAACGAGGGTGATGACAGGGGCGGTGTTGAGGGTGGTTCTAGTGAAGAGAGCCCTAGTGAAGAATCTTCCAGTTCAAAAGGGGTTTTAGAGGCTCAAGAGTCTTCGAGTGAATCTAGTAGTCCCAGCGAGGAAGACATGGCTCCTCCAAGGAAGAATTTGATTCGTGACAATGATGATGATAATGATGTGCTCCTTTCTCGCAGATCGAAGAAGCAGAAATCTGGCGGTGGAGAGGTTGCAACTGGTTCACATTATGCTGCTCATGAGTAGGAGAAGAATAAGAGGGAGGAAGAGCAGTTGAGAGAGGGGGAGAGAAAGGAGGAGGAGAGGAAGAATGTGGAGGAGAGAAAGAAAGTGGAAGAGAGAAGGAGAGATGAGAAGGAGAGGAAGAAAATGGAAGAGGAAAAAAGAATAGAGGAGGATAGGAAGAAGGCAGGGAAGGCTTTGGTGACTGTGTCCGCCTTTCCCGAAGGGGCCTTTATGGCCCTTTCTCCTCAGTTGGCTCCTACGTTGCTCGAAAGAGATGTTCTGTCGACTAATCATCAGAAGGCAATGGGGACCGACCAATTATCTTTAAAAGTGAGTCAGAGGCTAGCCTTGGTAACTTTACTCTCACTTCTCTATTCTCATAATACTTTGCTCTATGCTTCATTTGCTAACATTTCTCCTCTTTGTAGTTTGTGACCGACTTCGACGTCCTCTATTGCATCCGTGATGAGCTGGTAAAGAGGAATTTTGATCTTGAGAAGAAGAATGCCGAGGTAGAGGCCAGCTTGAAGGATGTCGATGATGTCCTGAAGTCGTTTGATCTCGCTCTATTTAAAGCCAACCGAATAAAGGAGGCGGCGATTAAGGAGCTTAGGGAGTTGAGGCAGTCCTATAACCTGGTCTTCTCGAGCAAGTTGGCTATGGTGGAGGAGAATAAAGTGCTGATGGAGAAGGTGAAGAAGGAGAAATCTGAGGTAACCACTCTGAAAGAAAACTCGTATTGGGTATGAGGATGACGATGTTCAGATAGGCTACATCAGCCGACTGAACTTTAAGAAGGGAGAGAACAAGGATCTTTTGGCTACTAGAGTGGATATCAATTCTCCATTAATTGATGAGCATGATCCAGGATCGAAGCCTGTTGTGGATGAGGCACCTGCCCCGGTCATTGACGATGGCGTTCTTACTTCTCAGACCCTTACTACTTCCCACACTGTTCGTGCTGATGATTTTTCTATCCAGGGAAATACAGTTGCTCCACCTGAGGGAGGTTTCCCTACTGCTGCAAATAAGGTAAAACAAATGACAACCTCGAAGCAAACTGAGGTTTCCATCTTGCCTGTTCTGAGGAACTTCTTTGTTTTTTTGTTTTCTTCATACTAATTCTTCTACTTTTTAATGCTTTTTATGGGTTATAGTTGATTGATGTGGATGAGTATATACCTGTTACCTCTCAACTGGGAAGGATCCTCGGTCCTAATGTGAGCAATCAAGTTTGCCAAGCCTTTGTAAGGATTTGTAAGTCCTTTAGGTCGAGGAACAATCGCTTTAAAGATCAGTCTGAGCTCGTCGCCAAACTGAAGGATAGACTTCGTGAGATGGAAAAGGTTGATGCTTTTGCTCAAGAAGAAGTGAACCTTCTGATGGATAAACTTCTGGATGCCTGCGAGATTAATCAATTTGGAGAAGTTCTTCACCAGGAGAATGAAACTCTGAGGAGGGAGGTGTCGCGACTCCAGGAGCATGCGCCGAGTGTTGCACCTTATGTTTTGTGAGGTTCCTCTTCATCGGTTGGTCTGTGAGCTTGTATAGCATTGAGCGCCACCCCTCAAGTTTTGCGAGGTTCCTCTTCATCGACTGGTTTACGAGATGGTACAGCATTGAGTGCCACCCCTCAAGTTTTGCAAGGTTCCACTTCATCGGCTGTTCCGTGAGCTGGTACAGATGTCGGGGGTCTAGCGAGGGAGATGGATGATCTTTGAGGAGATGTTCATCGAGCATACGTGATAGATTTTGGGATCCAATGATATGTCACACGGGTAAGGCATCTGTTCAATAAAGGTCCTCGATGAGTGTGGGCTGACAGTTATGATCAGGGCTGGGCAGATGCTACGATGAGGTTGGCAGAGTTTGAAGAGCTATCCTTTATTAGTGGATGGTTGAATTCTCTCAGAGAGCTGAAAGTCCCCAGGAACTCAGTCCTATGGTATCGTCATGAGATCTCCCCTTCGACTCTGATGCCTAACCCTTTCCAGAGGGATGACCAGTGGGCCCCCATACATGTTATTCTCGGGCATCTATTGGAGTCAGATGCAAATGAAGTCGAGTTGGAGTTAGCTGCCCACCCAGATGATGGCCGAAGAATGCAACTAGCTGATTAACTTGTTCGGAGACCTAATCCCCAATAGGATGTACTTAATTCATTCAATGCAACTCTGTTGTAAATGCAGTGAAGTAATAAAATATTTATGTTTTGGTCGATTCGCAGACTAAACATGTGTTGTGTATTTTCTACTTCATTGATTTTTGTTTGATTATCTTGGGCTCTTCATAACCGACTAGATTTGATATGGGTAGAGTTTTTTTTATTGCGTGAGTATCCTCCCAGTCCAGTATGCTTATGAGATACCATTCTTCCCTACTTTACTTTTAGGTCATGTCGTCACACTCCCTTAGGCCTAAGTGTGGAAATGGAGAGGACACACCTGGTGTTGGATGTTCTATCCGATCAGGTTTTCTGAGACAAACATCGTTTGGAGACCAATTCAATTTGGCCGAGATGCCTAAGGATCCCCTGTAGGGCTTCATATATTTCCAGGGGCAATGCTAAGAGGTTGTTCGTGTTTCATAACGAAAACCTGAGGAAGGAGGCTCCCTAATTTTATATATTGATTAATGTGTCTGTCACTTGGAAAAGATGTGCAAGTTATAAAGTTCATGATACACAATTAACACTTTATGGAATGCTACTGACAAACAATCTGTTATTAATCAAACACAATAAAAATGAGTTTTCAATTCCAGTAATGTGAAAAAAGATCAATGAAGAGAAACTAGAAATATAATTTATTCAGGTTGGCCATGTTCCAAGCTCGGGGCATCTCACTGCCCTTTAGCGTTCCTAAGTGATAGGATCCTTACAGGCCCTCTCTTGTCACCTTGAATGGCCCCTCCCAGTTTGGACCTAACTTGCCATCATATGGTTTTACTGCGCTGCCAAGAACTTTCCTTAGGATGTAGTCCCCAACCTGGAATGACTGTTTTATACTCTGGGAAACTTCTGGACATTGACTTCCTCAAAATTGGACATTTATTTGTTTGCTAAGGTGAGGTAGGATATCATTCTCTCATCCTTTGCATTGAAGTCTCCTCTTATCTGATTGGAGACCAATTGTGAGTCGCCAAACACCTGTAGTTGTTTTGCACCCAATGCCTGTGCCTTTTGCAGGCCTCCTATCAATGCTTTATATTTTTCTTCGTTGTTGGAGGCTTCAAATCCATGTCTAATTCCTTAATCGAGGATTGTATCTTCTGGGGTAACGAGCACAATGCCTACTCCTTCCCCCTTGGAGTTGGAGGCCCCATCAATAAATAATCGCCAAATACCTTATGTCGAGTGATCTTCCCTATTACCCATGGTTTGCAATTCATCGCAAGTATGTTCTCCTGTAAACTCCTCGATGAAGTCTGTGATGACCTGCCCCTTGATTGCATTCCTTGGTTGGAACTGGATGTCAAATCGTTCGAGCTCGATCGACCACTTCGATAGTCTGCCAGACAGACCCGCTTTCCACAGGACTGCTTTAAGGGGGTGTGACGTAAGGACAATGATAGAGTGTGCTTGGAAGTAGTGCTTCAGTTTCCTCGAGGCTACCACTAGTGCAAAGGTGAGCTTCTACAGTGGTAGGTATCGCTGCTCGGCGTCCAAGAGGGTCTTACTCACGTAGTAGAACGGGTGATGGATTTTAGTTCTTTCGCATACCAGTGTAGAACGGACAATGTGGATGCAAATAATAAGGTATAGGTAGATGGAATCATTCTCTTGAGGTATCATGAGAACGGGTGGTGTGCTGAGACAAGCTTTGAGCTCTTATAATTCATTCGAGCAATCTTGATTCCACTCCACTATTTTTCTCTTCTTCAATAGCTGGAAGAATGGATGGCACTTTTTGAATGACTTTGAGATGAATCGACTCAAGGCGGCAAGCATTCCCATGAGTTTCTATACATCTCTTATCATGCGGGGAGGCTGTACCTTATTGATTACATTAATTTGGTTCGGGTTAGCTTCAATGCCTCTTTCGCTAACCAAGTACCCGAGAAATTTTCCTGACTGGACACCGAAGGAATATATGCTCGCGTTGAGCTTCATTTGGTATTTCCTGAGGATTTCTAAGGTCCTTGATAGATATGAGAGGCGATCTTATTTGTGCCTACTCTTGACGAGAATATCATCGATGTAGACTTCCATGGTATCTCCCATTTGGTCTTTAAACATCCTGATGACCAATCGTTGGTAAGTTGGTCCATCATTTTTGAGCCCAAAGGGTATAACTTTGTAATAGTATAATTCGAGGGTGGTAATGAACGCGATCTTGTCTTGGTCCGGTGCATACAGAGGAATCTGATGATACCCCGTGTCTACATCTAGTAAACTCATTCTTTTATGAGTTGCTTGGCGTCCACCAACTGGTCGATTTTCGGGAAAGGGAAAGTGTCCTTAGGGCACTCCCTGTTAAAGTCAGTGAAGTCAATGCAAACTCTCTATTTCTCGTTGATTTTCGGAACCATTACTGGGTTGGACATCCATTTAGGGAATTGAACTTCCCATATGGATCCTGCATCCAGCAGCTTCTCTACTTCTTTCTCCACAGCCTTGGCATTTTTAGGCATAGTTCACTGAGCCTTCTGCATGACAGGCCTGGAATTTGGGTCGACGTGCAACCAATGACAAACCACATTGGGGTCAATTGCAGGCAGCTCGTAAGGCTCCCATATGAGAACGTCCACATTGTTCCTCAAAAGTACCATCAATTCCTTATTTTCCCGATCTGTGAGAGAGGCTCCAATCAAGAACATTATTTCTTTTTTGCTGCCACCGACTGCGACCTCTTCCAGGTTTTCAACGACTCGCTCAGAGGGGAGGAGCCTGGTCTCCTCCACTTGGAGTATTCCATACTATAACTACTACTTTGAAGGTATCAAACCTTCTTGTTCCTCAACCTTCTCTTTGGCCTTCTCTCCCTTCTTTTCTGTTTTGGTCAGATGGCCTCTATAAAGCACCTTTTTACCATCGCTTGATCTCCATAGATCTCCATTACTCCTCGATCAGTCAAGTACTTGATTTTTTGATGGTAGGTCGAGGGGACGACCTTCATTGCATGTATTCATCCTCTGTCGAGGATAGCTTGGTCGGGTGAGTAAATGTCAACTACCAGAAACTCGATCATCTTGGAGACACTTCCTGTCCTCACTGGAAGTACGATCTTTCCCGGCGAAGCCAACTAGAGAGACGGTGACTTCCTTTAAGTCGGTAACAATTAACTTTAATTTCCTGAATAGGTTGAGATACATTACCTCGGATGAGCTTCCCTAGTCGATGAGCAACTTGTCAACGTCATAGTTTTCTATCCGAAGTGTAATGATCAAGGCGTCATGATAAGGGGTTCTTACTCCCACTAAGTCTTCATCCGTGAATACAATGTGTTTGTTGTAGTCAACATCATCTACTCGTCGATTCTTTCCTAACTGTGTTTTTGTTGGATCGATTTGAAAAGCTTGCATTACTGATGTAAACTTTTTCACTTCCATTTGGGATGAATTCCCTTGAATCTACTTTTGATCAGATGCCCCATGAATCACTGTGAACTCATAGACATCATCATCTTCGAGCACATTGTCGAGCCTTATGTCTCTGTTGGCAGCGACCTTCTCTGCCTTCTTTTTCACAAACTCGTTTAGGTGCCCGGTCTGGGCCAGCTCTTCAAGGTGATACTTAAGAGCCTTGCAGTGCTCAGTTTTGTGTCCTCCTTCCATGTAAAAAATGCATCTCAGCGCATTGTTTCTCTTTGAGGGATCTCATCCCATCTTTCTGGGACACTTGATGAATGGCTCGTCCTTGATCTTCGCTAGGATCTTGTATATTAGTTCTTTAAAGATAGTGTTTATTGCCTGAAATGCTTTCGAAACATCGTTATTGTTTCCATTATTGGAGCCACCCTTGACCCCATTCTTGCCTCCTTTCTTCTGGTTTTTGTCCTTGTCGTTGCCTTTGGCACCGAGCTTAGCTCGACCATTCTCCCCTACACTGAGGTGGGTCACATCCTCAACTTTGGCATACTTCTCGATGCGATCCATCAGGTCATCGATGGTTGTGGCATCATTCTTAGTCAGGGATTGGTATAAGAGGCAAGAGCTGGGTAGGCCAATCTTGAATGCGGCCACTGCTACCTGATCTGAGCAGTCCTCGACCTCATTGAACAACTCCCAGTACCTTTTTACGTAGTCCCGGAGGCTCTCCTGGGGCAACTTCTTCATTTTTAGCAAGGCATCCATCCTCTTTGGATGGGAGTTGCAGGTAATAAAGCGAGTCGTGAAGAGATATTCGAGGGACTCAAAGCTCCTGATCGATCTGTGAGGGAGTCTCTTAAACCACTTCTGGGCCACATCATGCAAACTCGAGGGAAAAATCTAGCACATTAGTGCGTCCCTGTGGTTCTAGAGAGTCATGGCCTGCCTATACTGCCTAACGTGATCGATAGGGTCAATCTTTCCGTCATAGATCTTGAATATCAAAATTATAAACTTCTTGGGGGCTTCTTCTTCTTCTATCTCCCTTGAAAAAAGGGTATTTCATCTAGGTCTTGAGAGCTCGCCATGCTAGCTCTTTAGTCGATCTGGCACCCCGATGTGCTGGGTGCTGGTCCATTTCTCGTCAGACAAAATTTCATATGTCATCATTTCCTCAAGTCGGGCTCCTGCAACGGCGAGCTGGTAGCTATTTCTTGAGCAAGTCATCATCTGATGCATGTTCCTCGATCCTTTGGGATCCGCGTCTAGGGATCCTTCCTCAGCTGTGAGACTTGCTCACCTGAGGGCAAGGAGTGAGATAATGACGTCGCCTGGTGCTACAATGGATCTTTTTTTCCATCCTTTCCAATATCCTTTTGAGGTGAGCATTATCAACTGATTTCTTGCGAGCGGCCTCTCCTTGCTCCTGGAGCCTTGCCTCATAGGCATCGATCAACTTGGAGATTTACGTGGACCTGGTAGGTCCCTGACTTTCCTCTGAGGCTTGCCACTCTGGGTGAGCCCTTTGATCTGAACGTCAAACGTCAGATCTGATCCTGCGAAGGGAAGGCTACTCTTTGATATCCCCTTCTTGAGGGGCATTGTTATTGTGATCAAACATTCTAAATTCTTTATTGGTGACAACTTTCTAAAAGGAAGACAAGCGTTCCCACAGACGGCGCCAATTGTTGTGACAATTAAGTTCATCACAAATTATCAAGAAAAGACAATCACCAGAACAAATAAAGAAAGTAAGGAATGGCAATCACACAACATAATATTTTATGTGGTTCAGCAAGAATGCCTATGTCCATTGTGGTGCTCTCAATATTATTTCTTTATACTCCGAGGAGTGTTTTTCAGGAAAAATAATACATACCTTTTGCCTCGGGCTAACGGTTTGTTATATACATATTTTTTTTCGGGGAATTGGGGTGTTGGACTCCCCCACGTCAATCCACAACTCCCAGAATATCTCCTTGGGATATTTTAGGAATAGACTAGGTCATAACTGAATGAGTTAGGGCGTGAGGCCTCCAGACTATGGTCCGTAATTTATTGGGCTACTCGTCTGGGCCCAAGGTGATAAATCGAGGTACCCACAATAGTGATAGTTATTTTTATTCGCACGTTATATTTATATCTCATTTAAATTAAAACACTCTATTGTGGATTTTATCATGTATAATGCTACCGTCTCAATTCACATACCCTAATTAGAGAGAGTAGCTAGTATTCATGCAGTGGACTCTGACTTATTGTATTGACTAACATTTTCGGAATATTGCTGGAGTAGCTGCATAGGAGTGATTGGAGATATTTTTTGAGATGCAGGTGGAATCCTATTTTAGATGCTTTAGTATTTTAGGAGTTATTTACTATTTCGTCGCATTTATGATGAGACTTTATTTATGGATTTGGTGAGCCAATTGGTCCCACAGTTGTTTACTGTTTTATTAAGATATTTATAGTTGGATCATTTTAATTTATTTTATATTTATTTGGAGTTGGATTTATTTTAAAGATTGGCATGGTAATGGATTTGAATATTGCATGAATGGTAATATTTATTGGATTAATCTCATTATTAACTTGTGGAAGAAATTTTTATATTTATCATATATGTCACATGCTAAGAATGATTACTTATTTAGTGACGCCAGACATAGTTTGGCCGCGACGGATGGCCACCTCGGTTGTAAGATTGCGCGTGATGCTACACCCCTCTCCTATAATGAAGAAGTAGGGGAAGGGAAATTTCTTGGGAGAGCAATTTTTATGATAACATTCAACCCACAAAGACTACGACAAGTAATTTCATGAAATTAATTCGTGCTTCATTCATCTTTTAAATAATGAACTTATGGTGTGCCTAATTGAAAATATTTTCTATGGGAAATATGTATCTAAAATTTGAAACTTTTTATGTCTATGTTGATCCAAATTTTTCTAGTAAATTTTTTATGGTCTCGGCTAAAAAACAACCTATAGTGCATATTTTGAACATTTTTTAAGTAAATTTTCTTTGTGGGAGGTAAGAAAAAAGTTCCATGCAAAACTATTCCTTTAAATATCCCTCCACCTACTATTAATGTCAAATTAGTTGGTGAAGTAAATATTATGATATCCTTATAATTCTAATATCATTATATTTATTGTAATAAAATATAATATTTTTTGTACAAGACGAAAAACATAATAAATATATACAAAAATTACGCTACAATTAATTTTCACCCGAACCTCATACAGAATAAACAAACGGTTTGTAAACCTTAATCTCCTTGCTACTCGCATGTTTAATCTTTGTTTGCGAATTTGTAAACCCTTGGTAGATTATTCTTTTCATTTAAAAAATTTGATTATATTATTTTGGAAAAATATTACAAGACTCACTAAAACACTTTCACGTCACTGAATTCGGTATTGCATAATTAAAATACAAATCATTGTGTGATAATCCATATAGAAATATAACTAAAAAACATTAGAAAATTTAGGCAAACTTATATGATCTAAGCAAGCCAACCATGCATACACTTCTCCAGTACAAAAAATACTCCACATGTACGGGAGAAAATAACTCTCTATGAATCCAAAATGGAGTTATCGGGTAAGTATTACGCCATATGTACTAGAGAAAATAATCAATAGGTTTTAAAACCGTTAAAAATGCGAGAATCAATGTCGATCTATACCAACAAAGCTCTTCCCTTGGATTGGAGGACAGAAAACTAACCCAAATAGATATGAAAAATACACACACACACACACACACACACACATATATATATATATATATATATATATATATATATAGAGAGAGAGAGAGAGAGAGAGAGAGGAAGGCTCACCTACATCATGATGTATACATTACACTTAGTTCCAGGCTATACGAAACATTTCTTCAATTTTTTTTTTCTCTTAAAATTAAACTTCCAATGAACCCAAATTCAAAATAACAGGTCAAAATGTATTTTTGTATCTATTTTTAAAAAATTCACAAAAACTACTGGGGTAAACCCTTATAGATAAGGTATTTTGAACAGTTTTTTGAGAATTTTTTAAAAATAGCTACAAAATGTATTTCACCTAATTTTTTTAACATGAGTTTATTAGAAGATTAGTTTCAAGAGAAAAAAAAAAATAAAAAAAAGTTTTTTAGGGCCTACAACTAGGTATGATGTATGGATGATTTATATAGCACGATGTAGATGAGCCTTCTCATATATATATATATATATATATGAGGAGGGACTTTTGCCACATCATATAAGTTTATAGACAAAACCTATGTAAACAGATTTTGTATCTATTTATACGAGGGGTTTGTATCTAAGGGTTAAATAGGAAGCCATGTGTCGAATTTTATTCATGCTTTATCACTCTTCAGTACATATGCGGTTGCCGCTTTAACCATAGCCTGACAACCTACCTCCGGTGGCATGAGAAGCATGAGATTTTAGCTTTAATTTGAATGGTTGTAGTCTAAAGTAATACTCTCTTTGTCTCTAAATCCTTCTTTTGTGTGTGTGTGTGTGTTTCATTAACCATGTCCCCGTTACCTAAACTACGAACCCTTCAACAATTATGTTAATCCAAAATCAGAACCAACTTCGGAACCAACATCCGAACCAGGGGCAATCAGTTGAAGATGAGATCTCAATTAAAGACCCTTTTTTTTCACATTTGATGGGGGCGATTTTAGGTAGGGTATAATTTTTAGAAGTATTTTTCTTTTTGCCCATTTTTTCCACGTTTAATAATGGATATCTCATGCTTGAGTTCAGTTTGGGTTTTACTATGGTTTTAAATCCGTGTAACAATACATAAGAAAGGAGTTTATTTTAACCCCTCAATCGATGAGTTGGTACCATTTTATTATATCAGTGAGTGATTTTGAAGAGGTTTTTAAGTTTGATTTATTGATTTTTGTGATGTTTAAATAGTGAGATTTGTTACGACTAAAAGTTGATTTTTAAAAGAATGAAATTGAACGCATAAGGTCAATGGGATCGTTTGGCAAATAAACTATGGTACCTGAGTAGTATTAACTGTGTTAGTGATTTGAATCGGTTGGTTAAAAAGAGTTGTGTAATACCCCGTAATTTTTAGGGCTTTATTTATGAATATGGTATATAATTTTAATAATATTATTATTTTATTTATCGAGATATTGATATTATATTTATTTTTATTTGAAATGAATTGAATATTTAAATTCAAATTTTAATTGGCTTTTGGACATTTTGTAATGGTTTAAATATGTAAAGTTGACAATTTTGAATTAAAGGGCAATATAGTAATATAGTTTACCTTAGGCATCAAGCTAGGGTTTGAGAGAGGGGTTATATAAGGAATATTATGGGTTATTATAAGGAAAGGGGGGTGAAAAAGAGAGGCCAAAAATGAAATCCAAATAGTCAAAAATGAGTGTAATGAGAAAAGCCAATTTGGAATGTTTAGATCTTCTTTTTGAGTTCATTCGAATGAGATCTGAGAAAAACTCAAAACAAATACCTGACTCAATTTTTCATGTAAAATCCAAATCTGAAGTCGGATTAGCGATTCGAATTTTTTTGGAGCTAATTTTTTTGATTTTTTAAAATAGGGCTATTTGGGGTTATCTCGTGTTGGAGCTAGAACATGATTTGATTATTTTTGCGAGAGGAACATGATGGTGCAATCAGATATTGAGGATGATTTTTACGTGACGATTCATGCGATAATTTTTAGGTATGGGTTTTACACAATATGCGCTTTAAATCTCTCGAGAGTTATTCCCTTTGAATTCTTGCGATTATTGAACTCATATTTGAATTATTAAATTCATATAAAATATGGAAAAATAATTGTTGGAATTATTTTGATTGATGTGGTATCATTATATTATTGTTGATCACGTTGTCATGAGATTTTAATATGGCACGGAGGTTGGGCACCTGCCAAAATTCCTGCTTCCCGGGGCTATGTCTTGATAAAGCATATGCGGATGGGGTGAGGTCTGGTGACCCATTGATGTGTTATTGAGAATTTTTTTAATAAATGCTATTGAGATTATCATTTGATTTGAATATTCGCAATTGTGTTGTTATGCTTTATTCATCGCTAACATATATTTGTTGAGCATCTTTCCTGTCGTATTGGGTACTTCCCCATATTTTCTTTAGTTGGCAGGTTAGCGTGGATTAGGTCGCTCTGGACCAATTGGGATGATTTTTTGCGTAGATTATTTGCGAAGAATATTTTGTGGAAGATTTGTATTATTTTATTGTGTTGTATAGAGCGTTGGTGATTTATATTATTTCGAGAGACTTGGTGGTATTGAATTGGAAGAGTTTGAGATTAGTGGTTTCTCTTGTTCTATGGAATTTTATTTAGATTCTCTATACCTTGTTATTTGTGGATTAGATTTATATTATCGATGGTGGCGCTCCGTTCGCTCTTCTCGAGTGGGCACGGTGTTACAAATTGTAAAAAACATGAGGAAACGGAAGGACAAGTTGGAGTTGTGCCTCTTATTTCTTTTTGTGAGATCGAACACATATGCCTCTTTCTGGTGTTATTTTCGAAATAAGGATGTATGCAGATTAAATAAGCGAGAGCTACATCTCCTTTCAGATTGCTGATTTGATTTTTGGATTACTTAGACCCATGTGATTGATTGTTTGATTTTTATTAATATAGTTTTTATGGGTATAGTCTTGGTGGGGATTATCAAATCTAAACTTGGTTTGTTTTTTATGGGTTTAATTTTTTATGGGGATGATCCTTGTGTGGGTGGGTTATCAGATTTGCACTCAATTTTTAATGTTCGATTGTAAGAATTTGAGCCTCATCGAAGTGTCGGTGTTCGATGTGAAGAATCTCTCCTTTAATTAACTTTTAGCATGCAAGAATTAGCCTCATCCAAGTGTTGGGGACTTGAGTTTTTTTTTTTATTCAGATTTGATTTCTGGTGATGAGGTGGAGATGATGGCGTTACGGTTATGGATATGGGCCATGAGTTCCATATCTTATATCTCCTTTGGTGTTTTTATAGAAATAGATGATATGCAATGAATCCAACAGTTAAGTATTTCACTCCATAACAATAAAGTCCATATCTCGAAAATCTGCATATCCACAGTGAGATCAGAGTTGAGAGAAAGAAAACACTTCAACAGTTCTTTTTTTTAGATTTATATTTTGGGTTTCAATAAATGAGTTACTTTGGGTTTAAATAATGGCTTATTCTCCCCAATAAATGAGTTATTCGGTGGTTATGCTTTATTTGTAGAGCCTGGTAAGGTTATTTTGTTCTTTTCTTTGTAATGTTTTTTTAATCTAGAATAAATTTGTATATCTATCTTCTACATATTTCTTGCATTTTGAAAATCTAATTAATAAAAATTGGAGATTTTTTATATATCCGTAAAGATTGAGAAACATAGTTTTCTCCGACAGTTTCTTTAATTAAAATTGAACCCTATATTCTTCTTTGGGTGTATTAGTGTGTTCTATGAAAAATGTT
Source organism: Sambucus nigra (assembly GCA_949130495.1). Taxonomy (NCBI): domain Eukaryota; kingdom Viridiplantae; phylum Streptophyta; class Magnoliopsida; order Dipsacales; family Adoxaceae; genus Sambucus; species Sambucus nigra. Next base: position 300,243 of record CASBWL010000200.1, on the reverse strand, counting down.
TATGTGTTTAAATATGCGTACCAGTTTGTTTGTTGGAGTTTAAATATACCCAACTTTTTTTTTATTTTACTTAATATTCTGGGCCTTATTCTCCAATAGTAAATTAATATGTTTCGTGTGTTTTTATGACTACTTTTTAATAAAACATGATGATAAGGGTTGAAAGTATCCATACTACTAAAAAAAATTAAAAATTCAAAGTGGATACAAAGTGGAGGGAAGAAACTTTTAAAGGATGGAGTATTGCATCTTCATGTAAAAATGAAAGAGTTGAAAACCTAATTTTGGATATGTATAAGTTGGTTTTAATACGGTCATTGTAACTCACATGCCATCGGGTGTGGCTAAAGTTAAAAAGAAAAAGAAAAAGGGAGTTAAGTGAGGGTTCAAAGGTCTTCGTAAAAGATCAAGTACAATTGTTCACTCAACTTATTTTTATTAAAATTATTGGGCATTGATAAATCCCTCAAAATAAAACTATACCAGTAATGAACATTATGCATTCATAAATCTATGCAAAAAATGTGCCTCGCACATTTAAGAATTCATACGCGGGCCCGAGAATTATTTTTATTTACACAAAAAATCTCGATGTTGTCAAACACTTAATGCTATTATTGGGCTCAAGGATAAATTCCTGAAGACAAAACATCTCACAATATAGGGTTAAGGTGTGAAGAATAAAAAAAATTAGTTCATCAAGATTTAAAACATAATGTACCACAAGCAGGGTGAGAAACCATAATCCTAACAGTCATGTTTGCTAGTCTTTTTTTGTACATAGTCACGTCTGTTACTCATTTTTTTATTCTACCCATTTAGGTTTATTGTACCTATGATTAAGAGATGTTCATGTCTTAGGACTGTTATCTCGACACAAAGATGAGTTAATGATGAATTAGAGGTGTGTTTATTTTCAAAAAGATGTTGTAAACATATTAATGTGCTAATTAATCTAAATAATCTAAAAAAATTTACCTATCATTGAACATTGCAAGTAGATACTATTAACACAGTTTCATTAAATTATACTAATATAAATGTTTTGACCTACCAGTCTCAAATTTTCTCAATTAAGCAATTAGAATATTGGTTTGGTATATAAAAATGAATCCCATTGCAATGTGTTTTTATTTGCACGAGGGTCGAGACTTTACTTGCAATGTCAAAGTTAAATGTGTTAACAAGGTAAAATTTAACCAGGTCATTTGTTACGCCGGATTAAATTTATGATTGTGCCGAGTCGTGCAACCTCTGTTTAGATTTCATATATTTGACTTTTTAATAAATCAATGAACATTAACTCCATTTTTAAATTCCACTTGCAAAGAACATAAATACAACAATTTTTCACTGGGCCATCGGCACGAGCAGACAAATGCACCATATTAAAATCATAATCATACTCTCATGGGATGTCCAACCATATTTATGTTTACACTATTGGCGACACGGGAACACATTTATCTCCGTGCCATCGGCATGGGTACACCCTAGTATGTATATATATATATATATATATATATATATATATCACATAGGGTATGCACGTGCCTGAAGGCACGATGTTAATTTTGCAAAGTATTAAGTTTTGTGTAATTTAAGTCAAAGTTCTTATATAACACAAATAATCATAAATAATTTTAAAATTTAAACGAAATTTCCTCCATTTATTTGACTACCCACCAACAATATTAATCGTCCGTATTGGACCTCGTATGAGATTGAGAAACACACCTTATACGCGAAATCAACTAATATAAATATTCCATTCATCAATAAACTACAAATCACTTCTGTATGCATAATATAATATATATTCAATTGTATCGTCAACTTCCTCAAATTTATCTATACATCAAAATAAATAACTAAAAAAAGTTAGCAGAATACAAAGCAACTAAATGTCATTGTGTAAGGGTATAACTGTTGTTACTAAACGATACAAAATTATTGTAAATATTTATACATACTTTTCCTTTTTAATAGTGTCCCCCATTTATTGGTGAAATGGGTAGAACTATTGTTACCAACATTCCACAACTCCAACCTTTACTACAAAAAAATTCGTCAAACTACATTTCCTTCAACTGTTCTAGAAAATAAAATACTATTTCAATATTTGCTAAACACACACATGCGTGCACGCCCACACACACATAAGCCTTTGGTCTGTAAATAAATTTTTGCTAATAATCACATATCCAATTGGACATATATTTAAAAACTTCTCCAAAAGACTTTTGGCGTGAAATTAAATTCAAATATCCACATTATTAATACAAATAAGTTCATCCTTGAACTTTCATGACACTTTGATAATGAAATAAGACTATTTTCGAAAACGTCAAAGGACTTCGTTTAAGAACTCTCATATAAAAACTTTAGTAAAACATATCACTACATAATATACTTATGATTTGAAAAATGCACATTGGAATGAAATGTGTAGACATGTCCACGGAGTAGCACTTGGGTAGATTTCCAGATTCACTGCCAACCAATTCCTTGGTGAAATGAGTAGAAGAGAAGTCATGGTTGGGTAGGAGAGCATCCACGGATACATCTGAGCTTCCAAATTGAGGAGTAATCTGGAATGAGAAGAGACTAATGAGTTGATGTATATGCAGAGAGAAACCCAAAACTATGATACTCATAATGAAATATGATTTCGAGTTGTGGGGATCGCAACTTTTATATCCGCATTGAAATTCGGTGGTTGATGGAGCTTAGGAAGTTTGTCGATTCGAGAGTGCTAGCAGTATTTCAGTTAACCCGAATTGTTATTGTGAAGGTAAATTGTTCCGACATCATTCTTTTCTCAAGAATATGCTAATGCTTCTGGGCAGATCATAACAATCCTCTACAAATCAGCCAAGGCATTGCTGAATTTTTAACGAACTGTCATAGGTGCATGACTATCTTAGATGGTTGGTCAAGCATCTATAAACTTTTTGGTTGATCACTGTATTGAATCGCACTTAAAAATATACATTTGAGCAAATTTGATTGTAGTTCTTGTGCCTATCGCGATGCTGAAGCATCATAGGGCTAAATCAGTAGCATGAGAACTGTACTGAATCACCAGTAGGGATAAATCATAAATCAAATATAGAGTGATTGGAAGAATAAAAACAAAAAATATATAGAGGTCTAAAAATAATGCGCACCTATACAAAACACAATACTAATTGGTACACAATTCAAATATTCACATCAAATCTGTCTGAACAAAATATGTATATATGAACATACTAATTTCACTACCGATACATTTTGATACTCCACAAGTAAATATGAACATACTAATTTAACAAACTATACTAAATATGAACATACTAATTTCACAAACTATATATGAACACAAAAATTTCACAAACTATACAAAATATGAACATACTAATCTCACAAACTATACTCGATATGTAAACACATGGTGTTAATAAATAATTAACTAGCCAAACCTCATACACATTTGACACATGATCTTCACGGTAGATTTAGAATTTTTGAAAAATAATGAGAATCAAGAGGGAATAGAAAAATAAAGTCAACAAAAAAGCTCATAATGGAACTCTATCCATAGTGAATGCCCAGAAATCTCTTCAACCATTTCTCTTCTTTTGACAAAGTCAATGTTAGCAATTGATGCAAGCACTATACCTGCAAATATTATAATGGTGAATAAAATAAAATAAAATATTATTGGTACGTGATGAAAATAATATTCCAAAAAACAAATCTGAGCACAAACCTCCACTAAAATAGGTTGTCTTCATTAATTTTGCAGCTTTTGTGTATGTCAATTACGTAAAACAATCCAACTAAGATAACATTTAGTTTGAAATCACTCCAATTTTACAAACATTTCTCCAATTTGAAATAAACTAATATAACCAATATATAGAAAATGCAAAATCTGAGTAGACCAATATAATCCCATTGATTGTTTCAAAACAAGGTACATAGTTAAAAAAATACTACAAGAAATCAAAACTGATGCCCATAAAAGAACACAAATGTAAACCAACTAAAATTAAATAGATCACAATACCATGTGATAAAAAAAATCATTAAATCAATATTAAAAAAAATTAGAATATAAAAGCAAGTTGAAACTAAAACTGAAACTGAAATCTAAGCACTTACTTGAAATACTAAGCAGCTACTTGAAAATGACATTTGAAAAAGTAGAATACGATTTCGAACAACTATGAATGCAACATGGAGACCAAGTAAAGTTTACCTTATGAACAAAAGAAATCCCCATAGTTTAAACATAGTAATGTTAACATTCAAAACAGAGTATATAGTAAAAAAAGATAAGAAATCAAAATCAAATCCTATAAAATAACACACATGTAAACAAACCTAAACCCATTGCAAATAACAAACAGATGCACATATATACCTATCAATCTTACAACAAAACTCATACTAACCAAACAGTTATTTAAACACTTGTTTATCACAATCTCAGTATAAATTCATAATAAAATATAAGAACCTCAGTATAAACATTAAAAAATTAGTTTACGATCTTAGTACAAAACAATACAAACTTAATTACTAAACTCAGTATAAAACATTAAGAGGACAGTTGAACTTACCTGGAGCCTTATTTGTTGATAAATAAATTTCCATCATTTTAGTCGATCAACATTAGGCTATCGTGTCCAACTCAATTAAAAACAATATTAATGGTCAAGCTTTGATAATTTGGCTAATGTCCATGCCAGTGGAAGGAAATATTTTTCCTTAAGGTAGGTGTGTTGTGATTTTGAGTGTGTCTAAGACACTCTTTATTTTCACTAAGATGCGCCGAAGGTAAAAAAATCAACAAACCAAAAATCTAAAGACACCAACGTATTTCGAAGAACATCGCCCCTAAACATCAATGCACAATGATACATACAAAATATATGCTGTGTTGTACAATCATGTATGTTTGTAAGATAATTGGAGAAAGTTGTAGGGAATTTACATCAACCTCAACTATAAAATCAAATTGAAGTTATTGGATGTTACCCTGTTCTAATAAACCTCTTTAAATAGGCATTTTATTCCCACCCGTTGACACGATATTTTTTGGCATGGCAGTAGTGTTATTCTCAGTATTCTCGTGTTTATGATCAGTGTAAATGCATGTGAACTTGATTACAGTATCCATGACTGGAAAGAACTACTACCATACTAAAAAATTAGACCAATAATGAATAGAAATGAGAGAAAGGGGTGCTATATGTATGGGGACCACATAATAATCAAAACTTAAAATGGAAAGAACGTTGTGCATACTCCTATCAATGGAAAGTAAGAAGTTTAAACCTCCACAGAATCATTGGGAACAAATAACAAAGGGCAGAGCAGAGCACATCAACAAAGCTTTGATAGTTTTCTTCTCTCCATGAATCTATTGAAGTACATGAAGGAAGCAGATGCAAATCGGATGGGAAATGGTGTTTTTCGTGGGGGTCGGATGATTCACAGATAAAAACTATCCAACTAAAAGTATTGTGCCCCGTTATATAATAGATAACTTAAACCAAGAATTATCATTGATGCATACATATTATGTGAGTAAAATTTTGGAAATAAAAAATAATAATCAATGTGTTTAAAAAACACACAAGTTGTAAACCACAATGTGGAGCCCTTGCTATACTCAACCAAGTAAAGTGTGAATAAAATAAATAGAATACTAAATATGTTAAGCCCTAAAAAGATAATAAAAATCTACTCAAATATGTAATCTAAATTCTGAGAAAATTGATGTCTAGATTTGTTAAAATAAAAGTACTCTAAAATGCCGAAAATATTATCATCACACTGAGTAAATGTCCACCATGAAAAACTCGTCTGAAATTAAAAACTGGCTTTTAAAGCCAAACCCCCCATCATGGAGAATCAATTAGTAAAATTTGGTTAGGAAAGTGAGCAGACAATATATTAGAACTTCAAAATCCTTAGTCAATAGAAGGAAAAAATATAAACTAAAAGATATAGTTCATTACCTTCACCTGCACATTTTATGACAATATTGTTTGTTTCCATGTCGGACCTACAGAAAAATATCTGAAACGTCATTAGTGAGGTAGAAAAATTATCAAAATAAAATAAGCCTTTCCTTCTATTTACTGAAGTTTTGAACTTTTCATTAGAGAAGTTCAATTGGAGGAGCAGCTGTCTGTGATCAAAGATGTCAGATTTGAGAATTTCTATCACTGCCGTTGGATAAATATCTATCCAAGCGCTTGAACAAAGACCACACTCCAATTTTTCTTGGATTGTTCCATGTCTCCAAGAGAATCTTGGTCCTACAGATTATACTTCCAACAAATTACAACCATCAATCATTAATCTAAAGTTTGATATGACTTATTGAGAACTGGGAGGACATCTGTCTTTCTCCTCTTATCCCTTTTTCTAGATGAAAATAATTATGCATATTTATCATATGACTGGAAGACATAACAAAGCGCGAAATTTCAATAAAGATTAATTTTAAGAACATTAGCCCATCCGTACAGGCATTTCAAAAAAACAGAAAAAAAATTATTCTTGGGATGGTTGGTGAGGATGAAAGAAATATGATGCATCACTCACTCTATTCACAAAACAGTGATACATAATATAAATCGCATAAAAATATCACATTACACACGACTAACCGACCAAATGAATGAAAAAATGTAAAAAAACATATTGGAAGAACACAATAACAAACATGGAGTACGTATATAGCAGCAAACAAATAAGAATGTGGCACTATATAGATAAAAGTGGACCTAACAAAATGCAACTCGACAAGATAATGCAATAAGAATATGTAAAATTATGTGCTTGCTATCAGGTTCGCCCGATAAGACTCGTTAGTTTAGTGACCTTATGAAATGTCTACATTCTCAGCATCAGTCATTCATTTCCTCAATACCATATTGTATTAACCACACAAATTGAGATCACATCTAGTATATGATTTCGAAGAATAGTTTCCTATAATAGATTTAAAATGCGAGGACTTGCCCTTCCATCTCTGGTCCGCGACATCTCAACACCAAATTTCTTTGTAATAGTTTGAAGGCTTGAGAAAAGAAGGATGCCATGACCGATTTATGTTCACAGTAAACTGAAAACACAAAATCAATTTCAATAAAATTGAAACTTATCAAGGTAAGATACAAAATTGAAGTCATCTAATTATATAATTAGAGTAAATAAGTAAGAAAGCAACATTTTAAGTAAAAATATGCTTGATTATGATTTTAGAAAGAAGATTAAAGGTACATGGGATACAAAAAGGCCAACTAATAATAATTGAAAATGTGGTGATTATTAGTTTGCCAAATGTGTTTACCAAAATTATGGATAAAATAATACAAATATTGTGCCAAATGTTTAGGAAATGAGTTTTCAGTAATACTAAAATCCAAAGAAATTTTTTGAATTAAATAGTTTCAAACTAAAAACACTTAAGTGTGAGAGGGATATGAAACTCCAGTTTAAATTCTTCTAGAACCACCATCCAACCAAGAAGCCCAAAATGTGATCAATAGTGAGAATGATAAAAATCAATAGATAATAGGCATACCTATAACATCGAACACATTAGATGATAAAATCAAATCAAACACCAATAATACCATGTTTCTCTATATCATTTAGTAAGCAACAAATAAAGTAAGACAAATTTGATCCTAATTATAGATCATCAGTCCATCTCGTTCAACAAGCAACAAATGGAATGATCCATATTTCATTTAGAGATAAAGAGGATGTTTCTCTGAAGAAGCCTATATCTATAGCTGAGGAACAAAATCTACGTGAATTAAGTGGAACGCTAGAAAGTGAGTCAGATAGTGTAAATAAAAAGAAGTTATCACATGCAAAGTTCAAGGAACTCAATGGCATGACATCTTCGTTGATCCCCATTTAATTCAACCTATAATGTTGGTTTCTAGATGCACCTCGGTATCATACGCAAAGAGATACGTGGATGATCTAGCACCGTAGAATGTGCTCACGTCAGTCAGAGTTTCTAATCCTATTAGAGGTTAAAGTATTGCCTATGTGCTTCTGTTGTGGCTACCTGCTACCTATAAAATAAGTGTTGCGTTTGGATTATTATCTAGGATAACTAATGTGATTAAATCATAATCCCATAAGTTCGATTATTACAAAATAATTAGAGATAGCTACAGATGTACGGTGGCCTTAATTGCCAAATCGTTGGCAGCGCCACTTATATTTGGCTACCCGTGCCTACATATTCATTAGTGAAGCATTGCCTATGTATTCAAATATATTTGCCACAAAGAGTTATAATAGGGATTCACATGGTATTTATATCAATCCACTAACTCTTGAAGGGGAAGCGTTGATAACCGTAGTAGAATATAAAGAAGAAAATGAAAATTAGAAATTGAACTTTTCATACCTTAACAAATCACATCTCTTGAAGAAAAATAGAAGAGTGGAACGAATCACATACATGTTAAAACTAGAAAGGATAGTGCCACAAATTTGAAATAGTTCCAAATGCTACATTTAAAAAAAATGTAAACAAACATTAAATTTTAACTCGGAGCCATGCCTAATTAAATTCGAACCGAATAGCCCAACACTTGTTAAGAAAACTACGTGAGGCTTTTTATCAAATAGATGGCACTCGTGTTGAAAACATAGAGATACAAGTAAAAAATAAAAAATGATGAACCAAAATGGAAAAAAATTATGATTAAGACCGTAAAAATAGATTGTCTAGCCATGTTCCTAACCATCAACTAACTAAATAAATGCATAGATATCACATTTTTGAAATTAATGGACAGTGAGAGCCAAACCTTATATATATATATATATATATATATATATATATATATATATATAACCTATATTGTACAAAGGACAATTCAGAATGTTACAGGAGATCAAATGTGAACCAATATATGCTAACTCCTATTGCACCAAAAATTGTAAAAGAAAAGGACAAATGAATGTTAATATTTAACTATTGTAAATGAGATACATTTGATGAATTTGAGGGAAAATTACCTATACCAAGATTAAATCTCCAATTTAATCCCTTACCGGCATTAGAAATAATTTAATAGGAAGAAGTATTAGTGTAATCATTAGTCAAGGAATCACATATCAAAAGTAGCAGGATATGCTCATACATGACATGAATATTGTCCAAATGTGAAATCTAACATTCTAAATATTGAACAACTACCATTAATTATAAACAATAAAAGAAAACAAAGTGGAAGCTTGTTACACTTGCTCTACTTTGTGAAGTTCAAACAACATAATTGTTCTACCGTAGATATATGACAGAACAATTTGCTGCAGTTGCCATAGATTTTGTGGAGTAATTAATGAACATAATTGAATAACAGATTGAAGAAGTATGCAAAGTGGTCACCAAATAGCTAGAATGATCATCTAAGGTAGTAAGCGAACACAAAATATGCAAGGCACACATATAATTTTAATAGCTCTATCGGCGTATAACTATCGAAATGAACAGGTATGATAAATAGTTACTACCCACTAAATGAATAGTTAATGCGTGCGATTGAGATCTAAAACTCAATATATATATATGCACATACCTAATTCACTTAAATAAATGAATATTGAGATTGGAAAATACAAATTCAAGTTGTAGAGCAAGCATAGAGAAACAATAAGCATGAAAAATAGTAAAATTGTGTAGCAGTGTAATTATGAAGCAAACTTAGCAAACACAATCTATTTATTAAATGAGCAAGGCTCAAAAAATAACTAAAAAGGTGGGCTTCTTGACAAAATAGAGTATACACGTAACACTATCAGACCTATTTTAGGATCGAAGATAGAAAAGTTCCTATAAACCAAAACCCTACTAAAAAGACCAAGCCACATTGACATCAAATTAAATACACAGATCTAAGAATATAAAATCATTAACATCAAATTAAATGCTCACATTGAATCATTCGATGGTAAGCATTTGTTTAGGCCTCCACCCTCGCAACCCATGAAACAAACATAACAAAGACATAAATATATGGCTTGAACCAAATTAGTTTCCATGTCTAAAGAAAATTGCACCATCATATTGAGATTACCTCTAGGGCAGTGGCAGAGAGGAAGATGGTTAACCTGAAAGTTTGATCATTTGAGGGATCAGGTCTTCGAGTGGGTATACGTGATAAAGTGGGTGTTAAAGGGTGTTTATTACTAAAATGTCCTTGTTTTTGAGTTAAAGTGAGGAGGTGGATGAGTGTGAAGGAAGAGGCTGAAACTAACGAAATAAGGGGCAAAAAAGGTAAGCAGGGTTAGATGTTGATTTTGACCATCCATTTTGGCAAAATACGTAATGAGGCGACATCAATCCGCACCGTTAAAAATGTGTACAGTTTCAAAAATTGCCCTATCATATTATATATATATATTGGTCAGGACAAAACCTGAAAGAAGGTAATGATGATGACAATGGATAAGACATAAGGGAAACGAGGCAACACATCGCAGCCGCACAAGAACTGGTAGAAAGATAAACTCCCCCCAAAAAATAACAAAAGTAGGAAAAACACTCACACTAAAGAGAGGCAATTTTTTTTTTATTTAAATTAGTTAGAAAAAAAGGGTAATCCCCTCACCTATAATGAAGAAAATTGTGTTGTGGGGGGGGGGGGGGGGGGGGGGGGATAGGGGGGAGGAGGGAAACTTCATGGGATCAAGGAGAGGAGTTTTTATAATAACATTCAACCCACATAGACTCCGATAAGTAATTTTGATGAAATTATTCCGTGCATGATTCATCTTTTAAATAATGAACTTATGGTGTGTTTGATTGACAATATTTTCTATTGGAAATTTGAAATATTTAAAAATTTAAAACTTTTTATATTTATGCTGGGCTATATTTTATACATAAAGTTTTTATAGTCTGGGCTAAAATACAATATATAATGCATATATTGAACATTTTTCATATAATTTTATCTTTGTGGGGATGTAAGAAAAAAGTTCCATGTAAAAATTGTTCCTTGAAATATCCTTCCACCCACTGTTAATGTTAATTTAGTTAGTGAAGTAAATATTATGATATCCTTATGCTTCTAACATCATTGTATTTTTGTAATAAAATATATTTTTTACAAGATGGAAAACATAATATATATATATATATATATATATATATATATATATATATATATATATATATATATATATATATATATATATATATATATATATATATATATATATATACAATTAATTTTCAGTCGACCCTCATATAGAGTAAGCATACAGTTTGTAAACCTTAATCTCCTTCCTACTTTCAAATTTAATCTTTGTTTTCCTGTTTTCAAATATTTAGTTGATTATTCTCTTCATTTAAAAAATTGATCATATTATTTTGGGAAAATATTACAAGACTCACTAAACCCTTTCACATCATTGGATTCAATATTGCATAATTGATGACTTAATATCTTCGGACAATTCCTAAACAAAATTTCATAAATCAATATTTTTAGTTATTAATCTAGGGCGGGGTTAACAATTACAACATTTTTGTCACGAACATTACCAATTATAAATATTTTTGAAAAGGAAATAATAATAGTGAAAAAGACGCATGATGTATTACGGTTCAACCAATAAAGGAACTACAACTAATTTGAGGGAGGAGAGGATTGGACTATATTAAAAAAAGGTACATATAGAGTCCAACCCATTCCCAAAGAACTCACAAGTTCAATAAGAGATTGATAATTCGATAATAACCTTATTAAGAAGTACGTGCAATTGATAAGGAATCTATTGATTCTGTCCAATTTGGTTGGACTATAGGTGCAATGATTTACATCACGGTCAAGGTCTCTAGTTCATCTCAAGAATGGTTGTAACACCCCACGCATTCTAGCATCGGCCGCTACAAAGACTACAATGGACATTACTAAATTAAATATCATTCTTAGCATGTGACAGATATGAGACATATAAAAATTTCATTCCACATTGTAATAGTTGAATCAATCCAATAATAATAGCCAGACAATAGCATTGTACATAATTAATACCACAATAGAATATTTTAATTTACATGAGATAATTATTAACGTGCGAATAAATGGAAACTACTACCATCTACCATACAACTGATCTATCCAAAAATGTAAGTCAAAAAATCCCATTAGCATAATTATTTACAATTTTATTCTTATCCTAACTTAATTTAATTAACCGATTAATTTAATTCATGCTAGACCAATTTGGTCAGTCGACCCCTTTCGGTCCTTCACACACTCTTTGCACGCTTAAAGTTCTACATATCACACCCACTCCCCTCACTATATTATGTCAATTTTGCACATACTCGTGAGGTTCCAAGCATGACACATAACTATAGCCGGTCGACCCGTTTAACTGTCAGCCACATAATTGTCATCCCTGTATATAATCGTACCATAAATCCATCTTAATACCTGTTTATTATCTTAGGTATTAATTCTCAATTTCTTAATTTTTCATCATCTCATTTTCTCATTATTTTATATTAGCCCCACTCAATTATAGAGCATAATACCTCAAGTCTACCCCTAGTCCCATACCTGAAGGTGTCCAAAACACAAGCACGTCTTGTCCTATTTTGTAGGATGAATTTTTATCGTTTATCTTTTCCTAGTCTCGCGCCTCGGCTATCCAAATCAATGGAATGAAACCAAAATCAACCCCACATTGGAATATCCCATTCGTAAAAATCTACATTTACTAGTCCCATAGCTAGAAACTGTTAACCGTAACTAAGGCCTACTTACTAGTCCTATATCTAGCAAGTATTCCTAAAATTTATGTGAGAGCAAACTACCCAAAAATCCCGTCGTCCCCACGATGATAATTATAATATACACAATAATCTGAACATTCCAATTTATTAACAATTAGACAAATTTCTTATGCGATCAAAATTATCTTTAATTTAATTCGTTATATCCATCGTTGTAATTAACACAATATATTTTATTCAACAATTCCAATTTCAACGTCATGTGAATTTAAGGAGCACACAACAATAATTTTTCATAAGCACCCAAAACTGTACAATTTATACCCCGAATAGACGTATTTTGGTTGCTAATTCTCGACAATATGGGTCTTATGCGCTTAATTGTTCATTATGTAGGCTTAATTGCAGTTGTGATGTCAAAAGCTATATTTCCTAGCAATTTGCAGTTATAATGGAGCTAAATACCTTGTCCCTAAACCTACCTAAACCCTTACTGGAGCCTAAATCACACCAAGCCTGTGTGTGTTTAGGTTGTGTCTTTATAATATTTTTTAGATTTTTACTTTGAGTCATTTTTATTTTTAGGATTTATTTTAGATTTATTTAGTATTTTCTAGGTTTCATTTTCTATTTTTCTATTTTATCTTTATTATTATAATTTTATTTTATTTTGATTTTTATTAGCTTTTAGCTTAGTCTTATTTTATTAGGATTAGTTTTAGTAATTTATTTTTAGTTTATTAGATTTTATATTTTTTAGGACTTTAGTTTTTATTAGATTTTTCATTTTTCATTTCTTTTGTTTTATTATTTTAGTTTTTATATAGCTTAGGATTTTATTCTTTAGTTTTATTATTTTTAGTTTGTTTTATTTTTAGTTAGATTTTATTTTATTTAGTTCTAGTTTTATTTTTAATTTGAGTCTTTATTTTATTATTAGAAGTAAAATTTTTATTTTAGATTATTAGTTTTATTAGTTTTTTTTAGTGTTAGTTATTTTTAAGGTGTCCATATTAAACACACTCACACCCTAAATACCATATACTCAACACACCCAAATACACCCTCACCCATACCACACCCTCATCCTCACCCTATTTCCCATACACCTCCCACACACACACAATCACCCCCAACCATAATCTTCCCCAACAACTCACTCTCTCTCCTCTCTCCTCCATAACCAAACTACTCACCCTCTCTCACATCCATCATCATCCAAACACCACCCAACAAACCCTCATCTTTCGCTCATTACCCCTAACCACTTAACCCACACATGGATGCCAACCTTAGATGCCATTCCCCCTGCCTCTGTCGCCGGTGGCGACGACGCCCTAGACCAACCGCCGGTGAACTCAACCTAAATCCATCGCCTCACCGACCCCGCTGCGGCGCGCACCTGACCCCAACAACTCCGTCGCCCGACCTCTCTCGTCGGCGCCCCTTTCCGATCGCAACTCAAGTCACCACCTTCGAATCCTATTCCGTCGGCCCCTCCTACTCCATTTTCAGACCCAACTCCGACCCACTCTGGCATCATCCCAGGCCGGAGCCACCTCCGTCCCTCCTGCCGGAACCCTCCGATATCCTACCTCTAGTCTCAATCCAGCCCACCATTTCCTACCAAACCCTTTACCCATCCAAAACCAAAATCCCTTAGCCAAATTCAAAATGATAACCTATTTCCCAAACTTTCATTTCCAAGCCACGGTGTCTTCTACCCGTTCACAACCCAAACCCAAACCAAAACAAACCAAAGAACAAACTCATTAATGCTCACATGTGCCACTTATTCCCTTTTTACCTATTTACCCAAAATACCCCCAACTACACTTTTATCGCAAAACCCCAAAATACCCATAAACCATATCAGATTTTTATACCCTCATTCTCCCACTATCATGACCTCACACCCAAACCACATGCACCCTCCATTAAATTCCTAAATAAACCCTCACCCAATACCTTACACACCCTCTTGAACCTTTGCCTACCCAAAATACCCCTTAGCCCCATGTGTGCCATGCATCTACTATAAAAGAAGACTTAAAACACCATTTGGACACATCATCAAATAGAGAGAGAAAATTCTACAGAAAACTAGAGAGTTAGGTTAGAATAAATTAGGTAGAAATATTTGTAAATAGTTTTATTTTCATTTTTTTTTGGATATTTGTGAGTGATAATTGTGTGAAATTCAATTGAGTTGATTATTGTTGGATGCTCATATTGGATGGATTGTTCATAATTTCAAAGAATAGAAGTTCAATTTCACTTCAAGAGATCGTGGTTTGATTGTTCTCTTCTCTTCTCATTTATCTTATACCTTTGATTATTAAATTGTCATATTTCATATCATGTTAGGCTAAATCTCCTTTCAAGGGGTGGGGTAAAACCCTTATTTGATTTGATTTTATTTTAATTAGTTTAATTACTTTAAAAGTCCCTTTGAATGTTAATTTTGATCCCTCACCCTTAAATTTACGCCTCGAGAGAGGGTAAATGATTTTGGAGAAAAAATCAAAATTCTAGTGACAATACCCATTTTAGATTCGAACTAGAGATAGGGGTTTCTTAAGTGGGGTATTATAACTTGAATTACAACTCTAAATTTGTTTTCTAAGATTTTCATAAATTTTAATTGATCGATCCTAGCGGGTGATTAATTAAAAGGAAAGTAGATCTATTTTTCTAGAGTTGTGGGGTGTCAAACTTAATTTTCTAAAATATTTCTATTATAATTACACTTGCAACGAGAGTTGGATTGTAATTTTGATATTAATTTGGTAGAATTCAAATAATTAAATTAATTAATTAGAATAACTAAAAATTTGTGGTGTAATCCCACTCCTTGATCGTTCTCACAATTATTTACCCCACTTTATCTCATATTTTAGTGTTAGATTTTATTTTCCCTTTAAGTCACTTTCTAGTTAGTTATTTTCATATCACATTTAGTTTAGTTTAGTCTTATTTCGCCTCACCTTACCCTATTGTTTTAATATTGAAAAAGCTAAAAAAAAGTTGAAAAGTTAAAAAGCACAAAAATAAAATAAAATTTGAATTACAATTGAGTTTGTCTCTTGCTTTACTACCTTGAAAGTTCATTGATACCCTTACTTACCTCTACGCTTGAGTTTATTAATTTTGTAGGTATTTGAGATCTTGATTAGAAGGACTTTTCAAGAAACGACAAAAGAAGAAAAAATACACGCAAAAGTCTTTTTATCAAATGGCACCGTTATCGGGGACAACTTGACTAACTTGGCTTTCAACAACGACATACGACATACGCAAAAATTTTAGTTATCAAATGGCGCCGCTGCCATTCTTGGGATTGTGAAGCTCGGAGCGGATTTCATATTGTAGTTCATTTTTTTTTTTGCACTTTATTATTTTTTTTACCATTTTTATATTTTTATAAGGCTTGTATTAGGATTTTATCCGTGGCTTGTATTTCGGTTCTTAGGGACACCATTTATTTTCCATTTCAATTTGTAATAATCGAAGCCAAGCGTGATAGCGAAACCGGACAAGGTAGAGAGAGGGCGTCCAAAGGCGAGGATTTAGAAGCCTCTCTATCTTGGGTCGGTAGGACTCCCGGGGACGACTAAGATTGGCGTATTCTCCCCCCGGTCGACTCAAATTTTTCAGCACACCACGACGTAAAAACCGTGGGAGGTACATTTCTTTCACCCTCGCGCCTCTCCTGTTAGCGAGTCAATTCTTTTGTGTTCTCTTGTGTGATTTTATTCTATCATTTATTTTTTGAGTGGTGTGATGAATTAAATTACTAAGACCTACACCCGGTCACTCATGAGAAAAGATTTCACCACCCGACTCACTCGCTTACCCTTGTGTGCTACCCTAGCCATCATTAAATTTAAAATCAATCAACTAGGTAGCCCACTAGGAGAACATTTGGCAATGGCGATCAGTAAAATATTTCTGTGATTTTTTTTTGCCCGCGGACTTAATTAAAATTTGACTACCCTTTTATAAAATTTAAAGATAAAAATTGGCTATGTGCTAGTTAGGAAATTTTCTTGACTTGTGTGTATGTCCAATTAATTTTTTTGGTAGTCGGTTTTAGTTGGTTCGTCCAATTCAGAGAGTCCATATTATTTTTCCCCACATTTTCTTCCCAAAAATCCAAAAATATTTTCTTTCTTTCCTTTTAGAAAAATCCAAAAATATTTTCTTCCTTTATTTTTCACAAAAAAATCAAAAAATATTTTCTTTCTTTCATTTTACAAAAATCCAAATATATTTTCTTTCTTTTCTTTTAAATAAAAATCCAAACATATTTTCTTTCCTTTTGAAAAAATTTAAAAATAAAAAAAATATTTCTCTCCTCATGGCCGAAGAAGGTCCTTTACGGGACTTTGGTCAATTTCCATTGACACGTAACACATGTGAGAGTGATCCCGAGCCGTCTCTTTATGATATTCTTAGTCGTTTTACCTCTCTCATGAGTACCATTGGTACTCTTGACCCATTTATGCACGCACCACCTATTCCATCACCCTCGGTGTCAAGTGTCGACGTGTCTTAACCTTTGTTGTGCACCTATTGTTATTATGTCAGTCACATGTCCCATGAGTGCCCTTACATTACATATCCATCTGAATCCACCGTGGAACATGTGTATCCATATGACACTGTTCCGAAACCCACCTCCGTCCTTTATCTCGGTGTACCCAATCCCAAGTGGTGTGAGCACCCGAGCTATTCGTGTAGGCTTGATCACCCTTGCAAGCAATAAAAATCCCAACCCGATGTTGTGGATCCTCACACGTTACCACAGTCGTCATGGCAATCTTGTGCACCCGTTCACGATCAGTTCCCTCACTACGCACCCCATGCGCATCCACCAATTGTCCATCACGAAAGCGATCCTTTTGTGTATGATGCACTTGGCCCCACTCCACACAATTCATATGAGTATTCTCCATAGAGTCCCAATTATAGCAAGTTGTGTCCACCTCAACCACCACCACCAGCCATCATTCCACCAACACCTTCATCCACATCCGCTCTCGAAACCCTCTTGCAAAAGTTCATACTTGAGCAAGAACAAGCAATTCAAACTCAAGCTCTTCAAAGGCTTGAACAAAGTTTAAATGAGTTAGAGTGTGCAAGAGAGTCGGATATTCCCATAGCCCCACCCATCGTTGCCACCGAGTGTGATGATGATGATGTGTCCTCTCGTGACATGGATTTTGAGTGTGACCAATCCTATCCTCCTGAGAATCTTGAAGTCGAGACCATTCCATGGCCCGGGCCCCAAGTCGACAATTGTGTTGACTTACCTTTATATAGTGAGACTGATAAAATCCCGCTTTGTCTAAATGAACCTACCTTTGATGTTCCCACTCCCGAAATATCCAAAACAATGCCCGAGCTTTTACCTTATGGCCCAATTGCCTATGTCTCTGACATGACCATATCTTTTAGGTTAGCTCCGGCTACGAGTGCTCACCATTTTCCCGAGATAGAATTTGTGATAGTTCCTAACTATCCGGATATGGATGATGTACCACCATGCATGGATCCCTTTAAGCCTCATATTTCTAGTGATTCCTCTATCTCTGAGATTGGTGCCTTGTCTTACCCACCCACCCCATTTACCGATGCCACTCTTATGGAGAAGTTGACAACTCCATCTTTAGAAACCACACTCTCTTGTGAGTATTCCTTTACTCCTCCTAATGAGTGTGTGTCTCCCACGCTTGAGTTGGATCATCTTCCTCCACCGTTTATCCCACCCGATACACCATTTATCCCACCAGACCCACCCATTATATCTTTAACCCCACCACCTCGTTTGGATCTTGATTTTGCACAATTTCAGTTTGCATCTAAATTTTTAGATCCTAACCTAACACCATCCTCTACCTTCTATAAGAGTATTTTTTATGATACTCTCCACTTCCGTGACACCGAGCTTGTGCCTCCATGCCCGCCACTTCCTTGCGGTGTTGATTTCTCTTCTCAACAGCTCCCTGGCGTGTCACTGCATGACCAATATCATCGCCCATTCTTTGAATGGTTGTGTGAGTTTTATGAGCCCCACCCCATTTCACTTTCCCCACCATATTTCCTTCCTCACCAACTTGAGCACCATGCTTATAGGGACCTACTTGCCCTCACCTTTAAGCTCAACAAAGCCCGTGAAAGATACCTTTCCACCCTCACCTTAGCCCTTTTTCCCACCCGCCCTTGGTCCACCGATGCTTTTCATCGTGTGATGCACTTTGCCATACAAGTGCATTGACCACCTTAGCCTGTGTCCAACAAAACTGACGCTTTAGTCTTGTTTGGGGGTGATTCTCATCACCCAATTATTTCTGCCGCCCCACACTTTTATAGATCTTATCTTTAGGGTGAGATTTCATCGGTCTCCCTGAAGACATTAAAATTAGCGCTACCGGGAGGCAGCCCGCATTTCTTGTACTAGTCTCATCCTGTTTGGGGGTGGTGTTTTCACATCACCCTATGCTTTATCATGCTTAT
This sequence comes from Sambucus nigra, assembly GCA_949130495.1. Lineage (NCBI taxonomy): Eukaryota > Viridiplantae > Streptophyta > Magnoliopsida > Dipsacales > Adoxaceae > Sambucus > Sambucus nigra. Next base: position 280,937 of record CASBWL010000200.1, on the reverse strand, counting down.
AGACTTGTAGAGCTTTTTTTTCTCTTATCATTTATGCACGTTTCTTATTGGCTTCATTTTTCCACGTCATGAGGGGTTCATTTCGGTAATCTATTTCCTCTCTTATGCTCTCAATTTTAAAAATCATTTTATCTAACATCGAGGCCGATGTTCCTTTTTGTTTGGGGGTGGGGAATTTTATCAAAATCGTACCTCTTTTGAAAAAAATTATGATTTTTAAACCTGATTTTTAAAATTCCGTGCAGTTTCTTTCATCTCAATCACTGATGTGAATTTTCAATCATCCATCTTTCATAGTCTAGGAATCAAGCTAGAGAATATTTTTTCTAAATAGCTTATGTGATACATAGCAAGGCATGTTGCACCATGAATTCCTAGACTCAACAAAATTTTTGCACTTATCACGTCAATACGATTTAGAGTTGAGGAGTACTGCAATTCTAAAGAGAAACTTAAGGATCACTAGTAGACACTTTAGCTTGTGAGATTTGTGCCTTTCATAGAGTTTTACGCAATCTCCGAGTCACAAGTTGATTCAACTTCTTTTGGGTCCGCACTTTAAATGGTTGCATGATCTCATTATCATTCATTAAAATTTGGTTTGATCACTGAGAATGATATCTTTTTCTAGCTGTAAGAAACACGTGTCCTGAAATTTGTCCCGAATACTAGATTTTTATCCATACACTTACCACTTTTCCATATACCATTTACCATTCACTTCACCCATTATATTCCCATGCTCTTCCATATTCTCACATATCCGACACCATCACCTATCACTTCCATTCATATAACATCCATCATCATTTTTTTAGAAAAAGAGTGTTATTCCAAATTTTAAATGTCTTCATTGTTGGTTTGAAAAGTGAGAGAAAAACAAAAAAAAAAAAGAAAAAGAAAAAAGAGAAAAACAGAAAAATAGGAAAAATAGAAAAAAGAAAAGAAAAATAGGAAGAAAAAGAAAAGAAAAAGAAAAGAAAGAGAGTGTAGTTAGTTATATTGAAATAAAGACATTGGTTCTGCATGTATTGAACACTCTTCTCACATATCCATCCATCTTTTATGCATCACACATCCATCACTCATCCTTCATATCACTATCACCGTCCCATTTTATCCTTCATATCTTATCCTTCCCATTTCATTTCCCCCTCACCCATATACATACATGTTCCACTAGGTGTTCGGGCAAATGAAAGTCAATGTGGTGAATAACTCGACGTTTTCACTATAGTGATTAGCATTCTTTCATGAGATTATTTTCTTTCTTATTCTTCGTTCTTTCTTATGTGTGTGTGAGACGTTTGAACTTCCTTACATTTACTCACCTCCTCACACACAAGAGCGATACACTGACCCTAATCTCGAGAGTTCGATTGAGAGAGTTATATCCCGTCAGATTTGAAGTTGAAGAGTTGATTCCGATAAGGCAATCTAGGAATTACTCTTGTGATACTCGACCCGTTTTGACTGATTCACACACGTTGAGTTCTAGGAAGGATGTGCCTTGAGTATTTACTTAGCTAAACTTTCTATACACTTCTAGCTTGTATTTCTGAAAATATTTTTCTTGTGATGGACTGTGCGATTATTCTACGTCTAATAAGAGATTCTCTGCCTTTCAATAATTTTTGGCAAAAGAAGATTTGTGTGGGTATATTCCCTGCAAACCCTCACGAGACACAACTCGTCCTGTTGGGCAACCTATAGGTTTAAAGGCTTGTTGCAAATGCTAAGTACAATCGCAAATGCCCGCGAAAGTGGTACACTTTTGGTTTCTTATCTTTCTATTTCTCTCTATCTTAGTGCTCGAGGACTAGCAACGCTCTGTTTGGGGGTGGTGTGATAAGCACCCAAAACTGTACAATTTATACCCCGAATAGACGTATTTTAGTTGCTAATTCTCGACAATATGAGTCTTATGCGCTTAATTGTTCATTTTGTAGGCTTAATTGCAGCTGCGATGTCAAAAGCTATATTTTCAGGCAATTTGCAATCATAATGGAGCTAAATACCTTGTCCCTAAACCTACCTAAACGCTTACCCGAGCCTAAATCACCCCAAGCCCGTGTGTTTTTAGTTTGTGTCTTTATAAGATTTTTTAGATTTTTAGGTTGATTCATTTTTATTTTTAGGATTTATTTTAAATTTATTTAGTATTTTCTAGGTTTTGTTTTCTATTTTTCTATTTTATCTTTATTATTATTATTTTATTTTATTTTAATTTTTATTAGCTTTTAATTTAGTCTTATTTTATTAGGATTAGTTTTAGTAATTTATTTTTAGTTTATTAGATTTTATATTTTTTAGGACTTTAGTTTTTATTAGATTTTTCATTTTTTATTTCTTTTGTTTTATTATTTTAAGTTTTATATAGCTTAGAATTTTATTCTTTAGTTTTATTATTTTTAGTTATATTTTATTTTTTTTAGTTTTAGTTTTATTTTTAATTTGAGTCTTTATTTTATTATTAGAAGTAGGATTTTTATTTTAGATTTTTAGTTTTATTAATTTTATTTAATGTTAATTATTTTTAGGGTCAATTATTAAATAGTCCCTACTATAAATATATATTTTTTAAAAAGGACACATATTTTTAGTTTAACCCATTTAGTCCCTCAAGCACTCAATATCCTCTTATTTTTAGAGGTCCGCGCCAGCGGTACTTCCTCTCCAAAATATGTGGCAAAGGACTTTTTGAGGCAAAATAAAAAAGTTTGGACTAAATGGATATTAAAAAATGTTCGAGGGACTATTTGGTATATGTCCCTTATTTTTAAGGTGTCCAAATTAAACACACTCACACCCTAAATACCATATACTCAACACACCCAAATACACCGTCACCCATACCACACCCTCATCCTCACCATATTTCCCATACACCTCACACACACACACAATCACCCCCATCCATCTTCTTCCCCAACAACTCACTCTCTCTCCTCTCTCCTCCATAACCAAACTACTCACCCTCTCTAACATCCATCATCATCCAAACACCACCCAACAAACCCTCATCTCTCTCTCATTACCCCTAACCACTTAACCCACACACACATCTAGCCCACCGCCACCGGAAATCCAGCGGCCTACCTACCTCCGCCGCCGACCTGAGACGCCGTTCCCCCTGCCTCCGTTGCCGGTGGCGACGACGCCCTAGACCAACCGCCGAAGAACTTAACCCGAATCCCTCGCCTCACCGACCCCGCTGCGGCGCGCACCAGACCCCAACCACTCCGCCGCCCGACCTCTCTCGTCGGCGCCCCTATCCGATCGCGACTCAAGTCGCCACCTTCGAACCCTATTTCGTCGGCCCCTCCTACTCAATTTTTAGACCCAACTCCGACCCACTCCGGCATCATCCTAGGCCGGAGCCACCTATGTCCCTCCTGCCGGAACCCTCCGATCTCCTACCTTTAGTCTCAGTACAGCCCACCATTTCGTACCAAACCCTTTACGCATCCAAAACCAAAATCCCTTACCCAAATTCAAAATGAAAACCCATTTCCCAAACTTTCATTCCCAAGCCACGATTTCTTCTACCTGTTCACAACCCAAAGCCAAACCAAAAAACAAAATCATTAATGCTCACATGTGCCACTTATTCCCTTTTTACCTATCTACCCAAAATACCCCCAACTGCTCTTTTACCCCAAACCCCAAAATACCCATAAACTATTTCTGATTTTTTATCTCCTCATTCTCTAACTATCATGACATCACACCCAAACCACATGCACCCTTCATTAAATTCCTAAATAAACCCTCACCCAATATCTTACAAACCCTCTTGGACCTTTGTCTACCCAAAATACCCCTTACCCCATGTGTGCCATGCATCTACTATAAAAGAAGACTCAAAACACCATTGGGAGTCATCATCAAATAGAGAGAGAAAATTCAAGAGAAAAGTAGAGAGTTTGGTTAGAATAAATTGGGTAGAAATATTTGTAAATAGTTTTATTTTCATTTTTTTAGATATTTGTGCGTGATAATTGTGTGAAATTCAATTGAGTTGATTATTGTTGGATGTTTATATTGGATCGATTGTGCTTAATTTCAAAGAATAGAAGTTCAATTTCACTTCAAGAGATTGTGGTTTGATTGTTCTCTTCTCTTCTCATTTATCTTATGCGTTTGATTATTAAATTGTCATATTTCATATCCTGTTAGGCTAAATCCCCTTTCAAGGGGTGGGGTAAAATCCTTATTTGATGTTATTTTATTTTAATTAGTTTAATTACTTGAAAAGTCCCTTTGAATGTTAATTTTGATCCCTCACCCTTAAATTTACGCCTCGAGCGAGGGTAAATGATTTCTGAGAAAAAATCAAAATTCTAGTGATAATACCCATTTTAGATTCGAACTAGAGATAGGGGTTTCTTAAGTGGGGTATTATAACTTGAATTTTAACTCTAAATTTGTTTTCTAAGATTTATATAATTTTAATTGATCGATCCTAGCGGGTGATTAATTAAAAGGAGTGTAGATCTATTTTTCTAGAGTTGTGGGGTGTTAAACTTAATTTTCTAAAATATTACTAATATAATTACACTTGCAACGAGAGCTGGTTTGTAATTTTGATATTAATTTGGTAGAATTCAAATAATTAAATTAATTAATTAGAATAACTAAAATTTGTGGTGTAATCCCACTCCTTGATCATTCTCACAATTATTTACCTCACTTTATCTCTTATTTTAGTGTTAGACTTTATTTTCCATTTAAGTCACTTTCTAGTTAGTTATTTTCATATCACATTTAGTTTAGTTTAGTCTTATTTCACCTCACCTCACCCTATTGTTTTAATATTGAAAAAGCTAAAAAAAAAGTAGAAAAGTTAAAAAGCACAAAAAGAAAATAAAATTTGAATTACAATTGAGTTTGTCTCTTGATTTACTACCTTGAAAGTGGATTGATACCCTTACTTACCTCTACACTTGAGTTTATTAATTTTGTATGTATTTGAGGTTTTGATTGGAAGGACTTTTCAAGCAACGACAAAAGAAAAAAAAATACACGCAAAAGTCTTTTTATCAATTTTCTTTGATCAAACTTGCATACTTTAATAGGATTTCGTAAGTCCCTTTTTATCTAAACAACACAACTATGATATTTTACATGCAAACCTACCCTGATGATGACAAAACCAAATATTTATCTTAAGCATACAAGGGTTATGAATTTTAATTCAGATCAAGATTTTTCACAAAAATAGTCCCAAATTAGATTTCACTTTCCCTAATTAAGGTCGTTAATTTATTTTAATAAAAACATGTGAATTAAGGTTTAGGCGATATTTAAAATGCATAATACTAAAGAAAGACAATTTAAGTATTCATGCTTGATGAAAATTCGATTGAAAATTCTGATTAGATAGTTGCATTTCTCTCAAAAAACAAAGAAAGAATCATCCTTGAACAAGCTTGAAAAAAGACCAATTAAGCCTTCAAAACTTAGGTTGAATCTTGATTAACTTTGGATCTAGGGTTTGTAGATTAAAGGTTGTAATGATGTGGAAGTCTTTTGGTTTCAATGTTGATGAAAAAGTGTTTAGAAAAATCTAACCCTGAGTTAATTGTACATGCAAAAGGATTAAGAGTTTTAATGTAATTAGAATTCTATTAAAACAAAACTACTCTTGGTCGAATCGATTTGGTCTAGTCAGATGCCTAAATACACCCAAAATTTTATATAAGATTAAAAATCCGATTTCTCCCCCAATTTCAATTATGATTAAAATTATACTTTCCATAAAAAAAATCCAACATATTAAATTGCTAAAAATAATTAAATCTAAAAATTTTATTGTTTAGATTCCGAAATAATTTAAATTAATTTCGATTTAAAATCTACAGAGTGTTATAATGGCCCGACTGCTCTAGGGTATAGAATGGAAGAAGCAGGATAATCCTTCATGCTTGCTCCACTCATGGTTCCCAATGTGGATATTATTTATTATCACTATGTTATCCTTGACTTGGGGGAACAATGAGCATAACTTTGATTAATTCCAGACTAATCCAACCCAGCCAATTTTCCATATTGGGTTGACAAGATAATACTGTGATCATGTTATTTGGTTCAAGGTACGAGACCACTAGTTTTCCCTATTCCCCGATAAAATCAGGATTGGCCTACTAGTAACCTTGAATAATCACCGTGAGTGAAGTTACTAATTATAACTCTTCTCGTGAAAAAGGACCACCAGGATGCATAATACCATTTATGGTTCCCATATGATTTTTCCTCTTCATCATGATTATATTTATTTCGCATTAACTGATTGTTGGGGTGGTGAAACAATGAGAATTAGTTTTTTCCATACTTGAACGATGAAGCGAAATCATCATTTTTTTCAAGTAAATGATTTCTTTTTTGTGAAACCTTTTCTTATATTATTTATTGTATGTTCTCTAGAAAGATAATGTTACTTTTCACGACATTTAATCTTCATGTAAATTTTTCGGTAGTCATATATTCAACTTCTTACGTTCTATGATTTATTATAGTTAATTTATTTTTTAGTTATACTATCTCACCTTAAAGGTTATCCTCAATCAATCCAGAATCTTAAGCTTCTTGATTTTCTCATCTTCTCCCATTCTTAGGCATAGTTTAGGTTATCTTAGTGCAATATAAATTTTTTTATGCCCATGGGAAATCTATACCCTGCGGTTATTTTATCTATTTTAGGTTTGGTGATTGTCCTTCACATTTTTACTTGTTTATGTGAGTTTTCATACCATAGTATCATAGGGAGACTTTATGAAGATATTTTGACCATTTAGTAGTGCCCACTCCTCGTAGTGACCAACCTTTGGTTGATTTTTGCATTAGTAGTCATAGCTCTTACTTGGGTTCGGGGGGTTCATGAAGTAGTATTATCCTTATACACTTCAATTTACGTAGACGAGTTAGATTGCCATGATGATACTTCTCAAGTCTTTCATCCTCGGGTAGTTAGTCATGCAATCAAATACGATGTCCTTCGATCATGCATTTTAGGCATTAAAGGTTTGTTCAAATCCTATTAGAGAGGTGTCGAATGCCTCAAATAAAAAAAGTAGATCTCTTCTCGTGACTCCTAGAATGCCCAAGGTGAGACTTATATCTAAAGGTGTTTATGGACATATAATACACATATAGTATTATTACATTAATGGAAGTTACACGACCATCATAGACGACAATCTCACTAAGAATAGGACCATTTTGTTTAACATATTTTAGAAGTTTTGATCTCTTTATATCCCCGACCAACCTACCAGGATGTATATATTAGACTAACAATTTTTTCTTTGATTAAGGTACCTTCGAGAGTGTTAGTAAAAAGATCTAACGCTACTACAAAACAAAGAAATAAGGACAAAAGACGATTTGTTGCTAAAAAGAAACTCGCATAACTTCAATACAAACTATTTCTAACATAGTCCTACTTATAACGAAGTAAAAAATCCATGTGGGTAGAATTATAGGAACTAGCCCACTAAGAATTGGACCCCAACTAGACTAGGACTTATCCTTATTTGTAGCTAACAAATACTCCTATAGACTGACTAATATTGAAATAGTCAAACAATCAGGACACAACTTGTTTTGGATCAATTTCATCATCCCCCTTAACGCAAACCTGGAAACGCCAAGAGAAGATCTGAATTTCACAAACTTAGTATACGAGAGAACCTTCATAAATCCATTCGCAATTTTATCAATGGTTGAACAATGCTTCATTATCACCATGCCTTTAGCAACAAATTCTCCAATGAAATGATGTCGAAGTTTACTGTTCTTTGTCCTCCAATGGAAGATATCGTTATTAGTCATAGAGATGGTGGCCTTGTTAACATAGTAAATATTTATGGTTGCTCTTTGTACTTGATGTAAATCTTTCAAAAAATTTCTCATCCAAATTCATTGACAAATTGCAGATGAGGCTACTATGTACTCTACCTATGAGGATGATAATGCAACACTTACTGGCTTTAAAGACCATGACACAGCTCCAGATCCAAGATTGAATACAAACCCACTCATTCTTTTCATATCATCCACAAAACCTATATAACCACTATCAGTATAACTAATTTGACTGAATTCAGTAGTAGGATTATACCAAATTCTATAGTTGCTTCTCTTTTATTGTTCTGAGATGGTGTATATTCAGTGTGTGCGTAAACCAGGATAGTATACTAATAGAAAACAGTATATATGTGTGAGTGTTGGTTAATTACATCAATCCTTCAATTATGCTTCTAAATAATCTTTCTTAGGCCTTTGCAGTCTTATCTTCTGCACATAGCTTTTCATTTAGGTTCATGGGAGTAGACGAGGTTTTACAACCCATCATATTAAACTTCATCAGAAATTCTCGAGTATAATTTTCTTTGTAAATAAAAAATACCTTCATTCGTTTATTTAACTTGTATGCCAAGAAAGTAATGCAAAGATCCAAAATCTGGCATGTCGAATTCCCGCATCATGTTGCCCTGGAATTCCTTGATAAAAGTTTTAGAGGATGCTGTATATATAATATCATCTACATAAACACATGTAATGAGAATATCACGAGTAATTGTCACCTTCACATAAAATTTCATCTCGTTCTGACTTCTATAACACCCATTTTAATGAAGATAAGCATCTAACCTGCTATACCAAGCTCTTGGAGCTTGTTTGAACCCATATAGTTTTTTCTTGAGCTTGAAAAATCTATTTTCTTCCCTTGGAATAACAAACCTTTGTGGTTTTTCTACGTGTACACTTCCTCTTTCAAACAACCATTAAGTAAAGAAGATTTAACACTGAATTAAAATACAGTCCATTTTATTTGATCCGCTAGACCAAAAATAATTCTTACAGTTTCAAATCTTGCAACAGGGGAGAAAGTGTCAAAGAAATCTACCCCATGTTTTTGTACATACCTTTTAATAAAAAGTGTCGCTTTGAATTTTTCCATAGACCTATCCGCATTGTATTTCAACTTAAAAATACATTTCACGCCAATTGCATTCTTTTTAAGTGGTAGCTCGACAAGATCCCATGTATCAATTTTGTTGGTTACAACAATATATTCTTACATAGATTTCTCCCATTCTTTTTTCCTTGCGCCTCCTCGTAACTTATCCGTTCTGCAACCATAAGAGCACAAGTATATGATTCATGAATTTCATCCAATTATTGATACCTTATTGGTGGCATGTCTATGCCGGGTTTATAATTAACAGTTTTGTTGTCCTCACTGCTTGAACCCCTTGGAGAAGGCTCCATATATGAACTTGTTGACGAGGAGGAGGCTCTTGATGAAGTAAAGGAACTTGGCATCCAAACCATCTCTTATGTTTTCTCGAATTGTATTGGTATTGCTGCCTCTTCTATAAATGGAACATGTTGATTTTCATCTTCTTTCCAAACCCAAGCATTGTTTTCATAAAAAATAAAATATCGTCGAAGCTTCATATGTAGTCATGTTACGCACAATCTTTATTAAAAATGCAATTTTCACATTTCTTATCTAGCTTACTACATCACTAGAATCAATCAAGGAGTAGGCAATGCAACCGAAAACTTTTAAAGTACTCATATTGGGTTTCCTGTTCCACCAAGCTTCATATGTAGTCATGTTATGTGCAACCTTTGTTAGAGATATATTAAGAAGAAAAACTGATGTTGCAACTACTTCATTCCAAAAACTATTTAGGAGATGTTTTTCGTTCAACATACTTCCTGCCATTTCCACCATCGTTCGATAATCCCATTTTTGTTTTGGAGTTTTCCTTATAGTGATCTTACTATGGATGCCATGTATCTTACAAAAGGAGATGAACTCATTTGATAAGAATTTTCTCCCTCTATTGATGCGGAGAGCTTTCAAATAGTACCCAATTTCTAGTTGTTCAAAACCATTAAATTCCCTAAACCTTTCAAAACCTTTTAAATTGTATGAAAGAAATTAAACCCAACTCATGGGGGTATTGTCATTAGTAAAGAGTATAACATATACACTCTTATTAAATGATGGAGTTCTTATTGGACCAGAAATATCAGCATGGACATGTTCTAGAGGACTCTTTGCTCTCCATGATTTTCCAATAGGAAATGGTAATCTATGCCGCTTTTCGAAAATGTATCGTTCACATTTGTTATAAATACAATGAATTTAATGCACCCTTGAGACCATATTTTTTTGACTTAGTAGATTCAAGCCACTAAAATGCAAATGCCCGTATAATAAATGCCAAACTCTGGAATCATATTTAACATTATCAATCAGTGCACACTCATCGAAGCATGACAGATTAAGGGGAAACATCCTATTGTCAGTCATAGGAATTTGAATAATGGTTTTATCGGATAATTTTTCAATCTTGATCTCACACATTATTTTTAATTAAAATTGAATATCCCCTTGAGACTAACTGGCCAACACTTAATAAATTATGTGCTAAATCAAGTGAATAATAAACATTTGAATCAAATCTTTTAATATCGGATTCACTACATCGAAACTTCTAATTTGTCATGGTCAAAAACCTTGACAAGTCAAACTTGTCATGGTCTTTGTTCGTGACAAGTTTGGGGTTGACAAATGAATTTTTCACGGACTTGTCACAGTCAAAGACTATTACAAGTTTGTTAGCGTTGTCACGCACATGTCATGGTCCTTGACATTGACAAATTTGTCATGGTCTTTAATCGTGACAAGCCTGTGACAAAAATTTAAAGTTGTCACGGATACTACTAGGTAGTATGGCCACTACCACTGCCGAGCCGTATATTTGTACCTGTTATAACCAAATTATACCATTCAAAACAACATATATATAGATCAACTAAACCAAAATACAAATATTTGTAACCAATATGTAAATATCAAAAACCAAATACAAATATCCATATGTAAAGCAATATGTAAAAAATAAAAAAAATACAAATATAATCCAATATCAAAATGAAGTAAATAGAAATAATGTCATGGAATAGGATCTTGAACTGGTCGGAGGAGGAAGGAATTCCACATGACATATGCATTGAGACACCCATCAATTTTGAGAACATCTCATTATTCGTGCAACCACAGAGGTGTGTTATACTTTTCGGCCAAAACATGCATAACGAGCACCATTGCCTCAATGCCTTGTAGGGGACGCCCATGAACCACCACACCCGAGTGGGTGCTTGGGTCCTTCAACCCCGTCGCTATCGTTTCCTCACCAAATATGTCGATTAAAAACACGCTCGTCCAACCAATTGTTGACATAGGTCATTTGACGAGGGTTAAAATAGGAAATGGATCTAAGGACGACGAGTACGTGCGCATCGACGATGAAGAAGTGGCATCCTCATCTACCTCCTTCTCCTTTGCCTTCTCGTTTCCCTTTCCCTTTCCCTTATCCTCATGGGAGGTGGATCCCCACTGACACTTCATAAAGGCGTATATAGCTAGGATCTTTGCCTCCAACCTTCATAGATTATCATCATGGGTGTCCACCTTTTGATCTAACCCGGTGTTTCTCATCTCCATGTCTCCATTCTGATGATCCTCGACTTTCCCTCCCGCGACCTCACCACCTAGTCATACCCTTGTAATTGGCCCCGAGCACTTGAATGATTGTGTCTGTAGACAAAGATGCTTTGTCAGCATCAAACTGAGACTCATGCACTTCCTTAAGCTTTGCCTGAAATGAGAAAAAGTACATGATTAGTTAATTAAGTAAATAAAAAATAATAATGTAATTAAAAAAAATTAAACATCTATAACTAACAATCGTGGCTACGATGCTCGGGGACACATCCTTATCTTTCCCCTTCTTTGTCTGAATTTCCAAATAGGCATTGATCCTATGCTTCCCACCCCTAGGGCCATTCATTATCTCCTGAATTAAAATAATGCTGAATTAGTAAGTAATGCAAAGTAATGCAAAATTAGAGTAACATAAAACTAAAATTAAAGAAAAATAAAAACTTACCATCATGTGCTCCACCTCGGCGTAAGACGTCCACCCGGAGTAGTGCACGTCTGACGTTTTCACCTGATTTTCCCTCCCCAATTAATGAGATGAATATTGTCGCTCATCGATCTTATCGTCAACAAATTGATTCTACTGTGCTAATGAGATCAGCTCCTTTTAAAGAACAGTGTCATGCATTCTCAGAATGGACTCCTGGGTCTTCCCAAAGTACCATTCCCACATGTTTTTCTTCCACGTCTTATATTGATCCCTCAAATGTTGAAACGTGGAGTCATGGATATATGGGGGCAAGAGGAATTGATCCTGTCAAACAAATACAAACCAAAAAGAAAGTAAGTGTTAGTTGCTTATAAATATAAATATAAACATAAATATAAATATAAATACACTACCTTTAGTTCCCCCCCCCCCCCAATGCCCATCTTTAGCTAATTTGGAACAACCCTCCAATCAGTGTAGCCCAGGCCGATGATTGCCTTCAGCAACTCTAGGGATCTAGCCAATAATGTCATCTTATTCAGGATGACGGACCCTAATTTGCCTCATTTTGGGGGCCTAGAGGCTGAGGAGCCCTGGTCACCTCCACTACCGCTCTGGGATGAATCGATTTTCTACAAAATTATTATTATTAGAACAAACATGTATATGGACAAGTGAACACTTATGTCAAAGACTAATAGGGGAAAGTACTTCTCCAACACACAAATCGCTTCGGTCACCGCCAATTTTACCGCCACTATGGGATCTCGATTGACTACCTTCTCACATAAAGTGAGAAGTAGAAACAAATTTGCATAATTACCCTCCTTAATTCCTTGTGCTTGGATAAATAGTGCATGAATAATAGAGGGACCAATTGCATGATCACATGACAATCGTGGGACTTACACTAATACAAATCATGGGTAGCATAATACACAATCCTTTACAAGTGGGACGAAAATTAGATGGATCCTTCAAATTATATATTGTGTCTAAAATAACCTTCCTTTCCTCACTCGTAAAAATAAACGCACTAGGGGAGATTATTGTGCTTCCCATACTATCTTCTTTCAACCATAGTTGTGGCTTAAGTTTTAAGGATTTAAGGTCTTTTCGGGCATTTATTTCATCCTTCAAATGACTCTTCCAAGGCATGTGCCCACAATATGTTAAAAGATTTTCTTCTATGAATGCATTACATCTAATACATGGCGTACCGAGTTATTATTCCAATAAGTGAAGTTAAATAAAATTAACCTCCTAGACGATGCCTTTCTTATCTCAATTTCATTCCCAGTTGGGGTCTTCTTATGCTTGACATTCCTAAATTTAGGATTCTTACCTGGAATATTAGGGCCATAATTAGAAGATTTACTTTCAATTTCTGAACCTAAAAGTTTTCTCTAAGGTAACGTATGTTCAGCCCCGCCTGGTAAAAAATTGAGACCTTTCTCAAATCTAAAACAACGAGCGGGGGAAAAAACCCTCCTATGGCAATGTTATACATTTTTTGAGCAAGCGAGGAGATGAATAGATTCACCCTCCTCCGCAAAAATAGGACATCCCAAATAACCATGTACTACACAACTGGATAATGTCCAATAAGTTGGAAAATCATAAATTACCCACATTAACATAGCTTTCAGAGTAAACTCTTTTTTTTTTAAATGAGTCAAATGCCTACCAACCCTCTTTCCACAACTCATTTAATTCTTCTACCAAAGGAGTCAGGTGGACATCAATGTCCTTAGTTGGTACCTTTGGCCTAGGTAACAATAAAGAAAACATCAAAAATTCAGGTCTCATGCAATGTGAAAGAGGGAGGTTGAGTGGGGCTAGGATCACCGTCCATACACTCCGATTGGTCCTAAGATTTCCAAATGGATTAGAACCATTTGTTGATATTAGCAAATGAAAGTTACGATTTTTTGAGGAAAATTGGGATACTCATAACTTATCCTCTTCCAATTTGTAGAATTAATAGGATGAAGCATGAAGTTATTCCCTACTTCTGCCCTAGCATGCCAAGTTATGGCCTCCGATGTCCATTGAACTGTGAAAAACTACTTTAATTTAGGCCCAATGGGAAAATATTTCAACACTTTTTAATGAACTTTTGATCTTGTGCCTTCCTTGCCTATTGATTGGACATATCTAGGTTCAACGCATACTGGGCAACGATTAAGATTTTTCTACTCCTTTCAGTATAGTATGCTGTCATACACACAAGCATGAATTGATTTATACTTCATTCCCAAAAGTTTCGAATGCTTCTTCATAGTAGGATAACTATTTGGAAGTGTATTCTACTTGGGTAGCAAGCCCTTCACCCAATTCAAACCAGTCACGTTATTCCCAGAGAAACCATATTCGGTCTTCAAACTATTCAAACTAACCATGTCATGTAAATTTGTTTGATCTTTCTCACATCTAGAGTATAACGTCTAGGTCGCCTTCATTTTAAACTTTAGTACTCATCGTCAAGGGTTATCCCGATATTTTCATGAGCACCTGAACCTTGTACATCATCCTTTACCTCATTTTCTTCCAATTCATGAACTCCATAGGCGTCATGAACTAAATCCTCTAGGATATTATGATCTACATTATCCTCCCCTTGTACATTTATCCTACTTGTTGAAGGTTGTTGTGAAGGTTGCTCGGGGACAAAAGGAACTTTCTGTTCCCCATCAAAATTCTGAAATCGATAACTATCTTGCGTACCCAATCTTAAAAAATGTAGTTAAACTATTTTCCACTCAAACCCATGCCCATTCTTACACTTAGAACACAACCACATGAACTTTTCATCATTACGACATCTCTTTGTGTATTTCACAAATTTATTAGCACCTCTGCGAAACGCATCCCATAATCTATTTGTATCACACATCCACTCTTTGTATTTAGGATATCTCATCACAACTACTATAAACAATCACATATTATGGGTAAAAAATGTATATTTGTGGATTATAATAAACAAAAGCGTGAACATTTAGTTCCCATTAAATAATTTACTATAAGATTGACATCTCATCTTTCGATGATATATTATAAAAATTATATAATTCATATTTACCCCATATCCTCTAAAGGGTGAGTGGTCCTATCTAATTGAAGACTACATATTTTTGTAATATACTTAACAACTTATGCATATTGTTCGAATTTGAGGAAAATTCTACAGTATATCCCCCTAGTTCTCCAAGTACATGACATAGATTCATTAATGTAAGTATTATTTCAATTTATCAATTGAAATAACATTTGACATTGCATCATCTAGTATGTAGCTAGAGAACATTAAGATATGTCATCAGAATCTCCACCAAAAGTAACATGTTTAGTCCACTAAGAATATTATTATAAAGAAACTATGCAACCCAAAACTGTCCAAATGGGACAATTCGAGAAATCTCATTACAGGGTTAATGACTCTCGAATTGGTCTAAGGGCTATTGAGTGTGTATGCATAAGAACCTAGAAGGCTAGTATCTATGAACAATATATGTAATTTAAATTAGTTATAAATGTTACATAACAATTATGGCATGCTTTCAAATGAAAATACATGCAAACATGCACCCCCTGAATCAAGTGTTATATAAAGTTGACTTAATGTAAATTTACACATGGTCTATGTATTGCGATTCCTATCACTACCTTTTACCCTCATTACTTGTTATACAAAAATTTCTTTGCGGGCTATAAGCATTCATGTATTATCATGTGAATGCATGATTACTTATTACTTGTTGTATAAAATTTATAGTATGTTTAATTATGTCTTATTTTTTCAATTTTTACATAGTTATATTTCATTTCTCATCACAACCCTAAATGTTAGGGAATGGCTAGGGCCAACCAACTCAGTGGTCATCTAAGTTTTCAAATCCACCAGTCAACAACAGTTCAAGAATTTAAAATAGTAATGCAAATAATAATATTTTTTTATTAGAAATTCCTAGGGCCAACCAACTCAATGTTTAAATATTCAAATCCACCAGTCAACAGTAATTCAAGAATCCCAAACGATTCAAAAATTCAACAATATTTATGTGCATATATAGTGATATGTGTAGCATTATACCCAATTACACAACATTATACCCTGATTCGATTTTATACCCAATTTTAATTTTAATTTCACATTTACACAACGATATGCCCAATTTCAGATTTATACCCAATTTCAATTTCATATTTACAGAAGAAAGGGTGTCCAATTTTCGATTTATGCCAATTTTTATACACACAAAATCATATACACTCACACATACACACATGCATATATGTAAAAAAATCATAAACACACACCAAAAATCACACACATGCACATATACACACACACACATAAAGAAAACAAAGAGAGAGAGAGAGAGAGAGAGAGACGTACCTGAGACGCTAAGAGAGGGAGAGAGCATACGCTGAGGGGGGAGAAAAATAGAGGGAGACAAAATGGTGGGGAAAAAGAGCGCCTATGATTTTTAGTTAAAAGACTTGTCACAGACGTGTCACCATTTTCGACCATCAAAACTTCATACAGTTGTCATAATCATTGACCGTGACAAGTCTTTGACAACTATACTTATCACAGATTTTTCATTGTCAATGATCGTAACATCAAAACGTGTGTGTTTTTGTCACGGTCTTTGATCGTGACTGGCTAAAGGGTGGAATTTTAGCCTTTTTGGTCTAGGGATTTGTATTTAGCAGTAATAACTCCATTCCCTTTAATTTTCAACTAATTATTATCCCCAAGTCGAATAGTTATCTTTGGAAATTCATCAAGGCTATGAAAGAGACTCATTTGTCCTGTCATATGGTTGCTACAGCCACTATCGAGGAAACACACATCGATCTTGTTTTCTTTCGAGTCCAAAAAGGTAAAGAACAAATTACCTTATTCTTACTTTTATTCTTGTTATTCTTCGTAAAGATTTTATTATTAGGGATTATTTGGACAATTTGCGAAAAGGTGGACAAATTGATTGCATGAGTAACACCTCTTGGTTTGATGAATCTGTAATCGATTTAAATTTTGGTAGCCTCCACCAGCACCATAACTTCCTCAAACTCTACCTCGACCAGGAATGACATATCTGCCTTGACCTTGTCCCTCATAATTTGAACTGATTTCAACATGATTCTCTTTCTTAGAGATTTCTGTCTTGGATTGAAATACATACTCCATGTTCTTATCTGCTGACCTGGACATCCCATCTTTATGAGTTAAAAGAGATCCCATTAATTCATTTAAGGAATAACAATTCATATCCTTTGATTCATCTATAGGAGTAATAGCATGATTCCATTTAGTCAAAAGGCTCCTCGAAATATTTTCCACAACATTTTGGTCTGATACTTATTCACCAAAAGTTTTTATGTGATTTTCTATCATAAAAACTCTAGAAATAAAATCCTGGGCAAAATCATTTCCATTCATAAAAGGAGTCTCAAACTCCCTACAAAACGTTTGGAGTTTCACCGATGTCACCTTGTTGTCACCATGGAACTCCTTCTTCATGATTTTATATGCTTCCTCTAATTTGGAAGCATTTGCAGTGTAAAGAAAATTAACTCTATCACAGCTTGTTGTAAGGCCATTAGAGCTTTTGTATCCCTCTTATGAAGCTCCACCGCATTAGCTACCGTCTTTGCATAACTGGACAACAAATTAGTAAATATCTTGTCAACTTAAAAGTGTTTTCATCTTAATGCTCCAAAACTCGTAGTTTTCTCCATTTAAAATTGGTGTTAAGGACATACTCTATGATATGGAGAGAATTTATAATTAATTATCTTTGAGACATTCCAACAAACACTTCAGGTGCACAAAACACTAGAACACACAACAATCAATAACACAAATGCCCAACTAGAACAAACCTACTCTGATATCAGAATGTTAGTAAAAAGATCTAATACTATTGCAATACAAAGAAATAAGAACAAAAGTAATGATTTATTGCTGATAAGAAACTCTCATAACTTTGATACAAACTACTACTAACACATGCCTACTTATAATGAAGTAAAAACCCCACATGGATAGAATTATAGTAATTAACACACTAAAAATTAGACTCCCACTGGACTAGGAATTTTCCTTATTTGTCTCTAACAAATACTCCTACTAACTGACTAATATTGAAACAGTCAAACAATCAGGCCACAACTCGTTTTGGATCACTTTCATTAGAGAGGGCATTGGTTATCCATTTACATCTAGTCATGAGGGACCTACGACATTTTCTTGGTATCACCACGAAAACACTCTTTTTATTTCATGGAAATATGTTATATAATGCATTTCATTATGTCTCTACTTAGCCACTGAAGAATTTAGCATTGATGATTTCTTAATCTATCACATACCAAAGTTCACTACCTACGCCTTGGTTATTCTATATAATTCTACTAGGATAGGGAAGAAAATACTTCACAACTATAAACAGTCCAAAATCTCACCCCGAACACATGCACTCTCGAAAAGTCTCACATTAAGATCGAGCCCCGCAAACCATAACTGATCAACCTCAATCAAACACAAAGTGACCAAATCCCAGTTGAAAATAATCCAACTAGGTTTATGATCCCCTAAAACCCAAATAAAGAAAGCTTTGTGAGTGACATTTTTTTCCTCGATAAAAATGTTTACATCATGCATTCGTTGACAATGTTGTCCAATCAGTCAACTAGGAAATTGAGTGTCATTAGTGTAAAAATTTAATCTTTCAATAGAAATTCATAGGCTGTAATGATGATGTTGCATTTAATTCACCTGAATACTGTGCGTGGAAAATCCAAGTTGATCATCACAACACATTGTGAACCCCCCAATACACTATGGTTTCTACCAGACACTAGAAAAATCATGACAACTTCTGTCGTGTGATTTAAATCTACCCTAAAAAAATTATAAGTAATTTCATCCCTCACTGATTGAGAAGAACTTTTAAGTCATTAAAGACATTAAACTTTGATGTCGTATAGACGCAATTGGTTAATGTCATTGGCACGAAACCCATCAGATGTCAGTCTGTGCCAGTGAATTAACTAATCGTGGCTCTAAAACATCAAATTTTGATGTCTTTAGATACATCAAACTTTTTTCGCACTTAGTTTAAGCAACAAAACTCTTTTATATAGAGTTCTGCTTGGATTCTCATATGCAAAAATCAAAATAACTTTATTTTTTCAGTTTCCTCCCCACTAAGGTCTTAAAACAAATTCTATAGTATAATTCCTTGAAAGTTACTTTTTTTTAAAAGGGATGCTCAAATCCTAAAGTTCTTGAGATGTCAACTCCTAACTGAATCACCGCCTCGACCGAATCTTACATCCAAAAATAATATAATATAAAACACCACCAATCTAGAAGAAATATATAATGATTCTAGTAACCTTATCATTATAGTTTAAATCACACATTGAACAATACTATTAATCTTATTTAAACCCTCTGTCTAGCCTTGGCCAAGATGCCAGGAATACATCATGTGAATATCTCGATTCTTTAATAAAAAAAACATATTATATATCATTCCAACATCTGAGACCATCACTATGCACATGGTATAAAGAAACTAATCAAATAACCTTGAACCATATGTTCCGGAGACATACTATTTATCATACCACATGTTTTTCATAATAGATACCATGTTAAGGAATGTCTGATTAATATTTTTGAACTAACATCGAGTGTTGGGATACCTCAGACATTTTTCCAAATGAGCCAATAGAATTACTCCAAGAGATCCGTAATAAAATATTATAAGATATGTTTAGTCATTTTTATAATAAGCAAGGTGTTTTAGAGTGCCCATTCCTTGTAAAGTAGGTGATTGTAATTCTCGACCCTTTCATATCGCTACCATTCGTAAAATAATCATGTTTTTTAAATAATATACTTATTTTGATGATTCTAATTAATTTCCTACCACGTGAGCATTATAAATGAATTTAAAGTAAAAGGGTATGTTAGGAGATGTATGCAAGAGCATAGGAATTTCATCTTCTAAGCATCGAGTGTCTGCAACCCTTGAAATGCGTAGACTTTGATGTCGCATCCACATGAGCATCTAGGCATAATATCAAATATATATTCTTAAATACAAGCATCACCGTTTCTTTCACTTGTAATATTTTTCCATGATCCCTAGAGATACACAACTTACTCATCTGGTGACATCTCATATACACATCCATACTATATAAACCCCAACCTACTAAAGTTCTGTAACACCTGTGATAATCGACGGCATTACTAAAATTAAATTACAAATACGAAAAAATTATAACATTCAAAACCATTTTGCAATCCCCAGTGAATAAATACAACATATGCAAAATGTTAATAACATAAAATAAATAAATAAAATATTTATTCTCATTAAGCTCAAAATATCTTTAACACTGTTTTTTAAATAATAGAAGTAAACTGTGGAAATATGTTTACTTGAAAAAGTACAAATCCATTTACTAAAGATGTCCCTACATCCTAATAATCTAAATATCACATCAAAGAAAATAATAAAATGGGTAATCTTAAAAGTCCTAAAAATACATAAACGCGGAGAGGGTGAGCTGAAGGCTTAGCAAGTCATATAAATTCTCCAAATGGTCTACACATAATAGTGCATTAAAAACATATCAAATGTATGAATATAGTACTTTAGCTGAATCTCAATTCATATAATCAAATCCATGATCACACCTTGTATATTTAAACTTCCCAAAATCAACATACATGAAATATTTGTCGCACGTCCCTCCCTACTATTCAACTATTGCCTCCTCTATTACTAATCATCATCCTATGGTAGCACAGACAACATCATAAAATACAATAAAAGTCTCAAGGAACCATGGTACTATCTCAATGTCCAATATAATGTCCTAGCAACCCATATGTTACTATAGTGCAAATTACGAAAAGAATGGTAAAGGAAATCAACAACCCAAAGGGAACCCCCATTTGCCCTGTTGTTTGGAGATGGGATGCATAACATCCACCAATATTAATCAAAATATAATAAATATTTCAAATTATTAATTATTCCTATGAATTTTCCATAATTAATATTATAAATTCTACTAAATTTTAGCACTCACATATATTGAGAAATCATCTAATGTGAATCCCAAATCTACTCAGCATGTACGTAAGGATATAAAATGTGTAGAATCACATGTATTACAAATAAAATATATAATAATTAGATATATATCATGAATAGATGTATACAAACAAGGGTGACCACAAATAAAAACCAAAAAATCAATGAGAGAATGACCCTACCTCAAAATTTTGAATTCCAAATCTAATATAAAGTGCCAACTCCATATACTTCATCATCATTTTCAATATATAATTACATTATTGAATTTGAGAACAAATTTGAAAATTATAATCTTCATCATCATCTTCTCCAATATGAAAATGCATCTTGAAACTCATTTAAATCTCCTTTTGAATGCATTAAGTATTTTTTAATTGAACATATTTGAGAGATAATCTATTGGAGAGAGGTTGACAACCCACAATCCGAAATAAGGGGTGGCCAGCCCGATACTCCAACATAACGAAATCATGGATTGAAATCATTCCTAGCATCACAACAATAAAATAAGTATACGGGAAAAATAACCCAATAATTCAGAAAACGGGTTGCCAAAAATTTTAATTTAGTTTTATTACAAGTTAAGAAAATAGCTTAAACACCCAAACTGAAGAGAAAGTGGAATTCCTAAAAGAACTATATATTACATCGACTACAAATATACAATAAAGGACCGAATATGCTGTCGGTCAACAGATACATATAATGGGTTACCACAATTTGATAGGTTACATACTACATCCATTAAACAATTGCAAAAGTTTGGGCCACATGCCCGACTGAAAGACCAGATCATATCAAGAATACAAAAGAGGGAGGCGTTTAACAACACATCCTATAATATCCACAAAATCTTACTGCTCCCCCAAAAGCATAGGTGTAGGAATAACATAACGGGCACCTTTGCGGCGGAGCACCTGAGCAAATTCAATTTCATGCACAACAAGAAGAATGAACGGGTCAGGGCCCGGATTTTATATGATTCCCAGATGATAAAAAAGCATAACAGTTATGAAATATTAATCATGAATGATAAGGATAAGAGTCTAACAATGAAATCCCAAAGCATAATAAAGCAGTTTAAATGATTATGTCTTTTATTAAATTATGCAAGAGAATATAATGAGACATCATAAATTTAAAAGCCTCCATCATTATTTACCATTTCATTCCAATTTCCATTCCTTAACAGGAATATAATCCCATCATTTATTCTTATGGCATTTTACATATCTCAAGTACCACTTGATTTAGAATGGTCATATTCTTATACATATAACGATTCTAAGACGGCCCCTCCGAGTTTCCCCACTGGGTGCCCCCTAAATGACGATCATCTTCCAGGGCCCATTAAACAAGACAACCTGAGTACCTAATGCACGCCGGGAAGTGGCCATATGCCTGCGAGTGAGTGATAACCACACCCGGAATTACCTCACTAGCGCAGAACAAAACATATAACAACCCCGTATATGGTCGAGGACTATAGTCTCCCTGCATTCACTAGCCAAGGGACATCACCTCATGCGCAAGATTCCCTTATGATAGCATTTAGAGAGGTGTGTTTAAGTAAATTAACATTTACCATTTAATTCTCAATTTCATTTCCATTATTAATATTTGTTTCATTTTATCCGAAACCATAATCATAGAATATTCTCATTAATATTCATCATATTTTAAGTCCCGAATTAATCTCCGAGTGATCACAATAATGTTATAAGTTCCAAGGTATTATATACCTCATTAGAGCCCCTAGATGTCTCCAAGTATGGGCTAATAACTCCAAGATATTTAACAAATGTCTAAAATAAAAGAAAAACCCTAACCTCAATTTGTACACATTCGAAAATAAGCCCCATTTAACCCAATCCTAATGTAGGGTAGTGACTTGACTCAACTAAAACTCTAGGACTCTAAGTTTACTTCATTCAAGAAGGTTCCTAGGTCCTAAGCCTAAAGAAAAAGAATAAAAATTGAGTTGGAAAAATCAAATCAAAACTGCAGGGTCCGAATCCATTCGCCCAAAAAGCGAATCAGTTCGGAAGATGAACCCAACTTTCTACTTCAGCCGAATTGATTCAATCTTAACCCGAATCAGTTCGGGTTAGCAGACCTGGAAACTGCCCCTTGGGCGAATCGATTGGGACATAGCCGAATCGATTCGGCCTTGCGAATTTTCCAAGTTTGGCTATGGAGCCTTGGACTCCGAATTTCTCCCAACTCCAATCTACCCAAACCAAGATCATTTATTTCCACCAACTGATTTTAAATACATCCAACAACATTGATCTACACCAATAAATATCCAAATCACTTCCAAATATTCAAAACCCATAAATCCAATAAAAACCCTAACTTTATCAGACCAAAATTAATACACAACTATCATACTAATTATTCATCTTAAATCACATAATAGAAAGTAGAAAACTTGCCTCAAGCTTGCAAATTCACATTTGAGGAAGTTGAATGCAAGATCAATCCACAAATCTTCAATCTCTCTCTTTCTCCATAATTTTTCTTCTTCTCTCTCTCACTCTAGGTTAACAATTGGACTTAAGAGAAATAAGAGGGCTTAGCAAGACTAAATCGTGCCATTAGTCCAAAATCTCCAACTTAAATGAGAAATACCGCATTAAAATGACTCTCGATACGTTATGCCAAAATCAGTCAAAAGTGCCCAAAACACCAAAATACAATATGGCACTTATTTCGACTATCTCACACTATTCGGGACTAACTACACCCTCCAAATTATCATTTAGAAATTTTATAACTCATTTCAAGTTCTGATTTCATTTTTGAACCACAACGTCATTTTAATTCTTATGACACAATAAACTACAACAAGGTGATATTTATCGACATATAAGGTAAAAATACCACATTTTAGTAAATATTAACTTATCTCATTAAATTAATACTCACTCCACATTCTAACATTTTATATATAATTACTTCACATAGTAAATAAATATAAAATAGGTTCTCAAAAGCAAGGATTGTTACATACTCCCCCCCTTATGAGGGAATTTTCCCCCCAAAATTCAGGCGTACCTTGAATAAAGAGACGCGGATACTTGTCCTGCATATCATCCTCGGGTTCCCATGTTGATTCCTTTGCATTGTGGTGACTCCATTGGTCTCGCACCAAGGGCACCACTCGAAACCTCAACCTACACTCCCCATGCTCTAAAATAGCAACGGGTTGTTCTTCATATGAAATGTCGGGTTGCAAGTCAATATCCTCAAAAAGGATATGCCAAAGGGCACGATCGCACCTCTTATACTTCTTCAAAGAGGAGACATGGAACATATCGTGGATTTGTTATAAAGGTTCTGGTAAGGCAAGCTGATATGCCACTGAACCCACCTTAGTAATAACTGGAAAAGGTCCAACAAAATGCGGTACAAGCTTCCCTTTCTTTCCGAAATGCTTGATACCCTTCATTGGTGACACTCGCACCAAGATTTGGTCTCTAATATCCAACTCCATGTGTCTCCTATTTGCATCGGCATAACTCTTTTGGCGGTCTTGAGCTATCCGAATGCGATTCCGAATGAGTTCGATCTTAGAAGAAGTATCTTGGATCATTTCAGGTCGAAGGAAGTTATTATCCCCCACTTCTAACCAACATGTGGGTGATGTAGAAGGCCGGCCATAAAGCGCTTCATAGGGTGCCATTACGATAGTAAATTGGTACGAGTTGTTATAAGCAAACTCGACCAAAGGGAGATATTGTTCCCAACCACCCTTGAAATCAAGCATACACATACGGAGCAAATCCTCCAACATTGGGTTTACTCCTTCGGTCTGGCCATCTGTTTGAGGATGATAAGAACTTATTAACTTCAATTCGGTCCCCATAGCCTCTTAGAAACTACGCCAAAAGTGGGAAACAAAAATCTTGTCTCAGTCAGAAATGATATTTAAAAGCACCCCATGGAGTCTGACAATCTCTGCGATGAATAATCGGGCATAGCGAGTAGTGTCATAATCGGTACGCACGGGTAGGAAGTGTGCCGACTTAGTCAAACGGTCGACAATCACCCAAATAGAATCACAACCGCTCTGTGACCTTGGCAAGACTGTAATAAAGTCCATCGATATTCTCTCCCACATCCATACCGGAATCTCCAACGGTTGCAACAAACTTGTCGGTCGCAGATGATCTATTTTGACCAATTAACAAGTAATGGATTGAGATACGAACTCAAAAATATCTCGCTTCACGCCTAGTCACCAATACTGACGGCACATATCTTGATACATCTCGTCCCCAGCAGGATGTACCATAAATTTAGACCCGTGAGATTCTGCCATCACTTCCCTTCTCAAGTCCCCTTCATCAGGGACAATTATTCTTCCATGGAAGCATAGTCCACCCTCTAAACTTATCGAGTAGGATTCCGCTCCCTCAAACAATAATCGACGTACGTGGTCCTGACAACCCTTATCTCTTACTTGGGCTTCTACAACCCTTGCCATGATTGTAGGCGTAACGGTCATCACTGACATGAATGCCCTAGCAACCGCATCCTCGTGATTGAGCTCTTTCCATTTAGCTTTCCATACATCAGCTAAATCTCCTTCGGGACTTCTACTCAAAGCATCCGCTACCACATTCGCCTTGCCAGGATGACAATGGATGTCATATTAATAGTCTTTCACAAACTCCAACCATCGTCGTTGTCGCATATTTAAATATTTCTATGAAAATAAATATTACAGTGACTTATGGTCCGTGAAAAGGCTAAATTTCTCCCCTAGGAGATAATGCCTCCAAATCTTCAAGGCAAAGAGAACTGCGGCCAATTCTAAGTCATGCACTGGGTAATTTCTTTCGTGGGGCTTTAGCTTGCGGGAAGCATATGCAATAGCCCATCGCTCCTGTTGAAGTACACCTCCTAATCCTTGTAGAGATGCATCGGTGAAGACTAGGTATTCCAACCCCGGTTTTGGTAACGCAAGGACTGGAGCAGAAGTCAATCTATCTTTGAGCTCATCAAAAGTAGCTTGACAATAGTTATCCCAAACAAACCTCACCCCTTTCCGGGACAAATTTATCAAACGGCTAGCGATCTTAGAAAATCCTTGATAAACCGACGGTAATAATCCGCCAAACCCAGGAAACTACGAATTTCAGTAGGTGTTGTGGCCTGACCCCACTCCCTCACCGTAACCACCTTGCTCGGATCCACTGAAATGCCCTGATAAGTCACAATATGACCCAAAAATTGCACTTCTCACAACCAAAAACCACACTTCTCGAACTTAGCATATAATTGGTGATCCCTCAACCTTTGTAGTACCAACCTCAAATGAGTAGCATGGTCCGATTCCGTTCGAGAATACACAAGGATGTCATCGATGAATACAATAACAAATTGGTACAGGAAGTCCCGAAATACCCTATTCATGAGATCCATAAATACGGCGGGGGCATTGGTTAGTCCGAAAGGCATAACCAAATATTTATAGGACCCATACCTCATCAGAAAAGCGGTCTTGGATAAATCCTGCTCCTGTATCGTCAACTGGTGATACCCCATCCTCAAGTCTATCTTAGAGAAGTATGACGCTCCCCTAAGTTGATCAAATAAATCATCAATATGAGGCGAAGGGTATTCAATTCTCTATAGTCAATACATAACTGGAGACAACCGTCCATTTTCTTCACAAACAACACCGGAGCACCCCATGGTGACGTACTACGCGTAATGAATCCCTGCTCCAACAACTACTGACTTTGATCTCTTAACTCCCTCATCTCAGCGGGAGCCATAAGATACGGAGCTCTAGCAATCGATCTCATCCCGGGCACTAAATCAATCACAAACTCAATCTCCCAACTCGGAGGTAAACCCGGTATTTCCCGAAAAACATCTACAAAATCTCTAACAACCAGAATCGAATCCAAGGGAACAACTACATCCCGAGAAGTCTCTTCCGCAATAAAATACAAATAAGTACTAGTACCTCCTTCTAAACGAGTCATAACCACCAAGAACATTTCTTGTCCCGGAACGGTAAAGACTATACTCTTCTCGTAACAATTAACTATCGCATGATACTTGACAAGCTAATCCATGCCCAAAATCACATCATACCCGACCATGTCTAGGACGAGTAAATCGGCCTCAAAGCACAAATTACCAAGAGTAATTCCTATATGTTTATAAACAAGGAAAATGAGCGAGCCATCCCCCATAGAGGACTCGACGCTAGTGAAAGTGCTCTCTGCAGATTTTATCAACTTTGTAGACTGAGTAAAACTTCTCAAAATGAATGAATGTGTGACCCCCATGTCAAATAAAATGCGACCCATATGTCCCTGAATAAAGAACTTACCCTCAATCGCTGGCGGCGCTGGCGGAGCAGGAGGAAGCATAGCATCCTGGATATGATAAACTCTCCCATACTATAGTTGGCTCTACTACGAAGGAACAACCGAATTTGGTGCCTATGGAAGAAACTGAACATATGGCTGCTGAGGGACTTTAGGAGGCTGACCCCCAACCAACCGAGGACACTCCTTCTTCTAATGACCCGCCTCCCCACATTGGAAGCACTTCCCCAACATATTCCCCGGAACATGGCCCCGGTTGTTTCTAAACTAGTTAACACCTTGGCCCAGATGGACCCTACCCCTTTACCACCCCGACAAGTTTGTTGCTATTACGAGGCACCCTAACTGTGGATAGTATTATTCCCACCCGAATTAAACCC
The DNA here is from genome assembly GCA_949130495.1 of Sambucus nigra. Taxonomy (NCBI): domain Eukaryota; kingdom Viridiplantae; phylum Streptophyta; class Magnoliopsida; order Dipsacales; family Adoxaceae; genus Sambucus; species Sambucus nigra. Next base: position 253,113 of record CASBWL010000200.1, on the reverse strand, counting down.
ACCAAATCATTGTCTTTTTAACGAGTCCCCTTACTGGGGATCCCTTACTTTCTGCTTATTACCCGCATATTGGGACGAGGAAAAAGTTCCTCCTCCATTCCCACTACTTTCAAGCTTTCTCTCTTGCCCCACTACGGTAGCTTTCTTGCTACTCTGCATGTACAACTGATGTTCTTGGCAATGGAGCAATGCTCCATTCATTACTTCACCAAAAGTTTGCAAGGATGGATTACCCAGCAAATGTTGACAGATTCTCCAGTTCAAACTTCCCATAAACTTTGAAACCTTCCTATCATCTGGAGTCACCTCATCCGGTACAAAACATACCAACTGGGTGAACTCCTCTTCATATTCGACAACAGACCTCTCTCCCTATACCACATCCTGAAGTCTCCTTCTCATCTCCCTTTGAACTGCGGGAGGAAAATACTTTCGGTCAAACAAGACCCAAAAATCAGTGATCGTCATGGTATCCCTCCGTTCTGGTGTAGTCAACGACTCCCACCAGTGTAACGCGGCCCCAACAAGTTTAAAGGTAGTAAGTACTTGTTTCGTCTCCTCACTACATTCCACCATTCGTAGATGCCGTTGCATATCCTTCTTCCATTGGTTTTCTCGAATAACGTCAGAACCTCCATCAAATTCCGAGGGATTGCCCTTTAAAAAGGATTCTCTAACTCTCTCCCACGGAGAAGGTCCCATAGGAGCCTGTGCATCTTGTGCCCGTTGTTGAGCTTGTGGAATTTGTTGAGCCACAACGGTCATCGCCGCATTAATCGCTTGGGCCACTATATTTGCTACATCAGCAGCATTAATTGTTCCTTGTGGCGGTGGGAGGCCAACATCTTCTTCTACAACTCTATTACATCTTGCTGGGCGACCTCTCTTACGCGGCATCTGAGGTAAAGGAACAATAGAGTTAGAATACTATTCAAAATAATATATATTGTAAAAGATCGCAAATATAAGCAACAAAGCACTCCTAACATTAGGCTCTATATCAAAGAACACTACGGTAGAACGTGATAAGTCCGCATAGATCCTAAAGACTCTAGAACCTGATGCTCTGATACCATCTGTGACAACCCGCAATCCAAAATAAGGGGTGGCCAGCCCGATACTCCAACATAACGGAATCATGGATGGAAATCATTCTCAGCATCACAATAATAAAAAAGTGTACGGGAAAAACCACCCAATAATTCAGAAAACGGGTTGCCAAAAATTTTAATTTAGTTTTATTACAAGTTAAGAAAATAGATTAAACAACCCAAACTTAAGAGAAAGTGGAATTCCCAAAAGAACTATATATTAAATCGACGACAAATATACAATAAAGGACCGAATATGCTGTCGGTCAACATATACATACAATGGGTTACCACAATTTGATAGGTTACATTCTACATCCATTAAACAATTACAGAATTTTGGGTCACACGCCCGAGTGAAAGACCCGATCATATCTAGAATATAAAATAAGGAAGCGTCTAACAACACATCCTGTAATATCCACAAAATCTTGTAGCTCCCCCAAACGCATAGGAGTAGGAATATCATAAGGGGTGCCCTTGCGGCGGAGCACCTGAGCGAATTCAATTTCATGCACAATAAGAAGAATGAATGGGTCAGGGCCTGGATTTGATATGATTCCCAAATGAATAAAAATCATAACAGTTATGAAATATTAATCATGAATGATAAGGATAAGAGTCTAACAACGAAATCCCAAAGCATAATAAAGAAGTTTAAATGATTTTGTCTTTTATTAAATTATGTAAAAGAATATAATTAGACATCATAAATTTAAAAGCCTCCATCATTATTTACCATTTCATTCCAATTTCCATTCCTTAACAGGAATATAATACCATCATGTATTCTTATGGCATTTTACATATCTCAAGTCCCACTTGATTTAGAATGGTCATATTCTTATACATATATCAATTCTAAGACCGCCCCTCCGAGTTTCCCCATTGGGCGCCCCCCTAAATGATGATCATCTTCCAGGTCCCATCAAACTAGACAACCTGGGTACGTAACGCACGTCAGGAAGTGGCCATATACCTGCGAGTGAGTCATAACCACACCCGGAATTACCTCACTAGTGCAGAACAAAACATATAACAACCCTGCATATGGCCGAGGACTATTGTCTCCCTACATTCACTAGCCAGGGGACATCACCTCATGCACGATCTTCCCTTATGATAGCATTTAGAGAGGTGTGTTTAAGTAAATTAACATTTACCATTTAATTCTCAATTTCATTTCCATTATTCATATTTGTTTCATTTTATCCGAAAACATAATCATAGAATATTCTCATTAATATTCGTCATATTTTAAGTCCCGAATTAATCTCCAAGTGATCACAATAGTGTTACAAGTCCCAAGGTCTTATATACCTCATTAGAGCCCCTAGATGTCTCCAAGTATGGGCCAACAACTCCAAGATATTTAAATAATTTCTAAAATAAGAGAAAAACCCTAACCTTAATTTGTACACATTCGAAAATAATCCCCATTTAACCCAATCCTAATGTAGGGTAGCGACTTGACTCAACTAAAACTCTAGGACTCTAAGTTTACTTCATTCAAGAAGGTTCCTAGGTCCTAAGCCTAAAGAAAAAGAATAAAAATTGAGTTGGAAAAATCAAATCAAAACTGCAGGGTCTGAATCCATTCGCCCAAAAAGCGAATCAGTTCGGAAGATGAACCCAACTTTTTGCTTCAGCCGAATCGATTCGATCTTAACCCGAATCATTTCGAGTTAGCAGACCTGGAAACTGCCCCTTGGGCGAATCGATTCGGCCTTACGAATTTTCCAAGTTTGGCTATGGAGTCTTGGACTCCTAATTTCTCCCAACTCCAATATACCCAAACTAAGATCATTTATTTCCACCAACTGATTTTAAATACATCCAACAACATTTATTTACTCCAATAAATATCCAAATCACTTCCAAAGATTCAAAACCCATAAATCCAATAAAAACCCTAACTTTATCAAACAAAAACCAATACACAACTATCATACTAATTATTCATCTTAAATCACATAATAGCAAGTAGAAAACTTTCCTCGCGCTTGCAAATTCATATTTGAGGAAGATGAGTGCAAGATCAATCCACAAATCTTCAATCTCTCTCTTTCTCCACAGTTTCTCTTCTTCTCTCTCTCACTCTAGGTTAACAATTGGACTTAAGAGAAATAAGAGGGCTTAGCAAGACTAAATCGTGCCATTAGTCCAATGTATCCAACTTAAATGATAAATACCGCATTAAAATAACTCCCGATACGCGTTATGCAAAAATCAATCAAAAGTTCCCAAAACACCAAAATACAATATGACACTTATTTCGACTATCTCACACCATTCGAGACTAACTACACCCTCCAAGTTATCATTTGGAAGTTTTATAACTCATTTCAAGTTCCGATTTCATTTTTAAACAACAACATCATTTTAATTCTTATGACACAATAAACTGCGACAAGGTGATATTTGCCTACATATAAGGTAAAAATACCACATTTTAGTAAATATTAACTTATCTCATTAAATTAATACTTACTCCACATTCTAACATTTTATATATAATTACTTCACATAGTAAATAAATATAAAATAGGTTCTCAAAAGCGAGAGTTGTTACAGAGAGAAACTAAACTCATTTGAATCTCCTTTTGAATACTCTGAGTTTATTTAATTAAATGTAATCGAGCGACAATGTATTAGAGAGAGAAACTAGGTTTTTGGATTTAGGGGTTGTTGGAAAGGGTCCCAAGTCTCATAATAGTGTGAGACTCCACTCTCGAAAGATGTATGAAAATTTGAAATTTTGTTCCCTCGTAAAAATGATCCCTCATTCATATGATCTCCTTATCTTTTGAATGAGAACATAAATATTTAATCCCATTTTTAATTTTTCCCTACCATCCCCAATCTACTCACTCCATCAATTTCAACACTTTAACAGTTCTAGCACTTCTAACTTGACATCGAAGTTGAACCAAATAATTAATATAACTTTAGGGTTTATAAACTATACCAAATTTAAATCCTACCAAGACCAAATCTCACACAAGGCCCAAATCTAAAATAAATATATGTTTTTACAGTCTAGTCCCTTGAGTAGACATTTTGGACTTTTTAATCAGGTCAAACAATTTTTAAATGATTAGGTCCATATAAATACCTTTTTCAGTCATTTCATTCATTTTGTTATCATTGACCTAATCAATGATTTACATCTTTTCCAAAAAGCTAAGATCTTCTTTTTATTTTTCCACTTATGTCAAATAGCTTAGTTCTCTATCATAACTCATGATATTTTTCTTCTTTCCACTTATAGTTACCAGCTTTGTTGTTTCAAAGAAAAAAGGTATCAATTCGTTCAACAAAATCAATTCTTTATGCTTCTGTTTAACCTAGATTCTCCTTTGCCTTAAATCTGACAATTGTAAGTTTATATATGTTATCAAGAAATATTTTTCATGTCGATAAATTAAAATAAGTGGATGTATTTGTTTTTGCTTAGTAAAATCATTATAATTGTGTAATTCATGTGCTGAATTAACTCTAATATTGAATGACTGATTTGCTTATGTGTTTTTAAAATTTTATTTTAGGTTTATATTATTATATTTTGACTTTATGTTTAGATTTTGTAAAAGGTTGTGCATGTATATCTTTTTATTGTGTGTTCTTGTGTGTCTTCATGTGAGTTCATAATAGTGTGTAATTTTCTTATATGCAAGTTGTTTATGTAAACACCTCACATGAAAATTGCACTAAAGCACACATAATTTGATATAAAGTACACGTGAATGTGAAATGATTAATTCTGATTTCCTGTTTTGACACCAATTTGGCATAATGTTAATATGCCTTTACTTTGTTTCTTTTGACTCATTACTTAATAGACTGTTCATGTGTTGGTTCGTCACGTGTTTGTGTGTCCCCGTCAGCGACATTGACAAATCTTGAAGTTTTATAATAGTAAAGTCATTTGTATATAGCTCATAGAGAAATTGTAGTAAATTACACGCAATTCGATATAAAGTACACGTGATATTCTAATGATTAATTCTCATTTGTTTTTTGACATTAATATAGCATAATGTTAATGTGCATTTACATTGTTACTATTGACTCGTGCTTAATAGAGTAATCATGCCTTAGTTGGTCATGTATTTATGGGTCAGCATAAGATGCATTAATTAATCTTGAGCTTTAACAAAAGCATTGGTTTGTTTTAATTTAATACATGTCATAATGGAAAGTTGTAGGATTGTCCGTTGTTGTTATTTGGATAATATGGCTTGCATTGAAATATTTAAAACAACTCATTAGATTTTATATACAATGAGTTGCGTAGCAAGTTTATGGTTAGAAAGATGGATATTTTTCTCTAGACTGATGATTTGGTGATGAAAGTCGATTCATGTTGGTTTGTGATAAAGATGTTCATTGTATGGTGCGGTCTCAAGTGATTCTCAAAGCTGATTTTATTTGGATATGTCTTTGATTCAATAGCTTTGGCCACTACTATAATTCCCGAACGGGTTGAATACACGTATAGAATTTGTGACCGGGTTGACTGCAGTTATACAAGTTGCATGATGGTTGAATGTAGTGGTACTAGTAGAGAAAGGGTATACTATATATCATCAACCACCATGATTGATATTAGTAGTGGAGTTGAAAATGATGTTTATATTGGAGGTGTGGAGTCGAGTACGTCATAAGTTTGTCTCTCCAATGATTGGAAAGAAATATTCTAGTCATTAAGAGTAGTGTTTCAAAGGATTTGTGGTTGAGTTTCGTGATAAGTTGTGAAGGTTTGTTGTTGAGGTTGGTTTCAAGTATATATATTTGAAGAATGATAAAACTCGGGTGACATTAAAGTGTTCTAAAAGGAGTATTGATAGTTGCATGTGGTTAGTTTATGTTTCATTATTGAAAGTAAATCGTTACTTTTATGTAAGAAGTTGGAACATTGAGCATACCAATAGAGGTGTATATCGTAGTCCATAAAGAAAAGTGCTGGACTCCAAATTGGTTTCGACAGTGCTTGATGATGAGCTAAGGGATAAACCATTTCTGAGACCAATATATATAGTTAGAGATATAAAGAAGAACTAAGGTCCTGATAAAGATTATCATCATGCTTGGCGTGGGAGATAGATGGCTATTGTTGAGTTTCATGGTGATGACAAAGTTTCTTATGCATTAATAAATTATTATAGGGAACTTATATTGTAGTATAATCCAGTATTGTATTGTATTCTTGACGTGGAACGAGAGAGAGAATTATTCAAAAGAATTTTTGTAATGATTACATGATCCATTTGATGGATTTTAGTACTGCAACTCTAATTTTCTTCTTGATTATGACTTTTTGAAGAGCCGCTATCATGGAACAATTTCATCGGCAACAGCAAGGAATGGGAATAATGGTAAATATGAAGCATTGAAGTTTACATTACAATATTATGCCTTTACTTTGGCAATCTTCGTATATTATTTCAACAGAATATAAAGTACATGGATGACATTATAAAGGATATGTGAATAGATGCATGTACTTTGTAGTGATATGCATGTACTTTGAGGTCTATTTTTGTTATTTGAATCGAATCTCAAAGTACACGCATAGGATTAAAGAGTAAATGTGAATTTCTCTTTTGTGTTACGTATACTTTGTAATGTCATGCTTATACTTTAGGAATCCTTATTTGTTTTGGGAAAACATTGCAAAGTACACGCACATAATTACAAAGTACATGTGAACTTTCGATTACAGTTTATGTGTACTTTGTAATGTTTAGCGTGCACTTTGGAATTCTTTATTTTTTATGGTCAAATTTAATAAAGTACACCCATATATATTAAATTACAAGCATAATCTGTTTATACTTTACATTTTTTTAGCCTTTCACTACAAATATATTTATTCGTTTGTATATCGTACATGCTTAATGGTCCGTACCTACGGCACCATTTTTTGAGTTCATCATACAATGTGCATGTATTGATATATTTCATTATATTTCTAGGACTTTATCCTCTTGGATATGAAATTATTGATTCAAAGATGGAGGATAATAGGATGTGGTTTCTCGTTAGTTTGCATGATGCACGAGCTCATCAAGATCGAAACATCACATTCATATTCGATCGGTACAATGGTCTTATTAAAGGTCTTTCTAAGGTCTTTCCAATGTCTACACATTCCTACTATATACTTCATTTGTAGGGAAATATAAATAAGAAAATACGAGGGAGTGGGAACTTCAAAAAGAGCCTTGTGAAAGATTTCATTCATTGCGCATATGTTGTAACAGTTGATGAATTTCAGAAGAACATTGATGCCCTAAAGAAGGAAGGTGGAGCTAGTGTTGTTGATTTTCTTAGTATTTTTTCTCCGGAGAATTGGTCATGTACATATTCCACCGCCAAACATTATAGTGACATGGCATCAAGTGTTACGGAAACATTCAACCCTTGGATCCTATAGGAAAGGAAATTATAGATAATGAATATGCTGGACAAAATGAGGATCAAGATTATGAGTTTTAATGCAAACAGACTTGTTGAATCTGAAACATGGTTGTGACACCCCGACTAATTAAACACCGGGTAGCTACTCCTTTATAAAATTAATTCAAAATGCCAAGTTGGCTCAGTTAATAGCATCACTGTCGAAAACGTTTTATTATTACTAACCACCTAGTATTTAAAAAGTAAGTGCCAAATTTTATTAAATCTGATTAACATGCAACAAGAGTAATGAATAACTAAATAACACCATTCACCATACTGAAGTAACAAGAACAACCATCACACTATGTAAATATAACCTGGAGGAAAAACTCCTCAATACAAATCCCACAACTGATAAGTAAACTGAAATAAATAACTAAAACTGAATACTGAGCAATACATGCTAGAGTCTGAAAACTGAAATGTAAAAATGCTCTAAATAGGAATGGGCAACATGCCCTACAACTGATAGATAGTGACTCTGGAATCCAAAAGATAGAAGCGTCTATGAGCAAATCCCTGTAGCTTCCACAACCAGCTACAGCACGTCACCTGAATGAGTACCTATGCTTGGTGTCCTTGTGGCTGGGCACCTAAAAAGGTTTTACAAGAAAATATATTTGAAAGCAAATGGGTCAGAGCCCGAAAGTGGAAATCATTTTAAAAACCTGCAAGTGCTTTAAAAACATTTACAACATTAAATGCAAAGTACATGTTAGGACGTGCACTCACATCATATTCTCACCTCTCGTCTAACTGTGCACTCCTAACGCAAGTACCCATCTATAACTACCCATACTACTAGCTAACTGACAACATAACTAGCTAGACTACCACGGGTTCTACCCATGTAATCGGTTCCATATAACATAACAACTCTCGTAATTAAATAGAGGTTTACTGTGAACACAGTTACTAAATATGCCAATGATATAACTATCAGTTAACTCATTATATAACTCGAAACAATACCGTAATATTTTTACAACATTAACATGAGGATTTCCATTAATTTAATGTATATTATTCACATCATAAATATACTATACAAGCACCCCGCAATCTAAGCTGTAGTGCACACATACTCTGCTATCCATCCCGGTACATCACGTACATAAGGATCACATATTCCGAATCTCTCAGGAATAGTTCAGATAACACAAATCACAAATAGTGGAGGCGAACATAGTCACCATCACATGGGTCACGCACATACCTACGCTCCCATGGTCAGCGGACTTATTAATATCACAATAAGTCTTTCTATGACCTATGTTCATCAAGGTACCAGTCTATATCCCCCCCGTAGGCACACAAGGATTAGAGGGTCCTAAGCGAACGAAACCTCCCGTGATAGCAAGTATGGTAGGTATGTCATACAAACAATCCATATACTAATACTAAGTAAACACACATCTTAGTAATACCGTATTTTAATCGTAGTACATATCGCATTCTCGTACTAACTAATTATCACAACTTATTTTATTCCGGTTCATAATTATACGCGCTATAATTCATCCTCACATCGTAGTAGTCACTCACGTCTCAACCCAAATGATTCATTGAATATAACTCTCGTATATGATTTGCTAATCCCAACAACCCAAAAGTCCCATCTAAGTCACTATATCATCAAAGGGATGCTAACTCTACCCTTGAACCATCTCCCGGAACTCCAAAAGTCAAAACAGTCCAAAAAGGGTCAAACTGCCAACTCGTTAGAAGTCTCGTTCGAACGAGTTTGGACTGTCAGGTCGTTAGAAGTCTCGTTCGAACGAGGCTGTTCGAACGAGATCCCAGTTCGTTCGAACGAACTGACCCTTCTAACGATATCTCGTTCGAACGAGATATCGAACGAAAATCCTACTCGTTAATAACGACTGGTCAACTCGTTAGAAGCTCGTTCAAACGAGCTCGTTCGAACGACCTGGGGGCTGCTTCTAACGAGATGCCAGTTTCGGCCCAGAATTTCCCAAAAATCGTTTTTCACCATTTTTACTCCTCAAACCTCTTCTAAAATTCGTTCCCACAATATATTGAGTTCTCTAATCATCCTCAAACATGTTAAGGGGCTATACTAACATCATTAAAGGGTTTGATATCATCTAAACATCATTAAATCACAATTTCTACATTAATTCCCAATTTTCTTCAAGAACATAAACCCTAACTTCTTCTCATCATAAATTCCCAGATTTTAATTCGTTTATACATCACCTAGATATGAAATATCCGAAATTAAATCTCCCAACAATGTTTCTACATGCAAACCTATCCCAATATTCAATAATAACTTCAAATTTCATGGGTTTTCTTTTAATCTTTCAAGAACAATTAAGATTCTTCAATTTCTAACATGGAAAAGACATTCTCAGTAATTAAATGGAAATAAAGTCACTTGCCTTGGTTTGATTTCTGAATTTGGTGTGGATTCGGTGTAGAATTCCTGCAGAATCTCTCTCTCTCTCTCCTTCTCCAAGCTTTCTTCTCCAAAAGGCTATGGTGGCTAGGGTTTGCTTTGGGGAAACTTATGAAACCTAATTTCAATAAACCTCCGTAGCTTGTTGGGTTAATAAGGGTTGGTTGGGGTCAATCCTTATCAGATTACAACTCTCAATTTTCGTCACTTTTAATTACCCAAAAATACCAAATTACTAAAATACCCTTTAAGTTACCGGTATGGTCTAAAATTACCCCGGGACCCAAACTATACCCCCGGCTAGTGTTTTCTGACTATCTCGACCCTTCCGGACGCGTTGGCGCACTCAAAACGACCATACGGATTATAGATTTTAAATTCACTTTTATAAATAAAATATTATACCGTGACGCGGCGGTCCCACGCGTCTCAATAAAATTTCCAAATTGCCGTATATAAATCTCACGACAAATTTTATAATACCAAGTTCATATATAATCATATATGCACATAATCAAATACCAATACGCATCTCATTAGTATTTATAACCCGGATTAATTTCCAATTAATACGCATTTAATTAATTAATCCCAAAAATAAATATAGCCAAAAGTACGGGGTATTACATACTTCCCCCCTAATAACTGAATTTCGTCCCGAAATTCGAAACTAGAAAGTACCTGCTAAAAACAGCTCTGGATAACGCTCGCGCATCTCATCCTCGCGCTCCCATGTGGACTCCTCGACATTGTGATGTCGCCACTGAACACGTACTAACGGGACTATCTTTGACCGTAGTTTCCTCTCGCTTCGGTCCAAAATAGCAATCGGCCCTTCCTCATAAGAGCTATCCGGCTGGAGATCGATGTCCTCCACAGAAATGTGAGAATGAGCCAAATCATCCCTAAGGTATTTCCTCAGCGAGGAAATATGGAACACGTCGTGAATCCGATGCAAATGCTCCGGTAACCCGAGTCTATACGCAACCGGTCCTATCCGCTCAATAATAGGAAACGGCCCCACATACCTCGGTGCCAACTTCCCCTTCTTCCCGAAACGCATAATCCCCTTCATCGGAGAAACCCTGAGCAAAACCTGGTCCCCCACTTGGAACTCCCTGAAAAACCTCTTTGCATCAGCATAACTCTTCTGCCTGTCTTGAGCTACCCGAATGCGACTTCGAATAAACTCAATCCTTGCCGAAGTATTCTGGATCACTTCTGGCCCAAGTAGTTTGTTGTCCCCCACTTCCAACCAACATGCTGGGGAACGACAAGGCCTACCGTACAATGCCTCAAACGGAGCCATGCCAATCGTGAACTGATAGGAGTTGTTGTAAGCAAACTCCACCAGTGGAAGGTACTGCTCCCATCCACCCCCGAAGTCAATAATGCACATGCGTAGCATGTCCTCCAACATCTGATTGGTGCGTTCTGTCTGCCCATCGGTCTGCGGATGATAAGTCGTACTCAACCGCAATTCTGTGCCCATGGCCTCCTGGAAACTTTCCCAAAACCGCGAAACAAATATCTTGTCTCTGTCAGACACGATATTCAGGGGCACACCGTGAAGTCTCACAATCTCTGAAATGAAGAGCTGGGCATACTGTCCCGCAGTGTAATCAGTCCTAACGGGTAAAAAGTGAGCGACCTTGGACAACCTGTCCACAATTACCCAAACGGAGTCGTGACCCCTCTGCGACGTAGGCAACCCCGTGACAAAATCCATGGATATGCTCTCCCACATCCACACCGGAACCTCCAACGGTTGTAGCAATCCTGCTGGTCTCTGATGATCCACTTTTACAAGTTGACAAGTGGCGCATTTCGAGACAAACTCAGCGATATCTTTCTTCATACCGCTCCACCAATACTGCCGTCTCATGTCTTGGTACATTTTGTCCCCTCCGGGATGTACCGCGAACCGTGAACCGTGCGACTCTGCCATAACATCGTGTCGCAATTCCTCTCCTTCCGGAACTACCAATCTCCCATTGAAGCGTAATCCCCCCTCTGAGCTAACGGTATAGGACTCGGCTCCCTCTGCTAGCAATCGAACTATCTGCTCCTGACAGAACGAATCCTTTGCCTGTGCCCGTACAACCTTCGTGACAATCTGCGGTGTAACGGTCATCACAGACATGAAATATCGGGCCACTGCATCCTGGTGTCCCAATTCCTTCCACTTCGCTTTCCACACTTCTGCCACCTCATCTGCTGGCCTGCGGCTCAACGCGTCTGCTACTACGTTAGCCTTACCCGGGTGGTACTGAATGTCGAACTGGTAGTCTTTCACAAATTCAAGCCACCTACGCTGCCGCATATTCAATTCCTTCTGCGTGAACAGATACTGTAGTGACTTGTGGTCCGTGAACAGCTGAAACTTCTCCCCCAAAAGATAGTGCCTCCAAATCCGTAAGGCAAATACTACTGCCGCCAACTCCAAATCATGTGTGGGGTAATTCTTCTCATGAGGCTTAAGCTTACGGGAAGCATAAGCTATGGCCTGTCTCTCCTGCTGCAACACACCTCCAAGCCCTTGCAAAGACGCATCGGTGTAAACAAAATACTCAACTCCCGGTCTCGGCAATGCTAACACAGGTGCTGAGGTCAATTTGTCCTTCAACTCATCGAATGCCAACTGACAGGCATCACTCCAGATATATGGCACACCCTTACGAGTAAGATGTGTCAAAGGACCTGCTATCTCTGAGAAACCCCGAATAAACCTCCTGTAGTATCCTGCTAAACCCAAGAAACTACGAATCTCCGTTGGTGTCGTGGGCTGTCCCCACTCCCTTACCGCTGACACCTTCCCCGGATCAACAGATATTCCCTGATCGGAAATAATATGACCCAAGAACTGGACTTCCTTCAACCAAAACCCGCACTTCTCATATTTTGCATACAGCTCGTTCTGACGAAGTGTCTGCAAAACTTGCCTCAAATGCTCGGCGTGCTCCTCCTCTGTCTGAGAGTAAACCAGAATATCATCAATGAATACAATGACAAACTGATCTAAGAAGTCTCTGAACACTCTGTTCATCAAGTCCATAAACACTGCTGGAGCGTTGGTCAAGCCGAAAGGCATAACCCGAAACTCGTAAGAACCATATCTCGACAAGAACGCAGTCTTCGAGACATCCTCCTCCCTGATACGCAACTGATGGTATCCCGACCTCAAGTCAATCTTCGAGAAAAAAAGAAGCTCCTCTCAACTGGTCGAATAAGTCATCGATTCGAGGCAACGGATACTTATTCCGTATCGTGACCTTATTCAACTCTCGGTAGTCCACACACAATCTCAGTGAACCATCCCTCTTCTTCACAAACAAAACTGGAGCGCCCCAAGGTGAGGTACTCCTGCGAATAAAGCCCTGCCCTAACAGTTGCTCTATCTGATCCCGTAACTCTCGCATTTCAGCCGGAGCCATACGGTACGGTGCACGTGCTATAGGTCTCGTACCCGGTAGCAAATCAATAACGAAATCTATCTCTCGACTGGGTGGTAAGCCTGGTATCTCCTGAAACACATCTGAATACTCCCTGACAACCGGGATCGAATCTAAAGGAATCACAACCTCCTTAGAGGTATCCTCCTCTATGTAATACAGATGAGCGGTCGATCCTCCCTCTGGGCGAGGCATCGCCACTATAAACATCTCCTGCCCCGGAATGGCAAAAACAATGCTCCCGCTGAAGCAATCAATCATGGCCCTATATGATACGAGCCAGTCCATACCGATGATCACATCGTGAACATGCATGTCTAACACTAACATGTCCGCAGGCAATACTAAACCACCAACCTCTACCCCGACTCCCCGGCATATAAAGAAAATAAGTGACCCACTCCCCAATGGTGAGTCGACACACGTCACTGTGCTCTCTACCGTAGCTAACAATCCTAAAGCTTTCGCGAAGTGTGTAGCAATAAAACAATGTGTAGCACCCGTATCAAATAACACCCGTCCCATAGTGCCATGGATATGAAACGTACCCTCGATCGCGGGCGGTGCCTGTGGAACTGCAGCCTGGTGGACGTTGTAGACACGTCCATACTGTAGCTGCCCCTGCTGAGCTGGGACTGCTGGAATGGGTGGCAATGCTGCCATCTGTGGCGGTGCGGGAAGAGCGGCGGGAAACATAGGTCTCTGTGGCTCCTGGCGAGCACCCTGCTGCTGCTGCTGTGGGGCCCTGCCCCTATCAGGACAATCCTGCTTCTTATGGCCAGTCTTGCCACAAGTAAAGCACTTCCCTGGGAAGTTCCCTCCCCTCTGCCCCTGCTGTCCCCGACCCTGGTGGCCGTTACCATTCCTCCCTTGGCCCTGCTGGCCCTGATGAAATTGCTGCCCATTCTATCCCTGCTGGCCCTGATGGCCGTTTGGACCCTGATGGCCCTGGCGGAAACCTCCCTGTCCCTGCCTGTAGTTCCCTGATCGGAACCTCTTGTTATCCCCCTGCTGGGAGCCCTGCTCAGTCTGTCTCTGCCCCTGACCCGATTGTGCCCCGCTGGCACCATGTCCTCCGGTCCTGCCCTGATGGCTAGACTCCCCTGACCGCTTGCCCTCGGCCATATGAAAACGGTGGTCCTGGCACTGTAGTAATGCAGCGTTAACCACATCAGAATACGTGGCCAACGATAGGTTCCCTAGCAGATGCTGACGGATCCTCCAATTCAACCCATCAGTGAACTTCTCTATCTTCTTCTTCTCTGTTGGAATCTCGTCTGGAACGATATTCAACAGGTTAGTGAACTCGGCCTCATACTCGGCCACTGTCTTGCCCTCTTGCTTCAAACTCATCAGCTTCCTCCTCATCTCTGTATGAACTGCGGATGGAAAGTACTTACGGTCGAACCGCACCCAGAACTCCTGAATCGTGAGGGTATCCCTCTCCTCCGCGGTGGTAATAGACTCCCACCACTGTAGCGCAGATCCAACTAGCTTGAAAGTAGCTAGCACCTGTTTCTGAACATCAGTGCACTCATGCATCCTCAAATGTCTCTGCATGTCCTTCCTCCATTGGCTCGAGATAACCACATCTGAGCTTCCAGCAAACTCTGGTGGATGCGCTTTCTGAAAAGCGTCACGTACACGTTCCCAAGCAGACGGGAATGCATTAACCTGGACTAGCGCGACAACCGGCGCCTGCGGTGGTGCCTGCTGAATCACGGCAATCGCGGCATTTACCGCTTGGGCTACTATAGCAGCAACCTCAGTGGCGTTCAACATGCCCTGAACTGGAGCGGGCTGTGGTTCGGGCGTAGCATTCCTGGGAACTCGTCGTGCACGTCGTGGAGGCATCTGAAATAAGAACAAAGTTTATAAGTTCACGGTTTATAAACTTAAAATAGCTGAAGAACGAAGCATACACAAAAGAATACAACAGTCCTAAAATATAGGGCTCTATATCAAAGAAAACGTAGCGGAAACATAATATCCGTACAGATCCTAAAGGATACTAGAACCTGATGCTCTGATACCACCTGTGACACCCCGACTAATTAAACACCGGGTAGCTACTCCTTTATAAAATTAATTCAAAATGCCAAGTTGGCTCAGTTAATAGCATCACTGTCGAAAACGTTTTATTATTACTAACCACCTAGTATTTAAAAAGTAAGTGCCAAATTTTATTAAATCTGATTAACATGCAACAAGAGTAATGAACAACTAAATAACACCATTCACCATACTGAAGTAACAAGAACAACCATCACAATATGTAAATATAACCTGGAGGAAAAACTCCTCAATACAAATCCCACAACTGATAAGTAAACTGAAATAAATAACTAAAACTGAATACTGAGCAATACATGCTAGAGTCTGAAAACTGAAATGTAAAAATGCTCTAAATAGGAATGGGCAACATGCCCTACAACTGATAGATAGTGACTCTGGAATCCAAAAGATAGAAGCGTCTATGAGCAAATCCCTGTAGCTTCCACAACCAGCTACAGCACGTCACCTGAATGAGTACCTATGCTTGGTGTCCTTGTGGCTGGGCACCTAAAAAGGTTTTACAAGAAAATATATTTGAAAGCAAATGGGTCAGAGCCCGAAAGTGGAAATCATTTTAAAAACCTGCAAGTGCTTTAAAAACATTTACAACATTAAATGCAAAGTACATGTTAGGACGTGCACTCACATCATATTCTCACCTCTCGTCTAACTGTGCACTCCTAACGCAAGTACCCATCTATAACTACCCATACTACTAGCTAACTGACAACATAACTAGCTAGACTACCACGGGTTCTACCCATGTAATCGGTTCCATATAACATAACAACTCTCGTAATTAAATAGAGGTTTACTGTGAACACAGTTACTAAATATGCCAATGATATAACTATCAGTTAACTCATTATATAACTCGAAACAATACCGTAATATTTTTACAACATTAACATGAGGATTTCCATTAATTTAATGTATATTATTCACATCATAAATATACTATACAAGCACCCCGCAATCTAAGCTGTAGTGCACACATACTCTGCTATCCATCCCGGTACATCACGTACATAAGGATCACATATTCCGAATCTCTCAGGAATAGTTCAGATAACACAAATCACAAATAGTGGAGGCGAACATAGTCACCATCACATGGGTCACGCACATACCTACGCTCCCATGGTCAGCGGACTTATTAATATCACAATAAGTCTTTCTATGACCTATGTTCATCAAGGTACCAGTCTATATCCCCCCCGTAGGCACACAAGGATTAGAGGGTCCTAAGCGAACGAAACCTCCCGTGATAGCAAGTATGGTAGGTATGTCATACAAACAATCCATATACTAATACTAAGTAAACACACATCTTAGTAATACCGTATTTTAATCGTAGTACATATCGCATTCTCGTACTAACTAATTATCACAACTTATTTTATTCCGGTTCATAATTATACGCGCTATAATTCATCCTCACATCGTAGTAGTCACTCACGTCTCAACCCAAATGATTCATTGAATATAACTCTCGTATATGATTTGCTAATCCCAACAACCCAAAAGTCCCATCTAAGTCACTATATCATCAAAGGGATGCTAACTCTACCCTTGAACCATCTCCCGGAACTCCAAAAGTCAAAACAGTCCAAAAAGGGTCAAACTGCCAACTCGTTAGAAGTCTCGTTCGAACGAGTTTGGACTGTCAGGTCGTTAGAAGTCTCGTTCGAACGAGGCTGTTCGAACGAGATCCCAGTTCGTTCGAACGAACTGACCCTTCTAACGATATCTCGTTCGAACGAGATATCGAACGAAAATCCTACTCGTTAATAACGACTGGTCAACTCGTTAGAAGCTCGTTCGAACGAGCTCGTTCGAACGACCTGGGGGCTGCTTCTAACGAGATGCCAGTTTCGGCCCAGAATTTCCCAAAAATCGTTTTTCACCATTTTTACTCCTCAAACCTCTTCTAAAATTCGTTCCCACAATATATTGAGTTCTCTAATCATCCTCAAACATGTTAAGGGGCTATACTAACATCATTAAAGGGTTTGATATCATCTAAACATCATTAAATCACAATTTCTACATTAATTCCCAATTTTCTTCAAGAACATAAACCCTAACTTCTTCTCATCATAAATTCCCAGATTTTAATTCGTTTATACATCACCTAGATATGAAATATCCGAAATTAAATCTCCCAACAATGTTTCTACATGCAAACCTATCCCAATATTCAATAATAACTTCAAATTTCATGGGTTTTCTTTTAATCTTTCAAGAACAATTAAGATTCTTCAATTTCTAACATGGAAAAGACATTCTCAGTAATTAAATGGAAATAAAGTCACTTGCCTTGGTTTGATTTCTGAATTTGGTGTGGATTCGGTGTAGAATTCCTGCAGAATCTCTCTCTCTCTCTCTCCTTCTCCAAGCTTTCTTCTCCAAAAGGCTATGGTGGCTAGGGTTTGCTTTGGGGAAACTTATGAAACCTAATTTCAATAAACCTCCGTAGCTTATTGGGTTAATAAGGGTTGGTTAGGGTCAATCCTTATCAGATTACAACTCTCAATTTTCGTCACTTTTAATTACCCAAAAATACCAAATTACTAAAATACCCTTTAAGTTACCGGTATGGTCTAAAATTACCCCGGGACCCAAACTATACCCCCGACTAGTGTTTTCTGACTATCTCGACCCTTCCGGATGCGTTGGCGCACTCAAAACGACCATACGGATTATAGATTTTAAATTCACTTTTATAAATAAAATATTATACCGTGACGCGGCGGTCCCACGCGTCTCAATAAAATTTCCAAATTGCCGTATATAAATCTCACGACAAATTTTATAATACCAAGTTCATATATAATCATATATGCACATAATCAAATACCAATACGCATCTCATTAGTATTTATAACCCGGATTAATTTCCAATTAATACGCATTTAATTAATTAATCCCAAAAATAAATATAGCCAAAAGTACGGGGTATTACAATGGTCAAAGGAGTTGTGTCCTCATTTTGATAAATTAATGACTGAAAATTGGAATAAAAGTAGACATTGGAATATTCGTCTCTCAAGTAGACATGTATTCGAAGTTCATTCAGATGTGCGGGCGACGATTGACTTAAAACAAGGAATTTGACTTTGTTTGCGTTGGAAGGTGCGATGCTTTCCATATTCTCATGATGTTTATGTCTTATGAAAGATGGGTGGAAGTATTTATGATCATATTGAGGATTATTATAAGATTTTTTTCACAAAAAATCATACTCATCACATGTAGTTCCTCTTCCTGGTTTGATGTCCCTAAACATTCCATTGCCTGAAAATCCAGTAACTCTTCACCCGTTAACAAAGAGACCGATAGGGAGGCCAAAATATAAGAGAATAAAATATGTTTCTGAGGTCATAATACGGGAACCTACTTGCTCTAGGTGTAGTAAAAGGGGTTATAGGTCCACTTGTATAGAACTAATTTGATTTCACTTA
This sequence comes from Sambucus nigra, assembly GCA_949130495.1. Taxonomy (NCBI): domain Eukaryota; kingdom Viridiplantae; phylum Streptophyta; class Magnoliopsida; order Dipsacales; family Adoxaceae; genus Sambucus; species Sambucus nigra. Next base: position 234,164 of record CASBWL010000200.1, on the reverse strand, counting down.
ATATTGTTCAATTCATTCATTGTAACAATAGTTTTTAATAAAACCAATGAACATCCACATTTGAATAAATTGATGTAATTTTATTATTGATTATTCATTTCAATTTTATTTTTTTGTGAATGGGATCAATGTAAACTACAAGAACATGTACTGACCAAAATCATTTTCAATGTTTGTGTACTTTATGTATTCTATGTGTACTTTCAAGGTACATGTAGAATACATAATGTACATGTACATTGCGTTTGATTTTGGTAAGTACACTGTGCATGGACTTTATAAAACTATGTGTTTACTTTATGAATTGTATAATTTATAATTTATATTTTTCACTTACACTTTATGTATTATTGCATTTACGTTATATTAATTTCAGTCATTTTTAAATTAAATATTACAAGAACAAATGTTATTAAATTCTTAAATTTCCTCACATGATATAAATTGTTCATTGTGACACCCTGCCTAATAAAATACCGGGTGATAAGTCCTATATCAAATTAAAATAGGAATCCTAGTTGGTTCATTCTTAGCATCACTGTCGAAAAAACTTTTTTAAAACTTACTAACAACCTATTATTCCAAAAATCCGGTGAGAAATTTTAATTTTGTATTTAAACAGGACAATAATATGCCGAAATACATATAAACCATTCACAATAACTGAATTAAATCAACTGAATAAATAATTAAACTACTTGCTGAATAAACCATCGGCCACCAAAGTAACTAGTCCAACATCAATCATCCAACAACTGAATAAATAAATCTGAAAATTGTACTGAAAAGTCTGGGTGATAAGACCTAAGTAAAATTGAAATAGATAGATGATTCCTACTCTAGGAAAGAATGAATGAAGCGTCTAATCCAAGCTCCTGCTAGCATCCAATTATGTCACATCTACATGTCCCTGGGATAGAATATCAAGTTCGGCATCCCTGTGGCTGGACACCTAAAAGGTTTTGAAAATAGTTTTATAGCAAGGGTTAGAACCCAAAATATTTTGAAAATATTTAGCTAGTGAATTAACCGCAGTAATTAAAAATATATGAATGCGCTCCATATTTAAGTTAGTGTCGCACTCTCCTGAGGACATACTCACCCCTCAACTAATGTGCACTCCTAACGGTTACCTTAACCCCACCTATTTGTACTACGCTGTCCAACTACTCTTAGTATATTCCTCCATTGCCTTTCTACTCTGAATCAAGTATTATTATTCATGGGTTATAAGTTATTTCTCAAATTAACTTAGTTAATTCCTTTTAATTAATATCATATAACCATGACACAAGTTAAATAAAGTAAATACATCACACACTATATTATTACACGCATATAATATTTAATACCGTTATATACATATCTTTACTACAACATACACACATATTTCACATGTATATTCATCCCTCCAAGTGTACCCTCGTCGGATAATTTTCTCTAAACTTATATCTCACTAGGTGTGCTCATATAAACTAGTTACCTAAGTCGGAATCACTCACCAACCTAGCCCAAAATATAAACGTAATGGAGGCGGTCATATTCCTTCCCAGAAAGTGAGATAAGCCCCTCACCCAAATACCGGATGCTATAACCTGGGGATATACTCACCCTAATCCTCAAGCTAGAGAATTCCACCACTTTGCGTAACCTCCCTTGATATCACTAATATAGATCGTATATATAATATTGATCCCGACTTTACCCTGTACTAAAACCCAAAACACTAGCCTGTATATTCCCAAGTCTATGGCCGACTGAAATTAATTAATTTTCTCATTAATTAATTTAGTACCTTTCTGAGTCTACGATTCGACTCAAATTAAATTAATTCACACATTAATTAATATAGCATTTTTCTCGAGTCTATGGTCCGACTCTAATTGAATTAATTTACACATTAATTAATTTAATACTTGGTCTCGCTCAACCATTATACCCGGACTCGCTCCCTTGGCCCGTACCATCGTTAATACTAGAGTCTATATTCCGCCCCTACTTAATTAATTACACCTCAATTCATTTAATAAGGAAATATTATTCCAACTAAAATACCCAAAAATTTTCCCTCTGCCCGAAATTAATACTATAATTTATTCCCCCACAACTCATCCATTTGTGACATACCATTATTGTCCTCCTAAACCGATTCATATATTTTCCTGATAATGTTAGGAGTATGAGCTCCACATGAATTTATCACTAAATAAAATATGGGAATTAAATCTTAAATTAATTTCCCCTTATGTATAAAACTGGCGGACCTGCCAAAAATCTGGGACCATCGATCGATCGATGCCTTGGGTCGATCGATCCATCGACCTGTTCCCTTTCTTCTTTGATTTTATGTACAACCATTAACAAAAATACAAGCTTTCTTTTCTCAAATCTCAATCTCAATCCATCATATTTATCATCTTTTTACATCTATTACAAACTATAATCATCATTTAAACCTTTTAGCATCATTGGTTTTTACAGATCTTCACCCACTTAAGAACAAAAATTCCTATGGTATAATCCAAATTATTGTTCACAAAATATAATTCCAGAATCCGAATAAATTCATATCTAACACCGGTGTTCTGTTATGGTTCTAATACCAATCAATACTGAATGCTTTTATAACAGCAATTAGACTATTAGATCACTCGATAGGTTCAATTTCATAAAAATCCAATTTCATGCAATACCCCACCTAAAAATGAATTTCGGTTTACACCCACCATAATATGAATTGATTATCATCAATTTAAGAATCACAATAGTTAACCACTTGCCTTTAATTGTTCATAGAGTCTGATCCATTGGTGTAGAGAAAGTGTTGATGAAGAAGACCCAATTCGTCCCTCGATTTGTCTCCAAAAGATCCCCAATTTGTTCTCCACCTGCTTCCTCTACTTTTCTCTCAAGCCCTAGGTTTAGAATTTTGTTAATTGTCGCTCAACACTTCCTCAATTAGGTTTATAATCCCTAATCAAGTTTTTAGCCACATGGGCCTAATTAAAATGGCCCAAATCCCCTGTGTGGGCCCGACTATGTCCAAAAATACCTTGAGACCCGATTACTACTCCAGGGTACTCTTTTCTAACTATCTCGACCCATCCAGACTCAACCGTGCACTCACAATTGTCATCTGAAATACTTTATAACATTTCCAAATTTCAACCTCAAAATGCGACACATAATACTTTGAACAATTAAACTTAGAGTCGCCAAATATACATAATTCTTCCCACTCAGATAAATTCTTCAAATCATAAATTAAAGTTTCTCCAATTTAAATATTTTTATAACTACCAAAAATAGTTGAATACTGAATCCTCAAAATTACGCGGGGTTACATAATCCCCCGTTACAAAGGAATTTTGTCCTCGAAATTTAAGAAAACATAGCGTTCCAAGCTTCGAATATCACTCTATAGGCATGTGCCTCTAATCTCGCTACATCTATCTCTCCCGCTCCTAACTATGAGTTACACAAATATGCATTTTAATTAACCAGGGCGCCCATACACCCTGTACCGGTGATTAACCACACAAAAGTTACCCGACTATGCTAGTCGTAACCCGTAATATAACATCCAACCCGTAGTCATATCACATATATGAATAATAGCCGGGGTACCCAACCCATGTACTAACTACCAAACATCTCCCCACTTCCAATGTTGCGCTAAGTTTCATGCGTGGTACGTCCCAAAAAGAGAAATCCAAACAAGGAACCCCCCGATACACTACTATCTAACATTGTCGATCGTTGAAATATGTTAGAGCCTCAGTCCATAGCACGTACCCCCAAATACTTATCTCTTAACACAAAAGAATACAAACTTACTCTTATGATACAAAAGACAACATAAAATACCGCACCCTTATTATAACAAGCTCTTGCGCAAAATAAAACCCCGAGCTATATCTCCCTACTCAAAAATAAATTTAACCACCCTGATTCACTTCAGTAGACACCCCTACTTACCGGGATAAAATATGAGAACATAAGACCTCATTATGTGTCTATCTCACCACATAATAAAACATATATACACACATATATATGGGTTAGACGCCCTCTCAGGTGACACCTAGTAAAATTCATTTGTACCCTGGTGTTGCGAACACCAAAACTTACCCTCACAATCCACAATAGTTCAAATCCATCGCTATCCAGCTGATATTTGAAAAAAATTATCTACCTTACTCCCTTAATTCTCGAAAGTAGTGACCCTTCATACAATTCAAGATTTATCTTTGTGTCGACCCCCACTCTCTCGTGGTTAACACCAAAGAAATCCACTACCCCATAAAAATATAAATATGTAATATGGCTGCTATTGCCAGCGCACCCACTAAATTCAACTTACCCCAAACTCTAGTGAAAATAATTTTCATGTTGTGACACCCTCACTGTCACTCAAAATATAACCCATGCCCATAAGATAAAAAAATAATTACATCCATACTCTAGCTGCAATTGCTGATCCTCGAGTTCCTGAGCGGTTTACCCCTGCCCAAACGCACCTATGACTTATTGTAGTGGTTGTACATCCATAACATCGTCCTGTAGTTGACCCCTGCTTCCCTTAGGAGAATCTCTCTTCACGTGTCCCACTTCCCCACAAATGAAACACCTCATAATATATTCACCCTGCCATTGGTCCTTGAAAAACGTTGCTAATGTCGTTTAATACAAGATTAAACTGTATAAGCAACTCCGAGATGTTTGTTGAAGAAACCCTTTTCTTTTGAAAATAAAACTTATAAACAACAAGATGTGTTTACAAAAACTTATGTACGAGAATAATCAAGACTTTGTAATCAGTTTTAAAACTAAGATAGTTTCAAAAATTCAGCACACTATAGAATGAGATGAGGAGATGAAGATAATCAGAACACACAGTTTTTAACGTGGTAAAACCTCTCCCAATAGAAGAAACATCCACGGTGACTTCTAAGTCACAAAAGTAAAAATCCACTAACAACAAATAACAGTTACAAACAATACAACATACATGCACACAAATCAACCTATTCTAAGTTTAGGAATATACCTCACTTGGTGTCCTTCTAACTTCTCATAGATCTGATTGTTGATGATGTTCTTCCAGTTTGATAACTTCCTTTTTGCTTTAGCTTCCTTGCATCGACTCAATAATCTTTGATCTTACTCACAACACTTCCAGTGTGGTAGTGTGTTAAGTGTTTGTGATGTGATTCCTATCAACATGCATGAACTCACACACACTTAGTTTTTAAAGACAATCCTAGAAAATTACATATAAAGACTATATGCTGTGATTTTCTTTTCTTTCTTTCTTAGAAAACTTGAAACCTTTTTTACCTTAAAATATATCCCAGATTCCACGGATATCTTGCTTCAAAATAAGTCAAGATCTTAATCAATCTCTGTTTTAAAAATATTTTTGAGATTGAAAATCTCCAAGTGTGAATCCAACTAGGTCAAGGTTAAGTTTCATAAGAATAGAAACCATAAAACATTTACAAAACTAAATCAGTAAAGATTTTCGTAAATCAAGAAAGAAACATGCAAATCTAGTGAAATAAAACATGCAAAGTGTAGATCTATAATTTCTATGAAGAAGAAATACAGATCTTCACAAAAATGTTTAAGTTGGTAATAAGATCACAGATCAAGAGGTTACAGCTTCAATATGAACAAACCAGTAACACCACTCTCTCTCAAACACTCAAAGTTGTGTTTAGGGTTTTGAATATACGAAGGTTTGAATCAGATTTGAAGTGTTTAGGGTTAGGGTTAGGGTTTGGCTAACACAGTTTCCCTTTCTCTCTTCTCTCTCACTTCTCTCTTCTCTCTATTTTTTTCTCTCAAAAATGACGACTGCCAAAAGTCTTGAAAGGTTGAGAATTAGAGGGCTTATATAGGAGTGGAGGAAGGTTCTGGATTGACGAAGGCAATCAAGGGCTGAGATTAGGTCTTCCTAATATTGACTAGATCCAAGGGTTAAAATAAAGCGGTGGTTAAGACGAAGTTGATTGGTCCACAGTGATAGCACATGGATAGGTTTAAAACACATGCAGGCCATCGATAAGATATGATCTAACAATTAGCAAACCACTAGGCAACCCTCTCACAAAACAAACACAAAGTGATACATCAGGAACGTGACAAGTGTTGGCATATAAGTGGCTTGCAAACGCGCGTCAAAAATAATTACTGGCAGCACCCTGAAGTCTCTAGCGCTTTGATATTCTACCCAATCAAACTTTCTAATGAAAAATGAATTTTTCAAAATAGCATATAAACCCCACAAAGTTTATAATCACACTTTTATTAATGAAAACATTATTTTAAAATTGTTTAAAAATTCCCAAAAAATTATTAAAACAACATTTTAAAGGGAATTTAACACACAATCAATTTTAAGCAATATATACACTTGTATGCACTTCTAATGTGTGTAGTGTGATTCAATTTATACCTTCTTGGATCATTGAAGAGGATTAGAGAGAATAATTCTGAGGTTCTTTGGATTCTAGGTTAGACAACCAATTTTGTCACTATTTCCAAATTAGCTGAGCACTTATACAATGTAGACTTAAGTATGTCAAAGGTATAAGGTGCTTCAGTCCCTTCCTTGTTGGACTTGTATGAAATCCTGGCCATCCTGTTGATAGCCCCTAGATATAAATTGCTTGGCCTGATTCCCCTGTCGAAAATCCTTCCCCTGATGTCCCCCTATCTATTGTTGGGATACCCCACTAGTATTGTTCCCTCCTGCTTTATCCGACTGGCTGGGTCCCACTCCCCACCTGCTTCCTTTCATGTGGAGGCGATATTCCTGGCAGTACAGGAGTGCTGCATTAATGACGTCTGTATAAGCTACTAATGCAGGATTACCAATCAAATATTGTGTGATCCTCTATACTAACCCATCCATGAACCTCGACTCCTTTCTTTCTTTGTTGCTTACCTCATCTGGTACAAAATTTACCGAACGAGTGAATTCTTCCTCATAATCGGCCACTGAACGGCCCCCCTGAGTCACCTCACTGAATTTTCTCCTCATTTCAGCCTCAACTGTTGGCGGTCGAACCGAACCCAAAAATCTACAGTAGTTAATCTATCCCTTTCCTCAACTGTGGTGATCGACTCCCACCACTGTAGCACTGCTCCACTAACCTAAAAGAGTCTAGCATTTGATTTTGTAGCTCATTACAATTTACCATGCGTCGGTGACGCTGAATATCTCTCTTCCATTGACACGTTAACACCATATCTAAACCCCCTCGAAACTCTGGTGGATGGCCTTTTTGAAAGACCTCTCATACTTGCTGCCACTCTAATGGCCTCGGGTGGTCCTGAACATCTAGTACCATAAATTCTTGTGGTTGATCTCGTGGAAAGTACCTTGCCATTGTGATCACCGTTGCTTGAACTTACTGTGCCACTAAATCAGTCACCTGTGCAGCCGAAATCATCTCTGGTAGTTGCTGCGATAACTCTGGTGTGACAACCCGCTCAAAATAATAACGACTGGACAACCCTATACTACATTAAATCAGGTATCTCAGATGGATCAGTCTCAACATCAACTGAAAATACTAAAAAATATAAGGCTAACTACCCAAAACTATTAAAAGTGGATTGCCAAAAAAAAAAATTAAACTTTTATTTAACACCAATTAAAACCAACCATGCAACCAATAACAAACAATGCCACATCAACTCTGATGAGTGATACAACAAACTTTACGATATGTAAAGAAATAAATACAAGAGTAGAACAAAATGTACAATGTAAAATACCCGAATATGCTGTCGGATCACAGACAATACTTAAGTAAAGATCCAAATGTACAAACTGAATCCTAATCTAGATATATAAAAGATAGGAATCGACTAAGACAAAGTGCCGCAACAATCCACTTCTTCCACAGCTCCGCGAATACCCTGGGTAGATAGTCATCAATGATGTCCTTACGGAGGAACACCTAAAGTAATACAATATATATATATATCAGGAGAAAATATAAACGGGTCAGAGCCCGAGGTGAAAACATTTTATAGCAAGTGCATTAAAAAGCATAATAATTATAAATGCATTATGACATGATTTAATGGATTCGCACTCTCAATAATAATTCAACTCAGCTCTCATCTAAAGCGCGCAACTAAACGTATGCACATGATCTCCAAATGAATGACCAATTCTAATTAGGTAAATAAATCTAACTAATTCCTAATATGAGTGTTGATGCAAAAATTCCCCATCTACGGGGACCAATCAGAAAATGACACATGTCATCCTACGTGGAAATATTCGGCATCCGAGGAGAGTTGATCAACACCCGAGGAGAGTTAGTCGGTACCCGAGGAGATTTGGTCGGCACTCGAGGAAAGTTAGTCGGCACCCGAGGAGAGTTTGTCGGCATACCAACCAACACATAGCATACCAAACTACTTAGCGTGCAGAGCAACCAATCAGGAAGATCAAAGGACAACTATGCATTTAATGTGCATTATTGAAGATGATAACGCATTTAATGAGCCTTAATGTACATTTCTACTGTCTTAATAGATGACAACACATAGCATACCAAGCAATTCTAGGAAGACCAACCATCATAGAAGGCCAACAATTAGATTCATTGTATATAGACATAAATGTCTGAATGTATAAAGATATTGTATCTCTTTACCTCCCCTCACTATAAATACATGTATTCCCTTAGCCAAAAGGAGGGACAACTAAGAAACACCATACCCAATATACACACCCTTTCTCTTTCTACACAATATTATGCTATTGTAAACCCCTGGGAATAAAATAACAGTGGGCGTAGGCTTTATTCATAGCCAAACCACTGTAAAAACCTTTGTCTCTTATATGTTTGATGTGAATGTTTATCTTCATCTTCAATCTCATCCTCATCATTTATCTGCTGTCGAGGCCACTAAAATGGCACTGGCCATTTTCTATCTTCAACAGATTGGCGCCGTCTGTGGGAACGTGTTACAAGCATTATTCTCTATCAAAAGCTAAGTTTTTATTTTCTCTACGTATAATCAATTATACATACATCTTTTAATTTAATCATGATTTTTATATTTACATACATAAATTAATTGTCCAATTTTTATCTGCAAAATATTGCATATCATGATTTTAAAATCATAATTGTTAGATTAATTCTTATTTAGAAATCTGTAAAATGGTGGATTTCATAAATCATAACTTTTGGCTTGATTCTCAAGTAAAAAATTTATATCATGAAATAAACATCAATGAATTTCTTTCATCATAAACTTTTCTGCATAAATTTGATTCGTATATCTGCCATCAAATCTGGATTATTTGATTCCTGGATCTTAGAATTTTGAGAATGGATAGACAATCTTGTTAAAAATATTGACAATATTTAAAAATATATTTGGCACTGTTTTTTTTTTAGATAATGTATTCTCAAGAAATTTACGAATCGGGGTGAATTTGAGATTCAGAGTGGAAATTACGTCAAAATCCATTCAACAGAACACGAAACGCCCCATCCATTATCCAGTGGTTGAAAATCTGTATCCTGAAACCCATAATCGAGGTTGATTAAAAAACCAACCGACTGCAATAATCAGACGATTTATGCCCCGATTTTATTATTTATCCACTTCGATTATCTGTGATTGTTATAATTACTAACAATTTTTCAAAACTGTTTTCTCTCATCCATCTTCGATTTTTCTTATCGGTTGGCAGTCAAAGCTGTCCGTGGCCAACACGAAATCCATTCGAATTAACTGCCTACTTATATAAACCTTATCGACCTGAAAAATTTATCATCCTATTGGTCGGCAATCACTTTATGAGATGACCATTAGTTGATCGGCAACAAAAGAAAATACGGACAACATGTCGGGGGATTTCCTATGCCTGGTCGGCACAATCTATCACCGGCGGGGGGGAATTATTATTGCTCGGTAATACCAATTATTAGTCGGCAATAGATTTTACACACATTGGGAGTCTTTGGATCACTTATCACTGTTATGAAATAATGTTACACGCTTTATAATTGGAAACCAATTGTATTATCATTTCTGTTCGGATCCCATCTTCGACCAATTTTTTATTTTCCACTTAAGTATAGATTCTCTGATAACAGATCTCAGGCTTGTTGGTCGGCACCTATTACTATTCGGATGCATTTGATAATGGTCGGATATATCAGGTGCTGATCTACTGTTGGTCGGAGACCATTTTTGTTGGTCAGCGTATACATAGTTGGTCGGGGGAAAAATCTATTATTGGTCGGCATCGACTTCATACCATATTTTGTTGGTTGGAAGTTCTCCTATTACAGGTCGGCAGCAGCTAAACAGGTTGGCAACATCAAATGTTGGTCAGCCGCACCCGTACCATTGATCAACAACATCAATTATTAGTTGGCGACATTATGGGATGATCAACCTATAGCTGGTCGGATGCATCTGATGCTGGTCGACAAACAGATTCTGTTAACAGCAAACCCAAGAAGTTATCTTTCCGACCACTACCTTAGAATTTGTTATCATAATCTTTTGTATAAGTCGACAACAAGTTTTATAGAAACGAAGGTTTCCTGATCAACTGATCTTGGTCGGCATCACTTTTTAATGGTTAGAAACTTCACCATAGTTTCTTAGTCGGCAAAATCACTTCTTGGTCGACGGAACCTATTGTTGTTCGACAACCGAAGTTTCACAAGTTGACAAACTCTCGACCCCCTATGACTAAGGAACATATGGATGGTAGCAGATATGAAAAATTGTGAATCCATGCCTATTCTCAGATGGAAAGGCTGTACTAAAATGGGCACACGATTGGCTAATAATACCCCCTCATTATTCTTTCTTAAGAATCAAATAAATTTTTTAAACAAATTTATAGTTGAAATTTGCACAAAAATTCTAAACAAAACCTTATAGCATCTATTTGATAAAAATATTCTCACATGACACACGTTTGGCACAAAACATATTATATTAAATTGATATTTTTATTGCCCGAGCATATACATATCATATATATTGATTAGTCGACTAAATTATTCTAATGACTAATCAATTCAGCCTATACATATAGTAGGGCAATTTATTAAATTCCTTAGGTACAAGATTCAATCCTGATGAAAGCTCGGCCACAATCTTAAACCTCTGGAACTGTTATTGCTCGACATCAGGCAATTTCGTCTCGACAGATCAACCGGACATATATTATTTCATATTATAAAATTGATATTTTTATTGCCCGAGCAAATACATATGATACATTCATTATATTGACTAAATTATTCTCATGAAAACTAATCAATTCAGCCTACACATATGGTAGGGCAAGTTATTAAATTTTATAGGTACAAGATTCAGTGTCAACGAATGCTCGGGAATAATCTTAAACTTCTGGAGAATATTATCATTGCTCGGCATTGTGAAATTTTACCTCAACGAGGCACTATTGATTGTATTATTGCTCGGATATCTTCTTAGGCACGAATTATTCTATATATCCATTTGAATTCATATATTATACTCATCTCAGCATGGAGCTCGACGAGATACTTATTATCATATTCAACTCCGAGGAGAACTACAACCTTTGTTATATTTCACCCCCAACAGATAGTTGGTCGGGTAATTCTTATTTATATTTAGGCCCGACAAAGTATTCGTCCATTTTCTCATGTTCTGGAAAATATTATTCTTGTTCGGCATTATACAATTTCGCCTCGACAGATCATCAAGATAGTTTATTATTATTATTATTATAAATCATTCTTTATGTCTATGCATATTTTATATTTATCTCAACATGGAGCTCGGAAAATTTCTTCTCTCTATATATATTCATCTTCAAGGAAGTCTTCAACATGTATTATCTTATTACCAACAATCTGTTGGTCAGCGCGAGGAGGTCTCCAGCATGTATTATCTTATTCCCCATAATTTGTTGGTTAGCGCCAAGGACGTCTCCAGCATTTATTATATCTTATTCCCAACACTCTGCTGGTCATCTCTGAGGAAGTCTCTAGCATTTATTATCAATTACCACCAACTCCGGTTGGTTGGGAAGCAAATTACTACCAACTCCAGTTGGTCGGCAAATCAATTACCACCAACTCCAGTTGGTCGGGAAGCAAATTACCACTAACTCCGGTTGGTCGGGAAGCAACACACCACCAACTTTGGTTGGTTGGAAAATCAAATTACCACTAACTCTGATTGGTCGGGAAGAAAATTACCACCAACTCCGGTTGGTCGGGAAGCAACATACCACCAACTCGGGTTAGTCAGTAAATAAATTACCACCAACTCCTGTTGGTCGGGAAGCAAATTACCACCAACTCCAGCTGGTCAGGAAGCAATATACCACCAACTTCGGTTGGTCGGAAAATCTATTACCACCAACTTCGGTTGGTCAGACCTCAATCACCACTAACTTCAGTTGGTCGGTCAATCAGCAAATAACAACTCCGGTTGGTCGGACAGCAGACAACAAAAGGTGGAGAAAATTTTATTAGCCATTCCAAACAGAAAATTTATCAAATAACATACTTCAAGGCCGAGAAAGCATTCAAAATTCATATTCCACACTTGGGGGCTTCTGTTACAAGTTCAGTTGTTCATTCGGTGGCACATTCTCATAACATCATGCAGTCGAGCATCAAATTCAACTCCATAAACTTACATAGTCGGTGCCTCGACTAATTATCATTCAGAAGTTATTGTCTTGCTCATGAAGCATATTGAAGTTCAGGAGGCATATTCAGGAGTTAGTTGTGCTGTTGAAAGTTCAGGAGGCATATTCAGGAGTTATTATGCACATGATATTGAAGTTCAGGAGTCAAATTCAGCATCTACAGCACTGAGATCTTTACTACTGCCGTTCGAACTAATAATGAAGAAGAAGTTATATGAAAATATTTTGAAGTCCACCACTAGCTTGGTACTAACAACATTGAAGAATTGGGTTCAAAAGCTAGTATGTTACTCGACAAAGTATTCAAAAGCATAAATCATAAAAATCAAGCACGTGAAGTTAGCACTCAGTTGCTCAGCACAAAAGGCAGTTGGTCAGATAGCAAAACCAATCAACATACTTGAAGATTATGACAAACTACAAGCTGCATACTATGGCATGGCTGCATCCAAATTCCCAGGGGTGATACATAGCGCACGTTCACATGACGAACGGAGTTCCTCAAAAGAGATATTAGCAACCATCGATCAGCCTGCATCATATGTCATCCAGGAGATAGTGCACTTAATGTTGAAAAAATCAAGAAGGTAGATCAACAATTTCATGAGCACCGAGCAAAACTGAAGAATAAATACTCCGTCCTTTCAGTGAACCATCAAGCATGGGGCATTGGGGGCTTCTATTGATGCAAAAAATTTTCATCTATGAGGACCAATAAGAAAAGGACAAATGTCATCCTACGTGGCATTATTCAGCACCCGAGGAGAGTTGATAGTCACCCGAGGAGAGTTAGTGGTACTCGAGGAGAGTTGGTCGGCACCCGAGGAGAATTAGTCGACACCCGAGGAGAGTTGGTCGGCATACCCACCAACACATAGCATACCAAGCTACTTAGCGTGCAGAGCAGCCAACCAGGAAGATCAAAGGATAACTATGCATTTAATGTGCATTAATGAAGATGACAACGCATTTAATGAGCCTTAATGTACATTTCTACTATATCAATAGTTGACAACACATAGCATACCAATCAATTCAAGGAAGACCAACCATCATAGAAGGAAAATAATTAGATTCATTGTATATAGACATAAATGTTTGAATATATGAAGACATTGTATCTCTTTATCTCCCCTCACTATAAATATATGTATTCCCTTAGCCAAAAGGAGGGACAACTAAGACACCATACCCAAGATACACACCTTTCTCTCTCTACACCATTTTCTGCTATATTAAACCCCTGAGAATAAAATAATAGTGGATGTAGGCTTTATTCATAGCCGAACCACTTTAAAAACCTTTGTCTCTTATATGTTTGATGTGAATGTTTATCTTCATCTTTAATCTCATCCTCATCATTTATCTGCAAAGATAAATGATGACGATGAGATTAAAGATGAAGATAAACATTCACATCAAACATATAAGAGATAAAAGGTTTTTAAAGTTGTTTGGCTATGAATAAAGCCTACGTACACTGTTATTTTATTCCCAGGGGTTTACAATAGCATAATATGGCGTAAAGAGAGAGAGAATGTGTAGTGTATGGAGTTTCTTAGTTGTCTGTCCCTTTGGGTAATGGAATACATGTATTTATAGTGATGGGAGATAAAGAGATACAATGTCTTTATACATTCAGACATTTATGTCTATATACAATGAATCTAACTGTTGGTCTTCTAGGATGGTTGATCTTGCTTAAGTTTCTTGGTATGCCTTGCGTTGGTTGGTATGCCGACCAACTCTCCTTGGGTGCTGACTAACTCTCCTCGGGTACCGACCAACTCTCCTCGGGTGCCTAATAAGTATAAATATTACCACGTAGGATAACATGTGTCATTTTATGATTGGTCCTTGTAGATGAAGAATATTTGCATCAACAGAAGGACCCAATGCTCCATGCTTGATGGTTCACGAAAAGGATGGAGTATTTATTTTGTAGTGTTGCTCGGTGCTCGTGAAATTCTTGATCTAGCTTCTTGATTTGTTCAACATAGAGTGAATTATCTCCTGAATGACATATGATGCAGGCTGATCGATGGTTGCTAATCTTTCTTTTGAGGAACTCCGTGTGCTATGTATCACCCCTGGGAATTTGGATGCAGCCATGCCATAGTATGCAACTTGTATCTTGTATCTTGTCATAATATTCAACTATGTTGGTTGGTTGGCTAACCGACCAATTGCCTCCTGTGTCGTGCAACTGAGTGTTAACTTCACGTGCTTGATTTTTCTAATTTATGCTCCTCTGAATACTTTGTAGAGTAACATACTAGCTTTTGAACCCAACTCTTCATTCTGATTAATACTAAGCTTGTGGTGGACTTCGGAACATTTTCATACAACTTCTTCTTCAATGTTGGTTGGGACAGTAGTAGTAAAGATCTCAGTGATATAGATGCTGAATCTGACTCCTGAACATCAATAACATGTGCATAATAACTCCTGAATATGCCTCCTGAACTTCAGTAGCATGTGCATAATAACTCCTGAATATGCCTCCTGAACTTCAATAGCCTCAAGAACTTCAATATACCTCCTGAACTTCAACAGCATGTGCATAATAACTCCTGAATATGCCTCCTGAACTTCAATATGCCTTCTAAATTTCAATATCATAACTAATTCTTGAGAAAAAGAAATGACTTATGAATGATGATTGGTCGGGGCCCCGACCGTGTGAGTTTGTGGAGTTGAATTTGATGCTCGACTACATCATGTTATGAGAATGTGCCACCAAATGAATAACTAGATCTGTAATGGAAGACCCTAAGTATGGAATATGAACTTTGAGTGCTTTTTTGGTCTTGAAGTATGTTATTTGACAAATTTTCTTATTTTGCATAGACAATAAGATTTGCTCCACCTGCTATTGTCTGCTGTCTGACCAACCAAATTTGTTATTTGCTGATTGACCGACCAATCGAAATTGGAGGTGATAGATGACCGACCAACCATAGTTGGTGGTAATAGATGTTTCTTCCCGACCAACCGGAGTTTGTGGTACTTTGCTTCCCGACCAACCGGAGTTGGTGGTAATTGAGTTTCCGACCAACCAGAGTTGGTGGCGTGTTGCTTCCCGACCAACCGGAGTTGGTGGTAGTTTTCTTCCCGACCAACCGGAGTTGGTGGTAAATGAGTTACCGACCAATCGGAGTTGGTGGTAATTGATAATAAATGCTAGAGACTTCCTCGGAGCTGACCAACAGTTTGTTGGGAATAAGATATAATAAATGCTGGAGACCTCCTCAACAGATTGTTGGCAATAAGAAAATATAAATGCCGGCTACCTCCTCGACGCTGACTAAAAGATTGTTGGGAATAAGATATAATAAATGCTAGAGACCTCCTCAAAAGATTGTTGGGAATAAGATAATATAAATGCTCGAGACCTCCTCAACAGGTTGTTGGGAATTAGATAATATAAATGCTGGAGACCTCCTTGGAGCTGACCAACAGATTGTTAGGAATAAGATAATACATGTTGAAGACTTCCTTGAATATATATATAGAGAAGAAATTTTTCGAGCTCCATGCTGAGATAAATATAAGATATGCATAGACATAAATAATGATTTAGAATAATAATAAACTGTCTTACTGATCTGTCGAGGAAAAATTGCATAATGCCGAATAAGAATAATATTTTCAATATAAGAAGATGGCCAAGAACTTTGCTGGGCCTGCATATAAATAAGACTTACCCAGACCAACTATCCGTTGGGGGTGAAATATAATAAATGTTATTAGTTCTCCTCGGAGATGAATATGATAATAAGTATCTCATCGAGTTCCATGTTGAGATGAATATAGAATATGAATCCCAAGGGATATATAGAATAATTTGTGCTTGAGTCAATATCTGGGCTTGAATATAAATAAGAATTGCCCCGACCAACTATCCGTTGGGGGTGAAATATAATAATTGTTGTAGCTTTCTCTCGGAGCTAAATATGATAATAAGTATTTCGCCGACCTCCATGTTGAGATGAATATAGAATATGAATCCCAATGGATATATAGAATAATTTGCGCTGGAACAGATATCATAGCAATAATAAAATCAATAGTTCCTCACTGAGGTGAAATTTCATACTACCGAGCTATGATAATATTTTTCAGAAGAGTAAGATTGTTTCTGAGTAGCTATTTGTGCTCGATCAAATATATATATCAGAGCATTAATAAGATTACCAGGCAATCATGGCCGAATACATAGTCGAGACCGAAAATTGTACTTGTAAAAAGTAATAACTTGCCCTACCATATGTGTAGGCTGAATTGATTAGTTATCATGAGAATAATCTAGTCAATATAATGAATATATGATATGTATATGCTTGAGAAATAAAAATATTAATTTCAAAATATGAAATAATATATGTCGGGTTGATCTGTCGAGGCAAAATTGCCTGATGTCAAGCAATAACAGTTTCCAAAGGTTTAAGATTGTGGTCGAACTTTCGTCGGGATTGAATCTTGTACCTAAGGAATTTTAATAAGTTGTCCGAACACCTGTTAAGACTAGATCAGATAGTTAGTCATGAGAATAATTTTGTGATCCAATCAATATATGATGTGTATCCGTTCAGACATAAGGCAATGAAAATTTCAAAATATGAAATAATATGTTTTGTGCCAAATGTGTGTCATGTGAGCAATTTTTTATCAAGTACGTGCCATATGTAAGGCATAAAATATGATCTAGAGTTTTTTTGTAAAATTATTTAAACTCCAGCAACTAATCAGATATAGGAATATTCAACTAGAAATTCCCTTGTCATGAATTAATAAAGGATATGGGAGTTGTCTCATTTTTTTAGCAACATGGTGGGGAGTTTGACAGTCAAAATCGATATTTCTCCATTTGGGCATTTTTCATGAATAGATAACAAATTCTGCCGAGTACCTACAGATGGTCGGGATATTGCAGCATAACTCCTTCGATCAACAAAAATGGTGCATTGATATTGAAGACCAGCTGTTGGATGGAAACCGAACAACATCAAATGTCGCCGACCAAGAAGTGGATGGTTGGATAGTTGCCGACCAGTAAATTGAACCCTCCGAACAAGACTGAAATGTCTCCGATCAAGAAGTAGATGATCGTCAACCTACAATTGGTTCCACCGAGCTAAAATATGAGTCTCCGACCAACAATAAGATACCTCGTAGTTGGATAAAATTATTTCAACGTTGCTGATGGATCTTCACATCTTATCTCCGACAAAGAAAGATGATCTTGTTAAGCTTACCATTAATAAAAGATGGCCCAAGATGATGCTGACCAACAATATGTATGGCTGACTAGAAATAGGGGCTGTAAGTGGACGATTCCGAATAGCCATATGAGTCGCGGTGAATAATTTTTCATGATATTGCTATGTCCCAAAATATCTCGAACCAATAGATAAGAAAAATAACATTCGATGTAAAATTTAAGCATTAAGAATGTTAATTAAATGAATAAATATCTAATCCACTAGATCGTGTGATTTCGACAAAGAAACTCTGTGATGTGATGAACGAGGGGCCAACATATCAAATTTGTGCCCAGAGTCTTGATATGGTCATGATTGTTTTACCGATCCTCTTTTACAAGAGGTGGGTAATGATTTCTCAGGTGAGAGAAAATTATTTTTTATATTGATCCCTTCCTATTCCCTATTTGGAGAGATAAAAATATAGTGAATGATCGAAGTTATTACCAAATTGATATCAAAAATCAATCGATTTGACTTTATTGACATAGATGGAAGACGAACCAAATTAAGTGTATAGTTCATAAAAATGAATACAAAGAGACTCAAACTTGAAGAGAGAGAAAGTAGATCTGGGTCATGATTTACATGAGAAAACTTTTTATTGTCTTTAACCTTTTCCCATTCTCTGATTAAAAATATAATGGGAATTTGAATAGTCATCAAAGATCTTTCAAAAATTATTTCAAAATCAACAATGAAAATTATCAAATCTTATCATCGTCGTATATATTGGTATATGTAATCATTTAAAATATTTATTCCATGATATAAAGTTGAAACTTGAGAATCAAGTAAAAAGTTATGATTTATGAAATCCACTATTTTTCAGATTTCTAAAAAAGAATTAATCTAACAGTTATGATTTAAAAATCATGATATGCAACGTTTTGCAGATAAAAATTGGACAACTAATTTATGTATATAAACATAAAAATAATGATTGAATCAAAAGATGTATGTATAATTGATTATATGTAGAGAACATAAAAACTTAGCTTCTGATGGAGAACAATGCTTGTAACGCGTTCCCACAGACGGCGCCAATCTGTTGAAGACAGAAAATGGCCTCTGCCATTTTAGTGGCGTCAACAACAGATAAATGATGAGGATGAGATTGAAGATGAAGATAAACATTCACATCAAGCATATAAGAGAAAAAAGTTTTTTGAAGTGGTTCGCCTATGAATAAAGCATACGTCCACTGTTATTTGATTCCTAGGGATTTACAATAGCAAAATATGGCATAAAGAGAGAGAATGTGTATCTTGTGTATCGAGTTTCTTAGGTGTGTATCCCTTTGGCTAAGGGAATACATGTATTTATAGTGATGGGAGATAAAGAGATACAATGTCTTTATACATTCATACATTTATGTCTATATACAATGAATCTAACTATCGATCTTCTAGGATGGTTAATCTTCCTTGAGTTGCTTGGTATGCCTTGCGTTGGTTGGTATGCCGACTAACTCTCCTCGAGTACCGACCAACTCTCCTCGGGTGCCGAATAAGTATAAATATTGCCACGTAGGATGACATGTGTCCTTTTCTGATTGGTCCTCGTAGATGAAGAATTTTTGCGTCAACAATGAGTATTCAATTAAAATCGTCTAACTTATCTCCCATTATACACTTATCTAAATTTTATCTAAATCATATACCTTAACTGTTAATGTCATGGTTCTCAT
Organism: Sambucus nigra; assembly: GCA_949130495.1. Lineage (NCBI taxonomy): Eukaryota > Viridiplantae > Streptophyta > Magnoliopsida > Dipsacales > Adoxaceae > Sambucus > Sambucus nigra. Next base: position 214,498 of record CASBWL010000200.1, on the reverse strand, counting down.
GTATTTGTTCACTTACTTGACGTATAGGGTTTACATACCCATTTTCCAATCCAACACACAATAAACATAAACATTTTTTTTACTAGAATTTCTCATATTCTAGTTATGCCAACAATATACAATTATATAGATGAGTTATTAGCATCTAAGTGCTAAGGACTAAACTTCTCCCAATCCTCAATACTGCACTACGTTTCGTGCGTGGGACATCTCGCAAAGAGAAATCCAAACAAGGAACCCCCTGTTACACTACTCCTGACAGTATTGATTTTCGAGATTCATTATGCCCTCAATACGTGATGCATGTAACCCAAATTCTTCTTACTCAATTTTAATTAATTTATGATTACCAATTCTCAATAGTGCACTGCGATTCATGCGTGGGACATCTCGCGAAGAGAAATCCAAACAAGGTACCCCCCGTTACACTAGTCCTTGGCAATGTAGGTCATGTGGTCCATTATGCCCTCAATACTCAAGTAACCAATCACATCAATAATATAATAACCATCCAAACGAGCTATAACTCGAGGATGCAGGCTCACAATGCTATCATCTTCCAGTTGCCCAAACCACGTAGAAAATTGGGGACCACCTGGTGGGGTTAAACGACACCCACCTTGTGATCAACTCACACACACAACGTCCGGGAAGCGGTCACGGTTCCTAACCTGCAAGTGAGAACGACACATACCCACGACTTCTCACCCCAAAAATAATAAAAATATATCAGATAATAATCACCATGGACGACTATGACCTGGGGAATATCCAGACACTGCTCATCGAGCCATAGTGCTCACCCTCATCGCACGCAACTTCCCACTGATAGCAAGGAGGGTGTATGCTTCACTATATATATATATATATATATATATATATATATATATATATATATATATATATCATCACATAAGGTATACATACATCATCACATCATATAAAGATATACCATAAAATAGGGTATACATATCACATAGTTTACATATTCATAGTATGCTCTTAGGCGTAGGTGAAATAATATTATTCTTTAGTATCTCTCTCTCTCTTGATATACTAGTCTTCAATTCTCACACATCTTCCCCACTTAGTATACACTATACTATTTCTCACTTGAAGCTCACATGTTGCTTTTGATTATGAATTGTCACTCAATTCTATTTAAGTTAAGGATATTCTTTATCCTAATGCACCTCAATTAGAATTTCTCATTGTGTGAGACATATCCCAAATCAATCATCATTAAGGATATTTTTATACCCGTATTTACATTCATTTGCATTTATAATTCTAAATCCACAATATGGTTCAATAGCTCACATGAACCTTTAAAGTTATCCCATTAGGGATTTGATACTAAAACCTCATATCGTTAAATTCATTCTCACTCTCTCTTTTAGTTGCATAATTATTTCTACATAGAAATCTCAATGATAGTGGGCTTCCCCACTCAGTATATACGATATTCTCTAATCGGTATTCCTCAAATTAAGTCAATATGACTCCAACTATTTCTCATAAGGGAACCCCCTAAAATCTCCAAAACATACTTCATATAATTCCTATAGTGGTTCCCAATCGATAACCTCAAACGAAATGGAATGAAATTCTCCCTAGAAAACATTCCCCCAAAATGTCCTGTTTCCGAATCGATTCGGCCTCCAAGGCGAATCGATTCGGGTCATCAGACCTAGGATTCTATCTCAGGCTGAATCTATTCGGCTGGGGTCCTAATCGATTCGGTCACTCAGACCTGGGCAGCTGCATACTTCCGAATCGATTCGGTAAGGGGCCAAATCGATTCAGCTCTGCAGAACTCACGAAAATGGCTACTTTTATTTAGCCTAAAATCCCCAAAATTCATTTTAATCATTTTCTCTTCATTTATCTTCAACCCAAACACATATATAACATCAATATTCATCCAAAACATATTTAAACAAATTTCTAACCTGAAATCTATTATGCACTATAAATCTGAGGTTTTCCCAAAAAATTAGGTTTTGATAAACTAAACCTAAAACCCATAAATTTGATCCACAAATCATGCAATAAATGGTACACAACAATTATTTAGGAAGTTCAATCACTTGCCTCGAGTTCATAGGGTCTGATTCTTCCTTGAGATCGCATATTGGCCGGAAAATCCTCTTTCTCTATCTTTTTCTCCTTCTTCTTTCTTCTTCTGTCTTTGCTTCTCTATATTTCTCTTTATCTCTTTGGAGAAATAAATCTCCCGTAGGCTTAATAATCCTTATCTCCCAAGATACACAACTTTAAATGAAATACACACTTTAAATGACTCTGTAACTTTAATTTGAGCCAAACTAACTTAAAATTATTTCGAAACCTAAATAGACCTCAAGTACAGTCATTTCAACTTTCTCGAACCCTCCGAAAACAACTACACCCTCAAAATCTCCATTTGACACACTTTCTAGCAACTTCATATTTTGACCTAAATTGCCAATTTAATTATTCTCCAATAAAATAATATTTATTTCTCCCAAAAATAAATAAATTATCGTCTCTAAAGCATCGGGTTGTTACATCTGGCTCCTGATGAGCCTCTCTAGTCTCATCTCCCACTGCTTCCCTCGTTGCTCTCCCTCTCTCATGGGCGGCATCTAAAATGAGAATCAAATCGTATGAGTTCACCATAAAATATAAAATAATTGGTAGAAGAAAGTAAATGCACATACGTACAAGAATAAAACAATCCTATGATACGCTGTATATCAAAGAATGCTAAGATGAAACGTGAAAAGCCGCATAGATCCTAAGGACACTAGAACCTAGCTCAAATACCATATGTGACACCTCGCCTAATAAAATACCGGGTGATTAGTCATATATAAAATTAAAACAAGTATTCCAAAACTCCTTTTTAAAACTTACTAACCTAGTATTCCCAAAAGCAGGTGCTAAATTTAAAATTTTCATTTAAACAAGATAATAACATGCGAAAATACATATAAACCATTCACAATAACTGAATTAAATCAACTGAATAAATAATTAAACTACTTACCGAATAACCCATTAGCTACCAAAGTAAATAGTCCAACATCAATTATCCAACAACTGAATAAATAAATCTGAAAACAGTACTGAAAAGTCTGGGCGACAAGCCTTAAGTAAAAATGAAATAGGTAAATTATTCCTACTCTAGGAAATAATGAACGATGCGTCTAATCCAAGCTCCTGCTAGCATCCACATGTGTCGCAGCTACGTGTCCTTGGGATAGAATATCAAGTCCGGCGTTCCTGTGGATGGACACCTAAAAGGTTTTGAAAATAGTTTTATAGAAAAGGTTAAAACCCAAAACATTTTGAGAATATTTATCAAGTGAATTAACTGCATTAATTAAAAATGTATGAATGCGCTCCATATTTAAGTTAGTGTCGCACTCTCTTAAGGACATACTCACCCATCAACTCATGTGCACTCCTAACGGTTACCTTAACCCCACCTAGTTGTACTACGTTGTCCAACTAGTCCTAGTATAATCCTCCCTTGCCTTTCTACTCTAAACCGACTATTATTATTCATGGTTTATAAGTTATCTCTCAAATTAACTTAGTTAATTCCTTTTAATTAATATCATATAACCATGAAACAAGTTATATAAAGTAAATGTATAACACACTATATTATTACACGCATATAAAATTTAATACCATTATATACATATTTTTACTACAACATCCACACATATTTTACATTTATATTCATCCCTCCAAGTATACCCTCGTCGGATAATTTTTGCTAAAGTGCTATCTCAATAGGTGTTCTCACATAACCTAGTTACCCAAGTCGGAATCATTCTCCAACGTGGCCCAAAATATAAACGTAGTGGAGGCGGTCATATTCCTTCCCTGAAAGTGAGATAAGCCCCTCACCCATATACCAGACGCTATAACCTGGGGATGTACTTGCCCTACTCCTCAAGCTAGGGGATTCACCCACTTCGCGCAACCTCCGTTGATAGCACTAAAGTATAAAAATTAAATAAATATCTAGTCACTCATTATTTAATAGCACACACAATGTACATACATATATACTATCACCACACCGTATATATAATATAGATCCCGACTTTACCGTGTACTAAAATTCGTAATACTAGCCTATATATTCCCAACTTTATGGCCAACTCAAATTAATTAATTTTCTCATTAATTAATTTAGTACCTTAATGAGTCTACCATCCGATTCTAATTAAATCAATTCACAGATTAATTATTATAGTGTTTTTCCCGAGTCTATTGTCCAACTCTAATTGTATTAATTTACACATTAATTAATTTAACACTTGGTGTCGCTTAACCATTCTACCCAGACTCGTTCTCTTGGCCCGTACCATCGTTAATACCCGAGTCTATATTCCATCCCTGCTTAATTAATTACACCTCAATTCATTTAATATGGAAGTATTATTCCAACTACAATACCCAAACATTTTTCCCTCTCCCCGAAATTACTACTACAATTTATTCCCCCACAACTCATCCATTTGTGACATACCATTATCGTCTCCTAAACCTAATCATATATTTTCCTGGTAATGTTAGGATTCTGAGATCCACATGCATTTATCACTAAATAAAATATGGGAATTAAATCTTAAATTAATTTCCCCTTATGTATAAAACTGGCGAACCTGCCAAAAATCTGTGACCATCGATCGATCGACCAATTCCCTTTCTTCTCCAATTTTTTGTTCAGCCATTAACAAAAATCCAAGCTTTCTTTTCTAAAATCCCAACCTTAATCCATCATATTTATCATCTCTTTACATCTATTATGAACTATAATCATCATTTAACCCTTTCATCACCATTGGTTTTTACAAATCTTCACCCACTCATGAACACAAATTCCTATGGTATAATCCCAGTTATTGCTCAAAAATATGATTCCACAATCCCAATCAATTCATCTCTAACACCGTTGTTTTGTTATGGTTCTAATTCCAATCAATACTGAATGCTTCTATAACATCAGTTGGACTATCAGATCACTCAACAGGTTCAATTTCATAAAAACCCAATTTCATGCCAGAACCCACCCAAAAAAGATTTCGGTTGAGACCCACCATAATATGATATGATTATCATAAATTTAAGAATTACAACAATTAACCACTTGACTCTAATAATTCGGAGAGTCTGATCCGTTGGTGTAGAGAAAGTGTTGATTAAGAACACCCAATTTGTCCCTCGATTTATCTCCAAACGATCCTCAATTTGTTCTCCACTCGCTTCCTCGGGTTTTCTCTTAAGCCCTAGGTTTAGAATTTTGTTAATTGCCATTCAACACTTACTTAATTAGGTTCATAATCCCTAATCACATTTTAGCCACATGGGCCTAATTAAAATAGCCAAAATCCCCCCTATAGGCCCGACTATGTACAAAAATACCTCGAGACCCGATTACTACTCTCGGGTACTCTTTTCTTACTATCTCGATCCATCTGGACTCAACTGTGCACTCAGAATTATCATCCGAAATACTTTATAATATTTTCAAATTTCGACCTCAAAATTTGACACATAATAATTTGAACAATTAAACTTAGAGTCACCAAATATATATAATTCTTCCCACTCAAATAAATTCTCCAAATCATAAATTTAAGTTTCTCCAATTTAAATGTTTTTATATCTCCCTAAAATAAGTAGATACTAAATCCTCAAAATTACGAGGTGTTACATTCATTTACTATCTTTCTCTCATTTACGACACATAACCTAGTCTTCATTTGTTTTGTTGGGTTCATTTTCTAAAAGGTTTTGCTTCTATTATATTATCTTATAATATTTAATGACCAAATCACTCGTATTTTCACATTCTAACATGTATTATGGTTTGTGCTAGTGGCATTATTATTGGAGTATTGTCAGTATGTGGTTCGCGCTAGCAACAATATTCTAAATTTAGAAAATATACGTGCTCTACATATTTATTATATGTATTTAAGTACAAAAATGTATTTAAAGTACATCATAAAAATGTACAAAAATGTTCTGCCCACATTTATTTCTTTACAAAAATGTACTTTATTTTATGGATGTATTTTATAAAAAAACTATAAAAATCATCGTCAATGTGCATGTACTTTAATAAATAAAGTGTGTACTTAATTAAAGTACAAACATGAAACACAAAATACATGCACATTGAAAAGGTTTAATCTTAATTGATTTTCAGTTGCGTTTGTTTCATTTTTATGTAATTGTCAGTATATACATGCTCTCTATATTTTCATAGCTCAGATATTAATTATTGTGCGCGCAAGCTACATTTTAAATTTTTTATTATAAGACTATAGAATATTATCATCAACTTAAAAAGACATGCATTAAAAGAAATGATAATTTCATTAATTAATAAAAAAATCAACTGAATGGAAAAAAAAATTGCAAATCATTTGGAAAAAAAAAATTATACCCATCAAATATAAAAATTATCATCTAGAAATTGAAGAAAACTATCGATGGGGTCCGAAAGAGCACCGATAAAATTTGAGATGACTCGAATTCTATGCTCCAGCGATGAGAGGACCTCAGTGGCATAATCATTTTCCTTAATATATATTTCTAGACGTATTTTTTCCTCGTGGGTATAGAAATTTACGAGGGATTCATGGATTTCCCACGGCAGTAGATCCTCTTGAAATAAGTCGTAAGAGATGAGTGGGAGTCCAAGGAAGCCTCATTGAACATATTCGTTAAAGGAGTCGATTGCTCGAATGAGATACGAAATTTCTTCCTTAATCATTCATAATTTTTCTCTATGGTTGTTTTCATTTTCAAGAGCATCTCTCAAAGACTCTACAGGAATAACCATTGACGTTTTCGTATTTTATTTAGAATGGTAAAGATTATAACAAGGTTATGGTTTTTATAGCCCAAGTAACAGTTAGGATTTTGAGCCTAATAATTATAGTAGGTGGTTGTTGTATAGATAAATTAAGTAAATAACGTGTAAACTTCCAAGGTTTTAATGTATTTGGCCGATGTTGACTTAATAAATACTGTAGTATATTGGTGTACACGTGTAATTATTTCGACATAATATTTTATAGGTTTAATTCATTTTTATTTTTATGTGTATTTTTTAATATTGTGCGTATACTTTAAGAATATTGGTTTAGTATAGGTAAATAGAGCGAAGTACATGCATAGAATTACAAAGTACACGTGAAATTTTGTAATGTTGTACGCATACTTTGTAGAGTTTTCCTGTACTTTGTGATTCCTTATTTGTTTTGGAGAAACATTGCAAAGTACACTCATATCGTTACACAATACACATGAAATTTTGTTTATATTTTACGTATGCTTTGTAATGTTATGCATGTACTTTGTGATTTTTTTATTTGTTATGGGAAAACAAAGAAAAGTAATGGCATAATACTACAAAGTACACACATCATATCCTTCTACTTTACATGGTTTAATCCATAAACCTTCAAACAAAAAGCATGTACTAATGTTAGAATATTTTTATTCCTTTGGAGAACCTACGTGTTGAATGGTCCGTTCCAGTGGCACCATTTTTTACTACAAATTATGTGTAACTACACTAAATAAAAAAATAAAAAAATAAATATAAAATATTACAGTCATTTTTTATCTTATTAACAAAAAAATTCAAAAAACCTTTGCAATTATTTTTCCTCCTATTAACAACCAGTGAATAAAAAATCATTAGCTATATATTCTCTTCGTTGGAGCATTTCGTCATCTTCAAATGATGTTTTGAGTGAAGTTCCTTTAGGAATTTGTTCCATGTTGTATATGCTGAACACGCCACATTAAACACTAAAATTAAAGTAAAATAAATATATCGGTTAGCATAACGTGAATGATATTTTTTGAAATGTGCCGTGATGAATTATGAGTGTATTTATTCAAGACAGTTTGATCTTGTCCATCATTTTGTCTCACTCATTCATTATCTTTGATTAGTTCAAAATTGATATCATGATTCAAGAGCCAGTTTATTGTTATTTTTTCGTCATTGGATATTGCATATTTAAATTCCACCACTTCAAAGTATATTTTTATTTTTACCTCTTTCACTTATTTGTGGAGTTTAGTCCTTCGATTTGTACAAATTTTCTTTGAAAAAAAAAACTATTAAGAGGAAAACCCATGAGTATATATAAAATAAGAAAGTACATGTAATGTAAATAAGTTTAGAGTCTAACCATCACATTGGCCTCGTCCTTGTGTAATGAGGGTCGATTGATTTCGAACGGGCAGAGAGAGTCCATATGGAAAACTTTATTTTCTTGTTTGTCTAAAACTAACAATGTAAAATGTCCTACATTATCTCCTATTGAATGTCGAATCAGAATGAATAGAATATCAAAAATTCGAAAAAATTCCCACATGTGCCTTTTTGTTTGTTCATTCTTCTTTTTTTTATCATTATTTCGGATAACTTTTTGTCAAAAGTAATAGATTTGTTATTACGAAACAATATAAAAGTATATATCTAATGGTATGGACAAAACCTTATATTTATTTTCCTTACCCAAACATATAAGTTAAAAGCGTGTTTAGGTTAGAGCCCATTTTTCTTCATTTTTATCTCCATTAAACGAGAGAAGCATTGGATTATTTGTTTCATATATTTAAAAATGTATGTATATAAAGATAAAAATTTAAACAATATCCTATGTTTCGATTACATACTTGGTTTGATGTTTTTTTCTCCTTCCAGCAATTCTTTAATATTGTCGGCGCAAGCGAATGATGAGTCTTCGGTTGTATATATATAGTCGTTGAATTTCAAGACAGGAAATAATGTTAGAAAAATACTTAATACATGTATATAGTATATGATCATTAAATAATATGCATGTACTTTCTAAATTTATGTGTGTACTTAACAAAATACAATCATGTAGTTCAGTACAATAATGCGGGTATTTATAAAACCAATCATTTACTTGAGTAAAAATGCATGCACTTTATTATACTATGAATATTCTTCATTTCAAAATGCATTTACTTTATAAAAATATTAGATTATATAATATGGAGCTAAAATTTAAAAAATTAATAGGCATTGTAATATTTGTATATACACGTAAGTGCATTATAAAATAAAAATAAGTGCACTTCAAAATAAAAATAAGTTGGTTTCAAAATAAAAAAAATTGAAGATTTACCCTATATCCTTCTCCACCGTGGAATACTCTTTCAATTTATTTTGGGCTTCTTCTATAAGGTGCTTTGTAAACCTGCTGATTTGCATGTCTACTTCATTTGTTACTATTGAAGAAGACTTTCCTTTATTGTTCAGTCCCTTTTTTTGGTGGTACACTAGTAGATTTATTATTTTTTCCCTTTCTTCCTTTCGACTACAATTCAGCAGGAGCTTCATTCGAAGGATTTTTTTTATTCTTATCTTCTTTTGACAAATCAGTAATAGGATGTGAATATACAAAATCATCAACAATATTTTACTTTCGCTCTTTTCTTTTTTAGATTCTCGCATACATTGAGTTCTAGATCTTTATTTCTTCTTCCTTTTTAGAAATGGAGGACATCAAATCTTCTATCTTTTGATTTAGAATTCGATTTGCTATTTACTAGAGAAAACAAAACACCGAGTTTAACTATTAACATACCTTAAACCTCAATGAAAATGAAACAAATGTCAAACAATAACAAAATTTTTGGATTTATTATATTGATAATTCATGTACTTTATAAAATAATGGATGATCATCATTATAAAATGTTTTTTTAAACATGCATGTACTCTCCATTATTTGCCAATAAACAACAAATTATACCTTAATACATGCAAAATATTTCAAAGTACACATAAATGTAAAAATAATTTCATGTGTACTTTGTAGTGATATGCGTGTACATTATATTATGTCTAAAGAACAAACAAGAACTCATTAAGTACACGAAAAATAATACAAAGTACACGCAAAATTTCCATGTACTTTGTAGTGATATGTGTGTACTTTATATTCGGTCCAAAAAACAAATCAGAATTCATTAACTACATGCATAAAATTACAATGTGTGAGTTTTATAATGATATGCGTTTGCATTATACTTTGACCAATGAATAATCAAGGAATCCTAAAGTAAACATATTACATTACAAAGTACACACAAATTTACATAAAACTTTTTAAGTAATATGTGTGTACTTAAATAACCAATGCGACAGTGCATGTAATTTAACATAAATATGGACAAATGATTAGAAATATATTTGCATTACATCAAATTACTTGCTCATTGAGTTTCTTAACAACTTCATCTTTCTTAGGTAAGAACCTTTGGTTGGCTTCAGGCAAGTAGTTAATGTTTTGCTGAAGTTTATGTGCTATGATCCTCTAAGTTTGTAATGAATCTCTAGCAGAATTTAGACTAGTATTTAAATTTGAATTTTCAATTTTGAGTTGGGCATTATCTTCCTCCGACTTTTTTATTTGGTTAAAGTCATTCTTCATTGACTCTTTAAGTTTATTTTTCAACTCATTATGTAAACAAATTTTTTGGTTCTTATCCTCCTCCAACTTATTTATTTGATTGATGAAGTTATGTTTCAATTCTTGAATCTGAAGTTTCAATATTTTATTAAAAAGTTCCTTATCCTACCCCAACTTATTAATATTATCTTCAACTTGAACCCTTGCTTCATTACTTTCTCTGAGTTAAGTATTTCTCTTCTCCAACATCAATTTCATCTAAGTATTCTCTTTAATCAATTTTCTTACCACTTCAGCCAATTTGACTACATCAACTTCATTATTAGACTTTGCCACTGCTTCATTTAATGGAATTTCCCAATTAGAATCCGATGAAGAACTTATAGCTCATGCTAGTTCTACTTATGATTTGGGTTGTGAGATCCCTATATTAAAATTTGGCATGTCATCATTTTCCACTTTTTCTTCCTTAGTCTTTGAGGCTTCCTTCTTCAAAGCAGCTTTACTCATCTTATTATCATTCATCCATTCTTTTAATGTTCCCAAGCTCCACCGAATAAATATTGGTTCCTTATCCTCCTTCCCCTCAATAGGATTGATAACATTAAACTTTTTGCATACACAATACTGTGGTAATTGAAATAAAAATTATAAGTTATAGTATTTAAATCAATTAATATGAGTAACAATGTAAAGATTGATAAAGTACACTCAAATTGGAATTAAAATTCATTTTCTATGTGCTTGTACTTAATGTATTATGCATTTACTTTAACAAAATACATGCATGATTTATAAATTACACGCACATACCAAATTACTTGGTTCAATGCAATGTCCATGTATTTTATGTATTGTGCGTCTGCTTTAACAAAATACAAGCATGATTCGTAAATTAGACGCACATACCAAATGGTTTGGTTAAATGAAATGTGCGTGTAATTTATGAAATATGCATGTACTTTAACTAAATATACACATGATTTATAAAGTACATGCACATAAAAGATGTTTTGTATTGATTGTAATGTGCGTGTACTTTATGAAACATGCGTTCACTTTAACAAAGTACCCGCATGATTTATAAAGTACACGCATATTGAAGATGATTTGTATTGACTGTAATGTAAATGTAGTTTATAAAATATGCGTTTACTTTAACATTGAAATATGTATAATGACTTTTCCTCACCAATAATGATATGGTTCATCCATTAGTTGTGTTGGGCTTAGATTCGGTCGCTTTATCGATAGAGCCGATCAAAAATTTGTGGACAGAAGAAGCCAAATCATATGTGATCATGTCATCAATATCATCAATGTGAAAAATGTATGTGTACTTTGTAATGATATGTTTGAAAAATTCACCTATTGTGAATTTTGAGTTGGAGAAAAGAAACACCATTGTTGATGTCAAAAAATGGACTAGATCGAATTTTCTAATCACATATAAAATTTAATATGCGAGGACAAAGATTTTTTAAAGTTCTTTGGCTGAGAAAGAAAGCCTCTGTCCACTGTTATTGTATTGATTTGAGTGATTACATAAATTTAGGTACTCTTACTACAAGAAGAATAACCTAAAATTCATTCTATATTGTCTTTTATAAAAGGAATGCAATGTATTTATAGTGATCTGGAGATCAAGGGTTAGAATTCCTTTATATATTCAAGCATTTCTTCTCGTAAATAATGAATGTGATGGTTTATAATCTAGACCACATGTGGAAGGACTCTTGGTTGTTTCCCAAGTGGTGACTATTTTTCTACTTTGACGATCTCCATTCTTCGTACTGGTCGTCCTACCTGTCGAGCAAATATTTTTGGGGATTAATTAAGTGGCTGCTGACTGAGACTATTGCCACGTAAGGAGACAAATGTCCATTTCTAATTGGTCCACGTAGATTGATAATTTTTATTATCAACAGAAGCCCCCAATACTTCATTCTTGATATTTTTATTGAAAGAATGGAGTATGTTTTCTTCAAAGTTGGTCTGCGTAAACCGACTTGTGGGACTTGTGAAAACTTTCCATGCCTTATTCTTGTGGAGACAGTTTTGAATATATAATTTGAAAGTTAACAAATCGCCAAAGGGTATATTTGTATTTTCACACTTTTAGAGTCGTGTTGTCATCAAAACGTTAATCATCGATATAAGTAATCATCCCTTGAACTATTTTCTAGGTAAGCTATAAGAGATGAGAGTTATGTCATTTTTTTCGAGCACAACTTTTCAAGGTTTCGAACTATCTTTCTTCTTGAAGCTTTCTATCTTTGAGCTTCCGTTGCTTCATGCCCTTGCTTCTGCCTCCATTTTCTCTATAAGATTTATTCTTCCCTTTCTTTTCTATTTTTTCCTTTGCTATAATCATGATTTACATTGTTCATGGGGATTCTTTAGACAAATTTAGGAGGAAAAGAAACATCCCTAACTGGTTAGATTTAGAAATGACAGTACCACCAGTTAAAGTTTTATCACTACCAGAGGGTCACTAGATTCCTTCACTATTCATAGCTGAGTGTGGTATCACTCCCCCCCCCCCCCCCCCCAATCGTTTCTTTCTAGATTTCTGTAAATATTTGGACTTCTTCCCTACTAAAGTAGACCCCAATACATGGAGAATAGTGAATGGGATACATAAGTTTAACCAAATATATAGAACCCACATTGGCATCATTTAGTTGATGTTTTGTTACAATTGGGTTACTAGTGACATCACCTATTACTTAAAAACTAGGTTGGTTAACAGATTCCAACAAAGATTATTTGGACTATGGGGTGATTGTAAAGAATTGGCAACATGATCCTCTTCAGAGAGGAGAAATCCATGATGGGCCTAGGTTCCCTCACGTAGGACATGGCATAGGTTGTTGATTTAATTAATGTATTATTCTTTTTTTTCTAACCAAATGTTTGATAATATGGTGACTAATGTTTTTTTCCTGTTTTTCACAATTGAGAGCAAGAAGAAGTGTCCTAAATAAGGGGACATCAATATTCAAGAGCTGAAATTCTTGTAGAGTGTCCATCAAAGGATTAGTGAGGATCACCCCAGAGAAGCTTCTTACATGTTATAATGCATAAGTTATGTTACTTCATTTGTTACTAAGCCAATTGTTGCAACATGCTCCTCTTCAGAGAGGAGCATGTAACCACTTCTAACTTCCTCCGTTGAGGAGTTTGCAGGGGCTAAAAAGGATTTTGGTACTTAATCTTCTTTCAAAACTTTGAAAATTTCTACTGTTCCCACCTCCCCACTTGGTATCATGAGAAAAAGGAAAATTCCTGACTTGATGACTGGAGATTTGTCTCCCACTGCCAAGAGAGCTGCAAAGAAGACTTGAAAGGCTGCTGATGCTAAGAAGTCTATTGTGATGGAGAAGTCATAAAAAATAGTTGAAAAAGTATCTCAGATCAACACTACTGGCGAGTTGGATACTGTTGTGCCTCAATATAAGAGGTTGAGGAAAGGTCTTTTTAAGAAAAAAGTTGAGAAAAGTGTAGTCAACAAGGAGTTGGTCGAGAAAATTCAAGAGGACGTGGCTATTCCATGGTCATCCTCTATAGTTTTTAATCCTAACATGGCTAGGAAATTGATAAAAAATGTTTATAGAGTAATAGTTTCTTCCTCACCAAGATTAAAGTTGGCAAAAAATGCTTGCCAAACTTTGGCTTTGGTAATTCTTTCCCCACTGTTACCTATCCTTGCTGTCTTATTTTTATTCTTATAATATGATATTTTTCCTTTGTGAATTTTTAGTGAACTTCAACAAATTGACGGACTTTTAGAGGAGATGTGGAAGAGGCCTTTGAGGGTTTAAGTCAATCTTTAGCGACTTCAATACAAGCATTAAGAGTCTAAGCAAAAGTATGGGGAATGAGAGTTACAGAAGGCTAACGATACGGCGATTGATGTTTAGGTGAAATTAGAAAATGTTGAGACTAGTCTGACACCTGCTAATGATAGGGCCAAGGTGATCGAAGGGAAGTTGGTGGCAAATCAAAACCTTCTCAAGTCTATCGAGTGGAAAATAGTTCGTCTAGTTGCTAACCTAGTTATAGAGAAGGCCAAAAATAAGAAGATAAAGCAAGATTACTGTAATAAAGGTTAGGACAAGTTTTTCTTAGCTACCTCTCCACAGATTGAGTATGTAAGGAAGAAATCATTCATGGATGGATGGTTAGAGGAATTTAAGGACGTCGACACTGCTAAAGACTCTGAGATGTTCCCAAGTCATGATTAAGGCTCTCCTCTAAACTTAGAGGAAGAATTTTATGATGAGGAAGGGTTTGGATAATCTTACATTCATCTTACAGAGTCTGCCTTAAAGTCAATTTATGAAGCCATCCCTTCTGTCGAGCTACCCTCTGAAATTAATGTTCGGGATAAGGATAAGGTTTAACTCCTTTATTTATCCTGTTATTCTTTTGCCTTATAATAGGATCGTTATTCAGTAACACCTTTTATTTATTAATGAAAACATTTCCTTTTGGCTAAATGTGTTGCATTTACTATACTTATGCCTTCTTGCTTGGTTGAGTTATCTTCAGGAAGTCACCTACCTTGTATTATATTTGCTTAGTGATCATACTTGTGTTTTTATATTTTTAATTTTCAGTTTGATGCTAGGAAAAGTCCATAGTTTTTGTTTAATCCGACCTGGTCATGTGGATTAGAAATCATCTAGAAGCTAGCCATGTTCCTTTATCTGAAGAAGACTTAGTCGGATTACTTGGTCCTGATGTGTCCAACCAAGTTAAGGAATCATACATTCATATTCATTGCTTATTGTATAGGGAAGTGGCAAATAATGCTTCTTATTATGACATGATTGAATATTTGTAAGAAGACTTGAAGTTTTCTTTGGCGTCGCTCCATGAAGACTATGAATCTAAGTATGAAGCATTGAACGAAGTATGGGGCTTTGGCAATAATCTTGAAGAGTATGACTCCATGTAAAGAAAAAAGTGTTCTTACTAAATCGAGAAGTAAATGAAGCTCAAAAATTAGCCAAACTACTCAAGGAGGAAAATAATCGTCTCAAAAATGAGTTAGATATCCAGAGAAATCTTCTCCCAGTGGTGATGACGAGGATGCTTCTTTCTTGGAAACTGATAATGCTAGATTACTAGAAGAACTTAAAGAACTGCAAAAATCCAAACATAGGAAAACTTTCAGGGAACAAAGGACTATCCGACTAACTTTAGATGAGACAAGAACTAGAAAAACACTAGCCAACCAAGCTGCACACCTTAAAGAAAAGAGTCAGGCCATTACAGACTTATCTTTCCAATTGGATGCTAAGGATAAAGTCATCGCCGATCAATCCATCCAATGAAAAGTAAAAAGTGATGTCCTTAAAAAGCTTCAACATCGAGTTGAAAAGTCAACCTTTCAATTTCACAAGCAACCAAGGGAGGTATGGATGGAAGGATTGAATGAGTCCCTTAGCCATGTTGATGATCACCTTGCCTAAAGTCATAGTGAAGGTTACAGATAGTAGTGGACCAACTTGGTAAACTTACTAAAATATCACCAAAACAATGAGATATGGTATTGGAATGAAGCTGGTTTGTTAGATTATGATAAGCCTCCATTTAAGTTATACATATCATGGATCCCTCTTGATGCCATTCCTTAGTGTTTAATCACCAAATACTTGGGAGATTATGGTCTTTACGATGTGCATGAAATAATTAGTCATCCTCATATGATCAACAGATCGAATAGCAGCAATAGATAAAATCTAAGGGATTTTAATTACATAAACTCCTGATGGGATGGAGAGAGTGAAATAAGAGAGAGCCTTCTTCTGATATGGTCAAATCACAAGGAAAAGGTCCAGCTGAATAATTCTTCTATGTTTTGTACTTATTTGATCTTGAATATAATACTAATAGAATTTTAATAAAAATATATGCATTTATGTTATGAACATATGATTTTTTAATAAATTAGTCAAATAAATTATTGTTTAATAATGAATTATTAAATTGTGATTGTAGGGCCATAGATTCTACCAATGCACTTAGATGAAACTACAAATAGTTTTGTTGATCCAAGTTTAGCATTGGTTATTAGTGAAGACCAAGTGTATGAGGAATATATGTGTGTATTCCTATATTTAGGAATGTATTCATGTCTTCGTGCATTTAACTTAGTCGGGTAAAGCTTGATTTTAATTGTTTGAGTTGCATACGAAGTTTTACAAACTTCTTGTTCTTGAACTGTCAAAGATGAAGCCATACATTAAGTAAATTATTAGTGGTGACCAAGTGTGTTAGGAATATTTGTGTAGATTCCTGCATTTAACTTGGTCGGGTATGACTTCTTATTCCCGACTTGTTAATACGATGTCGTACATGAAGTCATAACTTGGTCAAGCAAGATACGACTATGTATTAAGCTATTGGTACATCTCGAATTTGATAAGTTCAACCTGATTAAGTATGTGATGTTGATCGGAAAGGGATAAAGACCAAGTGACATTATTTGGTTTTTGTTTCAAGAGGATGTATATCGCCGTACTCCGAAAATAATCGAAAAAATTGAGGTAACTAAAATCAAGATTTTTTTTTGAACTTGAAAGATAGTTGTGTTGAAACTAAAGTTAAAGGAAATAAAATATGCCAATGCTTTTATTCACTGATAATATTTACGGAGGTGCTCAGCGTTCCAAGTGTTCTTTAATTTCCCTACATCAAGTGTCTCAAGGAGAAAAGTCCCTGGTCAAATTGCGGCTGAAATGCAGTATAAGCCGTGAGAATTTTCCTTAAGCTTATTGCCATTCTGGATGACATTTTTGAGGATATAGTCACATTCTTTTAAGTTAAATGATTTGACCCTTTTTTCGTAAAAGTGAGCAGTCCTTTGTTGATATACAACATTTCTGAGGGCAACTTCTTCTCGAACTTCTTTCAACATGTCCAAATCCAACCTTCTTATCAAGTCACTCTTGGGAGAATTAAAGTTCAGCACTTTATGAGTTGGTAGTCCAATATCAGCTGGTACCATGGCCACTATCCCAAACGTAATCATATAAGGTGTCTCTCTAGTTGCTATCCTGGACGGTGTTCTATAAGCCTAGAGAACATAGTGCAATTCATTAATCGAGTTTCCCTCAGTAGCATCAAGTCTGTTCTTAAGCCCATTAAGTAAGGTTCTATTTGTTACTTCTATCTGACCATTGTTTTGTGGATGGCCTGGTTTAGTGTGGATTTTTGGATGTTGGACTAAACACAGTATGCCTCGAATTCATCATCATCAAACTAGGTTCCATGGTCCATGATGAAGGCATGAGGCATGCCATACCTGCATATAATACTCTTCCAGGTGAATTAGTATACCTTCTCATAAGTCATTTTTATCAACATCTCTGCTTCCACCCATTTTATAAAATAATCAACAACAACTACCAAGTACCTGAACCTGCCTCTGGTGGTCGACAGTGGGCCGACCAAGTATATTCCCCAAATGGTGAATGACCTATGATAAGTAATCACTGCTAAACCAGTGATGGGTGATTTATGAATTACATAAAACCTCTAGCAATTATC
Source organism: Sambucus nigra (assembly GCA_949130495.1). NCBI lineage: Eukaryota > Viridiplantae > Streptophyta > Magnoliopsida > Dipsacales > Adoxaceae > Sambucus > Sambucus nigra. The sequence goes on along the minus strand of CASBWL010000200.1, from coordinate 196,457 downwards.
ACAATTTCTCATGAAGGTCCTATAATTTATCCTCATAGTTGGCCAGTAATATCCCTGTGTGTTGATTCTCTGAAGTAATGACTGACCAAACAAATGAGCTCCATAAGAACCTTCATGCACCTCCTTTATCGACCTCTAATGAATGGACCCAACACAGTAGGGAAATAATAAATCCCCTCTTGTATAAGACTCATTTATCCAACACATATTTGGCTTCTTTATATCGGAGATTTTTTGGTTCTTTGAGATAAGTTGGTCGGGTTCTTCGATATAAGATCTTATCGGATCCATTAAAAAAGGTCCCAAATATTCAGTAATGAAACTAATCATTGGATCATGATTTATGCTCCTACTTACCAGGATCTCAATTAGAATGCTTCTCCTTAGTTCTATTCTTATTGTTGAAGCTAGCCGAGCAAGTTCATAAGCTCTGGCGTTAGTTATAATTGGTATCCTAATCATTTACATGCATGGAAATTTAGAAATGACATCCATTGCCTTATTCAAGTATCTAGTCCTCAACTCTCCCTTGACTCCATATAGATGAAGCACTTGGTTGACAAACAACAGTGAATCGTTATCTGCCACCACTTACTCGACGCCTAATGACTAGGCTAATTCCAATTTGACTAACAAAGCCTTTTACTCAACTTCATTGTTTGATGCCTTCAACTGAAATCTAAGGTCATATTTAACATCAATATTGTTATGAGTATTAATTATGGTACATGTTCCACTTCCAGTTGCTCATGAGGATCCATCCAGAAATAAGTTCCATAATGGAATATCACTACTAAAGATTTATTCAGAGAGAATCTCGTGGAAGAATATCTTCTTAATTTCTTCTGCATACATCTGAGCCATGTCTTGAGTACTGGATGATTTTGGTTGGTCGGTAGTGACTTTGGGTTACTTTTGAGCTGAGCTCACTTGCGAAGAAGTCTGCTCAGAAGGAATGTTTTATTGGTCGGTAATCTTAGGATAAGTGAATTTCACAATAAAATATTCTAAAGCTTATCCTTTCAATGATGACCTTCGTTCATAGATAATGTCATATTCTCCTAGCTTTACTGCCCAATACATCAATTTGCCTGATTTTTCATATTTATGAAGTTCTTATCGAAGAGGTATATCAGTGTACACTACTACAGCATGAGTTTAAAAATAAGGCTTCATACGCCCGGAGGCTTCATTGAGTGCTAAGGCCAGTTTTTCTAAGCATGGATACTTGATTTCAGTTCCCCGGAGTGCTTTATTTGTGTAGTAGACTGGTTTTTAGACCCCATTCCCTAACTGAACCAATGTTAAGCTAACCGTGGACTCAGAAATAGCTAAATACAAGGACAATTATTCTCCCAAGATTAGTCGGGACAATATTAGTGGAGATACCGAATACTTTTTCAATTTTTGAAATGCTTCTTCACCTTTTGCATTCCACTCAAATGTATTTCTATGAACCTTAAATAGCGATAAACATCACTCTGTTGCTAGAGAAAAAAATATGCTGAAGGCAACCACTCTACCAGTAAGCTTTTGAACATATTTTTTGCAGGTCAGTGACTGCATCTCTATCTGAGCTTTGATTTTGGTAGGATTCAATTCCCCTTTGGTTTATTATAAATCTGAGGAGGATTTTCTATGGCACACCAAATACACAATTGGTCTATTTAACTTCATTTGATTCTTTTCTAGCTGCTCAAAAGTCTGACTCGGGTAATTTATATAATCTGAAGCTTTCTTGCTTTTAATCAACATATCATCTACATAAACCTTAATAATTTTCCCAATCTATTCTTTAAACAAGTTTTTGACCAACCTCTAGTACGTCGCTCTATCATTTTTAATCCCACGGGGCATTACATTGTAGAAATAAGTACCTCGATTGGTATGAAAGAGGTTCCACCTCGATTGGTAATGAAAGAGGTGCTTTCCCTATCTTCTGCTTTCATTTTTATCTGATTATACCCAGAATAAGCATCCATGAAGCTTAAAAGTTTATGTCCTGATGTGGCATCTAACAACTAAACAGTTTTGGGTAAAAGAAAATGGTATTTTGGGCAAGACTTATTAAGATTAATAAAATCTACACACATTCGCCACCTATTATTTTTCTTTTTGACCATCACGACATTGGCTAACCATGCTGGATATCTAACATCCTCAATGAATTGGTCTTTTTGTAATTTCTCCACCACTTCCTGTATGGCTTGGTTTTTCTCAGGACTGAACAACATATGCATTTTTTTAATCGGCTTGGCATCCTTATTATCGTTGAGCTCATGACAGAGGGAGTTTTTTCAATCCCAAGAATACCCTCGTGACTCGAAGAGAATACATTATTTTGATCCCTTAGGAATGCAGTCAACTCTTGTTTGAGGAGTAAATTCAATGTGGAGTCGATCTGGTTGGTTCTCTCACCTTTGTCATCATCCAAGATTATGCTTTCGGTGGCTTCTACAATTTCTCCATTGACTAGTGTTGTTTCATCTCGGGGATCCAAAGTATCAACTTCTGATTCATTTTTGGTCTTCGTAGTGTCTACATGGTAAGTTGGGGTCTTCTTTTTCAAATAAACTAAATCTTGTGACACCCCGCCTAATTAAATACCGGGTGATCAGTCTTTTATTAAATTATAATCAAGGTGAACGGTTGGTTAATTCTTAGCATCACTGTCGTAAAAATAACTTTCCAATTAAACACCCTAAATAATTAAGCTAAGTGTCAAAACCATTTTAGACATTACTTTCCAAATTTTTATTTTAAAGGCCAACATTTTAAAACTTAACATAATTCATAGTTAAAGAATCACACAACAACTATTCTGGAACATATAATCCGAACAATTAAACATTCAACTGATTGATTCCAACATTTAAAACTTAAAGAAAAACATCCTGACAATAATAAATCCCAACGTGTAAATACTGGAAATAAACGAATCACAATATCCAATAAAACAACTGGATAATGGAAAAGGGCGATACATGCCCAAACTGGATAAAATAGTGCTAGGAGTGGAATCAACAAAATTAAAATCGTCTAAGCAAGAGGCCTACAACTCCCACCTAAGCTGCAGCGCGTTCCTTCCAAAGGATCCTATGCAAGACGCCCCTGAGGCTGGGCACCTGTAATATATATATATATATATATATATATATATATATATATATATATATATATATATATATATATATATATACAAGAGAGGAGAGATAACAGTAAACGGGTCAGAGCCCGATGGTAAAACAGTTTAAAAAAATTTAGTTTAGCAAGTATTTAAAATGTTTACTAGCTAATGCAACAACATATTAGTAACGACACTCTCTTGAGAACGTCTCACCTCTCTTATAGTGTGCACAACTATCGCACTAATCTCCCCAACAGTATAACTTCTTTTATCTTAAGTTACTCGTAAGATTTCAAGTTGACGATTTCCAATATTAAGGAGGTTAATCTTATTTAACAAAACAATTCTTACATAATCCTTATATGATAATAGAGTTCCTCAGTAATATAATACTTTTCAAACACTTATTCCGAAGTTGAAATAATTATTCTTTTCTTACATACCATAATCACAGAACTTATTTTCCAAATTCGAGATTTAAATATATATATTAAGTACTCATATAATATATATATTCTAACAACACCCCACATAAAATCTATGGTGCGGGCATACTCTGCTATCCAGTCCCCGTATCCCTCGTACTAAGGGAAATACTAGTTCGGAATCACTCTCGAACTGTATTAACACAAAACACATATAAAATGAGGCGAATCATAGTTCCAAGTCACTAAGAGGATAGAACATACCCTCTCGTCTCTTAGGACCGTCTGACTATCGATCCGATAGCCTGTACTAAGGATTCCTATCTTCTAGGGTACGAGTCAATATCCCCCATAATGGTTCCATCGAGATAACACTGTCCCAGCGCGATAACCTCAGGGATAGCAAGTAGCGCGGGCATGATTTTTACACACAAATAAAATATATGATCAATCATAGAGTCATATAGATATATAACTATTCACATTCATAAGTTAGGTACACTTACGGCCCAACATTATATTATTCCATTCTTAGTACATTTTTATTCGATTATTTCTTTTAACGAACTTATTCACTTTTATTTTCGAAATTTAATTTATTCCAACTCACTTCTCATCTCTCGAAGTATTTTCCTTATCTAAGTACCAATTCAGTAGGCCCTCTCTCTTACCTTCTAATCCAACTCCTAGACATTTCGATTATTAAGTCTGCACGCATTAAATTTCTTAGGTATGAATCTTTCCCGTTTACCCTTGATTTTTCCCATTTCATTAAAGTTTCACTAAACGGGGTTTACCTTGACCCTACTGGTCCTTTTATGTTTGATGATGTTCTAATAACATTAGTCAAGGTTTATTATACATTAAATCAGATTAGGTCAACGTAAGGAAAAATCTAGTTTTTCCCTGGAGGGGTCGATCGATCGATAGAAAGGGGTCGATCAATCGAACAGTCGATCGATCGAAGCTCTTGGCTCGATCGATCGATCAAACATATATGGCGAAAACTGCAGATTACCAGTTACGGGAATTATCATCCAAAATCATCCAAATCCAAGTTTTTAACTCCCAAACTCCCAGAAATTTATACTACAATCATTATAAACCCAAATGAACAGTATTTTACGTAAGGCATGCGAGTTTTCATCAAGTATCATGGATTAAAAGGGCCAAAATTCATATAATTCTCATGAACCCTAAAAACTTCTTTAACTTCATTCTTCTCATTATTTTTCTAGAATTTCTACTTCGAACCCAATGTAAATTCGTGGTTCAACCTCTACATGTGAAGGAAATTTCCAGAATAATATTTATATTTCTACAACATGCGATTTCTAACCTCCAACATAGGTTTTATTTCATAAAAACTCATCCTAATCAACCCTAAACTAATATGAATGAGGAATTAACTAAATTAAGCAAAATAAATACTTGCCTGGGAATTTTTATTTCTAATTTGTGGATGAAATCAGTGTGGTGGTGATCCTTGTTGCGCGATCTAATGTTTGGCGGTGACGGCGGTGCAAACGGAGGGGTTCTTGGCCTAGAACTCCTTGGTAAGCTCTTACTTTCCTTCTCTAATGGTTGTATTTTGTTTTTGGTTGTGTTAACCCTAGAAGGAAACCCTAAGCATCTGATATAACCTAGAAAATTCATAGGCTTCGAAGCCCAAAAATACAAAATGCCTAAAACGCCCTCACAGGGTGTTAATTAAGCCTAAAAACGCCCTGAGACCCAAACTAAACCCCCGGGTACATTATTTTGATTATCTTGACCCTTCCGGACACTTGACGCGCTCGAAATGACGATACAGGTGACTTATAATTTATTCACTTTTATTAATCAAAATTTAGTCCCGACAAGATACGGGCACGTCCCGACTTAAATTTTCAAAATTGTCATTTTATTCACTCATGACATTTAATAGAACCAATTTTATATATTACTTTTCTCATTAATAATACTCAACAAGTTTCCAATAATTACTAAGTCTCGTCACGCTAGTAATTAAAAATACTTAATTTTCGGAGTTATATTAAATTAATAATTCACATCAAATTAAATAAATCCCCAAATTTATAAAGCATAAAAATACGGGGTATTACAAATCTTCTTTCTCGATTTAGGAGAAATAGCATTCTCTAGCCACCTTTTGATCACTTTTCATGACACTAGCCCCAAAGTGAGTAGGGTACTTAAAATACATATGGACTATGAATGGTAAAACTTTAAATTTCTTTAGTCCTACCTTGCTGAGGATCACATTATAAGTAGACAGAACCTTTTTATCCATAACAAAGAAGAGTATATTTTCAGTGCGGTTTGTTGGCCAAGTGCCGAACAATAATTCTATCTTGTCTATTCCAAGGGGATATATTTTTTCCCCTAAAAAATCGATCAAGGTCATGTGGTATAGTTCCGGTTGACTAAGTTTCAATCCTAAAATTTGAAAACATGGGTAGAACATTATATCAGTCAAACTTCCATTATCTATCAGAACCCTGGCGATGATGGCTTTGGGGATTCTAAACTTTACGACTAACGGATCATCGTGTGGATACAATACTCTGGATAGACCATTTTTGGAAAAGCTAATAACCAGTTTGTCTTTGTTGACTTTCTTGGGTCGATCATCATCATTTATATTGATTCGTTGTATATAGGAATAGGTTAGTGCTTCATTCAGATTGGACTTTTTCTCTTCAGTTTGATCTCCCCCTTTTACATCTCCACCTATAATGACATGACAATCAAAATAGCTTAAATGTACCATAATAATCTTCTTAATGATCTCCGCTTCCTAATTAGTTGTTTTGGGATTTTTTGGTATATCAGGATCTTCTTCATAATAATCTTCATGGACTTACTTCTTATCATCTCTAGGTTTACAAGGAGAACTTGACCTTCCTCCTGTTTCTCTGCTTTCATGCCATTTAATAAATTTTTTTAGCTTTCCTCGATAAATAAGGGATTCCACTTAGTTCTTTAAAGCAATAAAGTTATCGGTCATGTGGCCATGATCCTAATGGAACTCACAATATTTAGATTTATCCCTCGTATTGGGTAGTGCCCTCGGCTTCTTAGAGAACCCCAATTTTTTATTATTCTTAATTTCCTCCAGGATATGGTGAATACTGATCGTCAATGGAGTATATGCTCCATACTTTTTGGTCTTATCATCTTTCTTATATTTCATCTCAAGCTTAGTGGAGAGACATTGCTTTGCAGCTATTTCTTCTTTAGCACTTATGATTTTTCTTGCCTTGGCTATGAGCTCAGTCGTGGTTTTGGGAGGATCTTTTAGCAAAGTGTAGTATAGCTTCTCTAGAAGTAATCTACTCATTAAAGTAGTGATGGATGTTTTATCTTCATAATCAACCACTTCTAGTTTCGTTTTGTTAAAATGAGTGATGTATTCTTTAGTGGTTTCCCCTGATCACTACCTGCTACTCAGGAGATGGTCTACCCTCTTAACTGGCTTGGCCCCAAAATAGATGTTGCTGATGAACAACTAGACATGTTGATTGAAGTTGGAAATTTTTCTTCTGGGAAAGTTTCTATACTATATTAAGGTTTAACTAGTAATGGTGCTTGAATAATATCTATATCTGATTTCATCAGGAACATAATATATGTCAGTTATATCGTGATACTAGACAATGTGCAAAATTGGGTCAGGATTTGAACGATGAGCTTACTCCTAGATAATAAGAACTATCACGTGAAGACCTGGTTTAGCTATATCGTCTATGCGTAGGAGGCGAAGGTGGTATTTCTCTCCTCAGAGAAGGAACCATATTTTTCCTGGAAATGGTGGGAGACCTAGCTTGTAGTGATTAAGACAATTGCCTAATGGTTTTGATCATGGCATTTTAACCCCTTGCAATATGGAAAAAATTTCATTCAAGTCTTTTGCAGTTGGTGGAGCAAATAGGATGGTAGTTTTTCCTTCATTTTTGGTACTACTCTTAGGGTCACTCATTTTCCCTTGAATAAAGACGTATAAGATAGATAACGGTAATAGACACATGTTCCCACAGATGGTACCAATCTGTTGACGTAAAAACCAGACTAGATCCAATTTTAAAGTCACATATAAAATATAATATGCGACGGAATAAACACATAAGAGAATTTTTTTTTTAAGTGGTTCATTTGTGAAAGAAATCCTACGTCCACTGTTATTGAATTAATTTGAGTGATACACAAAATCTTGCTACTCTTGCTATAGGAAGAATAACCTAAAATCCGTTCTATCTTGCCTTTCGTGAAAGGAATACAATGTATTTATAGTGATCCGGAGATCAAAGGTTAGATTGCCTTTATATATTAAAGAATTTACACTCGTACATAATGAATGTTATGGTTGATAGTCTAGATCATGCATGGAAGGACTCTTGGCCATTTCCCAAGTGGTGACTATTTTTCTACTTTGATGATGTGCATTCTTCGTGTTGGTCGGCCTTCCTATCGAACAACTATCTTCAGGGATTAATTAAGTGGTTGATGACTAAAGAGAGTTACCACATAATGAGCTAAGTGTCCATTTCTAATTGATCCACGTCGATGGATAATTTTTTGTATCAATAATCATCATGAAGTGGAAGGCAACCAGATTAACAAAATCGTTCCTTGACTCGTCAGTCTACCTCAACCAACATCTTCAATCCCTTTTTAATATCTGATTTTCTAATCTTTTTGTCAGCTGGAAGTAGCGTCTATAAACTCTCAGGTGTGTTCACCCCTTGGAGGTACCCCGGATCTTATAGGAGGTCCATGAAGGCTCTTGCTCTAGCCACATAGGGGGCAGGCCCTTAGCCAAAAGGATCATCACTCAGGGATACTGGTGGCCCACCTTGTCTAGGGACGCTGCTGACTATGTGAAGAGGTGCGACAAATGTTAGAGGTTCGCCACTATCCCTCATCTACCCCATCAGCCTATGACGTCAATCTCTTCTCCATGGCCATTTGCGGTATGGGGAATTGACCTAGTAGGACCTTTGCCAAGAGCAGTCAACAACTATAGATTCTTGATAGTTGCCATTGACTACTTTTCAAAATGGGTAGAAGCCGAACCCATGATAACAATTACAGAGAAGAAGACCTTTCAGTTCATCTGGAAGAACATCATATGTAGGTATGGCCTCCCAAACATGCTCATCTCAGATAATGGGACCCAGTTCAAGAACGCCTCATTGGAGAAGTATTGCCAAAGTGTGGGGATTAAACAGTTCTTCTCATCTCCTGGTCGACCTCAAGCTAATGGCCAGACTGAGGTTACAAATAGGACTATCTTGGATGGAATCAAGAAGAGGTTAGAAGACGCGAAGGGGAAATGAATAGAAGAGGTTTACGCTGTGCTATGGGCTTACAGGACCACAGCAAGGACACCCACGGGAGAAACCCCATTCATGCTGGCACACGGTTCAGAAGCCGTCATACCAACGGAGATAGGCCTACCAACTCATCGGATTCAGACCTATGATAATGACAGCAATGGGGAAAGGAGGAGGTTAGACCTGGACCTTATTGAAGAAAGAAGGGAAGACGCAGAGGTCAGGAAAGCAGCCTACCAGCAGAGGGCAGCAAAATTCTACAATCAAAGGGTGAAGACAAGACCCATTGCGATAGGAGACCTAGTACTTAAGAAGACCCTACAGAAAACAAACAAGCTACACCCGAACTGGCATGGCCCCTACAGAGTAACGGAAGAGGTTATGCCTGGCACGTATAGGTTAGAGAACCTAGAGGGAGAACCCTTCACCAACCCATGGAATGCCGACCACCTAAAGAGATATTTCATATAATGTTGCATCTATTTTGTCAATTGTAAATGTACCATCTTATTGAGAAGAGGTTGTGAATAAAGATCAGTTTCCATGGCAAATTCTTGTTTCATTTTAACATCATTAATTTGGTGACATTATGAGGCTTACCTCGGCCTAGGTGATGACCTCAGACCCTCATAACATCACTCGGTGGTGACGAGGTCTGAGCTCAGACACCTCGACTAGAGGACCTCAGACCCTTAACATCATTCATTTGGTGATTAACTATGGGGCTAACCTCTTAGGTGAGGACCTCAGACCTTTAACATCATTAATTTGGTGACATTGTGAGGCTTACCTCGGCCTAGGTGATGACCTCAGACCCTCATAACATCACTCGGTGGTGACGACGTCTGAGCTCAGACACCTCGGCTAGAGGACCTCAGACCCTTAACATCATTCATTTGGTGATTAACTATGGGGTTAACCTCTTAGGTGAGAACCTCAGACCTTTAACATCATATTCTCGAAAATTTACTATGGGGATAACCTCTTAGGTGAGGACCTCAGACTCTTAAGTAATGGTTATGTCACCATATTCAGTAATGACTTCAGAGAGTGCATAGCATTCATACACATTCACAAATCGAGATGAAGGGAAACCTTGGCATTCAATAGAAGAAATTACATTATATGAAATATGTCACTGAGAAAATAGAGGTACATCATTTACAATACAAGATTACAAGTCAAAAAGTAGAGAAAAACAAAGGCCAAGTCAGGCATTGGAGGGAGGAACATTCGAGGTCTCGTCTGGGTCGGCCTGCTCAGTGTTGGTCACCTCAGCCACTTCATTTGCAGGGTTAGTCCCTTCTAGATCAGTCCCTCTCAGAGTGACAGCCTGACCAGGGGCAGCAGCCTCGTCCTCTATCTCCTGCAAGGCCTGGGCAAACTGGGCGTAGGCAAGGCCGAGGCCCACAAAGTCTGAGGCCTTAATGGTGCCAATCTCGGCCTCCTTTACCTCGGACCATATGGTAGTGGCCTTGATACCCCTTTCAAGGTACTCAAGACCAAAACCTACGAACTCCTCGGAGACCTTGTAGTCAGCAATTATTGTCTCCGAGGCATCTGCAAGAGAAGCCTTCACCGCAGCATCAACCTTCCTCTGCAGGGCATCGTCCTTGTCCTTCAGGGCCTTGGTATGGCTCTGAATGAGTATAGAGATGTCCTTATCTAGAGCTTGGGCCTTATTTTCAGAGGTCTGGGCCTTGGTCTCAGCCTCCTGTAACTCTGACCTCAGACGAGCAACCTCGGCCTTCAGGGTGCCCTCAACTTTCTCAGCCTCCTGCCCCTTCTGAATGAGAGGCAATTTCCTCAGGGCCCAGTTAGATAGCTGGTACATGGAAGCCGCACCCTGCACAGTAAATGAAGAAGTTAGATGAGAACAAAATTAGACGTTGCACTTTGGACAAGGGAACAAGTTATACCTGGACTACTCTGTGAAGGCCGAATTCAACCATCATAGGGGTTTCCATGGCCCTAAAAAAATGCTTGTCGGCCTCGGTCATCATGTTGTTAAGAGCGTCCATGGCCTGTCGTCTATGGCCGACCACGCTATCAGAAAGTTTTAACTGGTCCAAACGGGCTGATAACGTGTCGGCCGTGATGGGGATCGCAGTGTCTGAGGCCCTCTTTGTCCTGGAGCTCGGCCTCTGATCCTCAGGAGGATGGACCTCAGGGGCCCTCTTCTTGGACTTGGACGATGAAGGAGCAGGTGGATGAGCATTTAAACCTGTCTTCTTGACAAGCCTAGATAAGCTTGGGGCTGCCATCTCCCACAACTCGTCTGAAATGCCTGATGGTTTCTCTGCAAAAGTGAAAAGATATGAGTCGGAAATAAAGTACGTATGATAAGAGGCTACACTTAGGGTCAAAATAAAAATCCTTACCAAAGTCAGATAGGGGACTTCCACCCAGGCTCGTCCGCGAGAGATACTGGGTGGTCAGCAGATGCTCAAACTTGACAAACATCCCATGGGCCCCTTGGTCCTGCAGGGCCTTCACCTTTTTGCCATGTTGCACACTTAGTCTAGGGTCGGCCCTGGAAGACATGGTGACTTTGCCCCATTTCAGGGGTATTCTCGGCTCATAGATTCAAGAGGGAATGGAAGAACCAAATTCCCACGGCCCTGAGACAAAAAAATACCTGGGTTTCCAATTATGGTTGGAGGTCTGAGTGACCAGGAGCATCTTTTTCTCAGGCCTCCGAGCCACAAAGTGATAGTAGCTCGGATGATTTTTGGCCGAGGTGGGGACGTAACAACCAACAAAGACCTGCACTGGGAGGTCAGAGTGGTGGACCGCCCTCCACAAGATGATGGCCCCTATAATAACTCTCTAAGCATTGGGAGAGAGCTGTGAGGGGGCTAAGTTAATGAAGGAAAGGATGGACCTAATGACAGGGTGAAAAGGAAGACGAAAACCCAACTTAAACATCTGCTCATACAGGCAGATTTCTCCCTCTTGGCCGTGGTAGGCCCTCTCCTCCCTCAGAGGTCTTCTTAAATGGATAGAAGGACTGATGGAGTATAGGTACCTGAAGTGAAATAGGTCCACCACAGTAACTGTGCTCTCATACTCGACCGCCTCAGATGTGTCTACATCACTTTATGCATCCTCATCATCGTCAGACTCAACGTCGGCTGGAGCAGACGTGGACGGGTTACCGGGGAACCTCTGAGCAAACTCGGCCTCGGTGACGGCCGACAGGGGAATAGCATTTAGAATGGGAGGCACAACCACACTTGGCTCTACAAGTTCAACCTATGAAGAAGAACTTGATGTACTTGTGCCATTTTGGGATGAGGACTGGCTGGAAACCTCGGCCTGGTCAGGGTCCTGACCAGCCTGAGGAGTAAAATCCATGGCCTCTTGGAAAGAATCCACGGACATCGGGTCGTAGGTGGAAGACTCAGACTCGAACATCGGCAAGTTGTTGGCAGAGACGTCTGTCTAATAGAAATTCTCGGGCAAACGAGGGTATACCACCCTGAGAGTTGGAGGAAAGAGAGGTCTGACAGAGAACTCCTGTGACCTACAAGCTTCTTCCTGAGCTCTCTCTATCTGCCTAATTTTCTCTAAGGTTTTTTCTCTAAGAGATGGGAATTCTTCAAGAAGTTGATACAGGGGTCTGAGCATCTGGGGACGACCCAAGGCTTTGGCAGACCCTAAACTTAAGGAAAAATCCTAAAAACTACAAACGAATTTGTCTTGAAAAGTTGGGGGGAACAAGGATCAAACCAAGGAATCTTTGCAAGAAACCTAGTGTAACAAACCAGGTTTTCGAGCGACTATTTTATACTATTTTGCCTAATGGGCTAATTTTATAAAATAGGGAATGCTGGAGTAAATATTATTTCCCATGAGACTTCGGGATTATATTTACTATGTTCTGACTATTTACCGTTATGAGAAGGTAAATAGTGTTATATTGTGTATTTTGCGTCGTTATATGTAAAACGACGGTTATGACCTATATTTAAATTTAGGTATAATTAATGAATTTAAAATGGAATTTGAACGTAAAAATAGTTCACACTTTCCCGAATGCCAAAATAGGGGGTGCGGGTGTTTTTAGTATAGTCGAGATAGTCGAAATAAGTGCCACGTTATATTTTTGGGTTTCGGGCATTTTAAGGGGTTATGACTCAATTAAGGGGTTACGAGTCATTTTAGTGGTGTATTTGCAATTAGGAGTGGGGGTTTATATTTTTAGACCCTTATAAGTCCCCCACCCCTTTTTCTTTCTTCATTTGTGTTAGAAGCCAAAGGAGAGAGAGAGAGAGAAGAGAGAGTTGGGAGAAATGGAGAGAAAGGGAGAAATGGAAGATTTGGGTCGGAATCCGTCGCTACCGGAGGTGTTCCGAGACTACGAACCTCGAGGCAAGTTTCTTACTTGCTAGATATTGATTTAATGTGATAAATTGCATGTATAGTTAGGTTTTGGAGACTTAACCCATAAATGGGTATTTGTTGATTTTGAAGATTAAACCCTTAAATCTTAGTTTTAATTTTATTTGAGGATATATTATTGGTTGTAAATGGTGTAGGATTGATTTAGGTCGAATCTTTGTTGATTGAAGTTGGGAGAAATCAAGTTTTGGGGTTTTTGGGATTTTAGGGTTTATGTAACCCGTCGCCCAAACTGGGCAAAATCCTAGGACCGAATCGATTCGGCCCCAAGGGCGAATCGATTCAGATAAGGAGAGGGTTACAGGTCTTGCAGACCGAATCGATTCGGATTGAAACCGAATCGATTCGGCAATTGCAGAAGGTCAGTTTTTGCTCACCGAATCGATTCGGCTGTTCAAGCGAATCGATTCGCAAGGGCGAATCGATTCGGCCCAAGGGGCGAATCGATTCGGTTCCGCTGTTTTTGGGAGATTTTCTTGTTTTGATTTTTATCCCTTTTCTTTTAGGTCCAAGGTTTAGGGACCTTCCTTTGGGAAGTAATGGGGAGTCCTAGAGGGTTGTTATAGGGTAGACTAATGCCCTAGGGCGATAACGGGATATTTAGGCTTACCCGAGAACTAAGTTGCGTAGGTTGACATCAGAATGATTTAGGAGATTAACCTAGAGATGGAATTGGAAGTTAAAACATTAAGGTTGAACTTTTGAGAGACACTCCATTATGGAGACTCATTTTGAGGGTTTATGAATTATTTAAACTATTCGAGGTTATTTTGAGGTTAGTGGCACTTTGGGCTTTAGGTCATTAATAATATAAGACTTAATAAGAATAATGCACCTTCTAAAACTTGGTGCTTAATGGCTAAGTGAATGATTTTTGGAAATATAAAATATGAGTTTTCAAAAATGGAAAAAGTAATGTTTTTCATAAATGATAATTTATGGATACACACCTCTCTAAATTACTATCATAAGGGAAGCCGCGCGCGTTGTGGTGAAGCCCCCTGGCTAATGATGCAGGGTGGATATAGTCCCGAGGCCATGGGAGTGCTTATGGTTGTATATTTTCTGCGGGGGTAGGGAGATTTCAGGTGTGGTCTTGGCTACCACGTAGGCTCATGGCCGCTTCCCGACGTTTCGATAGGATCCCAGGTGGTCTTGGAGGCCTTGGAAGATGATAGCCATTTAGGGGCGCGCTCAGTGGGGAAACCCGAACGGGCGGTCTTAGAATCGTTATATATATATATATGAATATAACTATTCTAAATCAAGTTGGACTTGATGTTTGATGGGTAAAATGCCTTATAGAGCATGATGAATGTGCCATAAAGAGCACGATGTAAGGCCATAAAGAGCCTATGATGATGATCATATTCCTGATAAGGAAGATATTTTTATAAAGTGAACAATGGTGATAAATGCCAATAGAGCATAAAAAGTATGATTATATTTCCTAATAAGGAACAAATTCATGAAATGAATTAGTTTACGATGAAAGTAATTTGGTAAACATTTGATAAAGTGTTGTGCCATTTATATGTATATTCCTAAAGATAGAATTAGGAATTGTGCCATTAGATGATGGATGAGTTTTATTTCTTTTTCTTTGTGTAGTTGTAGATGTGATTTCCCACACTTATGCACACACATGTAATTATTTATATTTCCGTGCTTAGGGTCAATGTATCTCGACGATCAACCTTGCCTAAGTAGTAGTGTATCGGGGGGATTCCTTGTTTGGATTTCGCTTTGCGAGACACCCCACGCACGAATAGGGCATAGTGTTGAGACTGGGGAGAAGTTAACCTTTAGTACTTAAATGAATTAGGACAGAGTCTAATGTATCTCGACGATCAACCTTGCCTAAGTAGTAGTGTATCGGGGGGGGTCCTTGTTTGGATTTCGCTTTGCGAGACACCCCACGCACGAATAGGGCATAGTGTTGAGACTGGGGAGAAGTTAGCCTTCTGTTCTTTCTATAACCTGAGCATCATTTATATTGCGCTAGGTTACTGCTAGTTGATAGGTGAGAAATATTATTGTTATCTGCGAGAGATTTACGCAAGTACCTGCCATGCATTTTAGTCACATGGTAATCATATCAAACCCGGCCTTGACCGGTTTCTATATTTCTTTGTGTTGCATATTCCTTGCCGTTACAGGTGCTCCTCCGCATGGACACCCGTATTTACATATTCCATTCCAGTTGTCTTGGAGCTACATCATATTGCGGATGTTGTAGGATACTTGTAGTAGACGCTCCCTTCTATTGTACTATAATTATGTTTAGTACGTTCATTCGGGCGTGTTTGCCCATGGTATTGCACTCATTTATTATATTGTAAATATTGATTGTAATACTTAATGTATTATTTGTATTGGTCTGTGCACCGACAGCTTATTCGGTGATTATTTATTGTATTGTCATACTTTAGTCATCGATTTTTTATACCCACCGTTTTTACAAATGGGATTGTCTAAGTGTTTCTCTTTTACTTTTAAATTTTTTTGTATATGACAATCCGTTTTCTGAAATGATTGGTGGTTATCTCATACTATTATGTTAATCGGCAGTGATGCTAAGAATGGACCATCTATGATTCCTGTATTTATTGGAGTATTGGGCTGGCCACCTATTATTTTAGTAGGCGGGTTGTCACAGATGGTATCAGAGCATTAGGTTCTAGAGTCCTTAGGAATCTGTGCGGATGTTTTACGTTTTCTGCGTTTCTCTCTATTTGATGTAGAGCCTTAAGAATAAGGTCGTTGAGTTCTCTTGTGAGATTTCGTTCTCCTGCTATGGTATGAGGACCCCGAAGATCTTCTACGCGTTCGTGTGAGACTTGTAAGTCGCTAGATGAAGGGCGTTGAGGAAGGCCGTGGTGGAAGAGTCGTGGAATGGGATTACTATAAGTTGTGGGCTGTGGTCGGGAATAAGGATCGCTTTGGAGGTCCTTCCCTTTGTAGCATTATTTTATAGTGCTACCGTGACTAATAAGTGCGGTGGAAATAGTTTTCCCACGTACCGCTGCCGGTAGAGAGTGGTACTATGCTTGGGACTCCGAGCAATGTCAATTCGGAGTTGAGAGGTTCTTTATTAGAACCACATGTTGAAGTACGGTTGGTTAGAGGAAGTGTAACCTCGTTCGGTGAGAACGTAAGGCCCAAGAGTTTTGGCCTAGAGTTGGGTATAGGAGTGCCCAGGTGTGAGGGTTTGAGGAAAACCTTTCACCCTTTGGAGTAAGGTTGAAGTGGCGGATATGATAGTCGCCTCGTTATGGTGGGGCAGAATGTTTTGCCCATAGAGAGAACCTCTCAGTGGAAATGCTAGGCTCGTAAGTAAGTGTTGGAAACACTTTTGGAGAGTAGTGTTCATGAGACCCCACTGGTGGACATCCACCTGGGGAAGGCTCGTGGAGCTAAGGTTGGGGGAAGCTCGTAGAATGTTCTCCTTGCTGAAGAAGTCAAGGGAAGTATGCGTTCTGATCTTGTCGATGGAGGATGACCGGCAATAATAGGACTCCTAGTTGAGTCTTTGATGGAAGTAGTTTAGTTCGGGTAAGACTAGAATGACGTGTCTTAGAACTATTGGTAGTAGCCAAGGAGGTTGGCTAGTATGTTGGTGGGACTTTCTAACCAGGGTGTGAGTAGTGCATTCCTTAGGTAAGATGGGAGTAGTTTGGTGTTAGCCCTAGATTCGGGTGCATATATCGAGCTTGTGATGGTATCGGTACATATTTTATATATAGTAAGTATATCTATGTGACTTCCATGATAGGCGAGTTCTGTATTTTCCTTCTCACTCGTTATGGGGCGAGTGGTGATATATGTGGTACGTGCTACTTGTATTATATATTATACGAGTAGAGATATTCTTAGATTGGTTGGGGCGACAGCAAGCAAATATATCGCGAGGCTATCCTAGTTCTAGTTCTAGGAGGAGGACTAGTTGTTCTATAATATCTCTCCTGGATACGGGTTGAGACTTTATAGAGGTGGTTTACGGTGTTTAGATAGTTTCCTTTATTTTTATTTTTTATTGTATTCTCTTTGCTTGCTTGTTTGCTTTGCTTGTGTATGCTATTGCCTTATCTCCATAATCGGCTAGTTAAGGTGACTGTGTGGAGGGGTTCCTTGTTTGGATTTTGCTTCGGCGAGACGCTCCACGCATGAACCTTAACGACGTTGGGAGTGGAGAGATGTGCATTTTCTTTTCTGTTCTTTTCTTCTTTCTTTTCTTTTCTGTTGGTTAAGTGCTGGGTTGGAAGGTTTAGCCAAGAATCACATATATGACTGATTAAGGGCTTAGTTCATGTGCGATATATGAGCACGATGATAGTTTTCCTCTGACTAACGTGGGGGAAGACTAAGATGGTGAAGGTCCGATAGGGACTTATGGTTGTGCCTTAATGAAAAGGCCATTTGTTTAGAGGTACATGTGTATCTTGGAGTAGAGTAGTGGTGGCATCTTACTGAAAGTAAATGCCTCAGTCGATTGTTATGGTAGGACTTAGACGTATATGTAGTAGTAGAATTTAGAGTTAGGATTTCCATCGATCCCGATCATGTGTCTTCGACCGCCACTTCTCGACGACTGACAATGCGAGGTATTAGTGTAACGGGAGGGTTCCTTGTTTGGATTTCGCTTCGGCGAGACGTCCCACACATGAAACCGAGCTAATGTCAGAAGTCGGGAAAGGTCTTGGACATTAGGGATATTTAGTATTATATGTATACGACTAGGTTAGGATAGATATATTGACCGTAGGATTCTTAGGATGCTAGGCCCTTAGGGCATGCCGCGTTAGTTTAGGAGATGTTTGGGAGTTGACCACAATAAGTTGTGGGTTGACTCTAAGTAGGATTTGGTCCCTAGACGACAAGTATGGGATTTTGAGCTCGTTAGGATGTTTCATTTCGCTAAGGCAATGCAGATGGGAGTAGTATAGGCGCCGAGTAGATACCGTCTGAGAGTTTATTCGTGGCATAGAATGCCAAGTGGAGTGAGCTTCACCAAGAGGAGACATTCGTGTCAAGGTATAGGTAAAGTCTCCAGGAAGAATATAAACCGTTGGGGATACGGGGTATATCCTACCACCCGTAAGTGGAAGGGTGGATTTGATTTAAGGTGAGATCGGAGTAGAAATTCTATGGATCGAATCTCCTTGCAATAGTCTGGATCGTCTTCGATAAACGTTAGGCCGTGTATAGCCTAGTGTAGATGGCAATATGCCTTGTCTACTCGTTGGAATGGAAACAGCGAATAGTATATTCCTGGGACCGGGAGTGGTCCAATAACCTTCCTTTAGTTTGGGGTCAGTGAGCAAGTAGACCTCTGAGGGGTACACCAACGCGAATAAGTTAGTAGTGTTGGGGTTAGTGATTGTGAGATAGTGTAGTTATTCTCTAGTAAGGGTGTGACGTGTTTCGGAAAGTAAGGCAATTAGTGCCGAGCTTGTGCGGGTATCTCCTCCCGTAGTAGAAGGATAGGATCGATAGTTTCTGAGATCGATAGCGATGACCTTAGTCTGAGTCCTATGGGGATATTTCTATTCAGGGGTTTGCTAGTACGATAGCACGGTTTTTATTATAGTATACCCTTTATATGGTTATGGGTTACGCCTGAATTTTGAGGGCAAAATTCCCCTTTAAGGGGGGGAGTATGTAACAACCCAGGTTTTCGAGCGACTATTTTATACTATTTTGCCTAATGGGCTAATTTTATAAAATAGGGAATGCTGGAGTAAATATTATTTCCCGTGAGACTTGGGGATTATATTTACTATGTTCTGACTATTTACCGTTATGAGAAGGTAAATAGTGTTATATTGTGTATTTTGCGTCGTTATATGTAAAACGACGGTTATGACCTATATTTAAATTTAGGTATAATTAATGAATTTAAAATGGAATTTGAACGTAAAAATAGTTCACACTTTCCCGAATGCCAAAATAGGGGGTGTGGGTGTTTTTAGTATAGTCGAGATAGTCGAAATAAGTGCCACGTTATATTTTTGGGTTTCGGGCATTTTAAGGGGTTATGACTCAATTAAGTGGTTACGAGTCATTTCAGTGGTGTATTTGCAATTAGGAGTGGGGGTTTATATTTTTAGACCCTTATAAGTCCCCCACCCCTTTTTCTTTCTTCATTTGTGTTAGAAGCCAAAGGAGAGAGAGAGAGAAGAGAGAGTTGGGAGAAAGAGAGAAGAGAGAATTGCAGGAAGCAGAGAGAGAATGAGAGAAATGAGGAAGAAGAAGGAAGAAGAAAGGTTTCTAACCTTTAAATACTTGGGCACGATTCCCAAAGCTCATCATTGCCTTGGGAAGCCCAAGGGACAACTGGCAGCATTTGCCAACCAAATGGGCACGCCTTGGCTTGGGACAAGTGTCATGCAGGTGTTGGCCTAGGGGCGAATAGGCCTCGGAAGCAAGAATCCCCTAGCCACCAGCTCTCACAAATGACTAAGGGCTGGGGGGTGATTGATATACCCAAGTATGACCTCGGCCTAGGGACACCTACCTCGGCCGAAATAAAAGCCGAGACAATGACCGACCCACCAGTGGGTGGAGGCCCGCAATGTCATCCCTCGGCCGAGGTATACCTCGGCCACGGCCGACACTACTGCGTGCACCTCCCCAAGGACACTCCACACGTCGCAGATATCAACATTGACCTCGAGCATCAAGGAATAGTAACCTCGGCCTGCAGTAGGCCGAGATAACAAGAGGCTCCACGCATTCATCTTCAACATGGACCCTATCTCGGCTCAGGCCGACACCGGCACATACCTCGACTGACATAAGGCCGAGACACCTCATGACACTTCGCAGATTGAGCGAACAACCAACCTTTATAGCTCGGCCTCTCCTAGGCCGAGGCCATTCACCAACATGACTGCCGAGCATCTGTTGACATTTGGATAAGGACACCTGGGCATAAATCAGTTATAACAAGATTATTCTCCACATGTGGGGGAATATTTCATCATCATTACCTACATGTGGCCGTGACAGGTGGCACACCACCATTGGTGAGGAAACTACATTCATGCACATTGCATGCATAGGGGGTACATTGCACCCCCTAGGCACTATAAAAAGGGATCATCCCCTACCTTGCAAAAGGATCCAAATATAAAAAAAAAACCTATCTAGAACTCTATCTAAATACATACAGGAGAGAGAGAGTGAGCTTCAGAGGTTGTATCCATGGCCATTAGCGCCTTCTTTCAGTGATATTACTCACACACACTCACAGTGGACGTAGGCCAGATTGGTTGAACCACTTATATTCAGGTGTCGTTCCGCTTGTCCTCACCTCATTCTTACCTTATTTATATAGCTGCGATGCCATCGTTATACCTATATTGAGCTTGCAAACACCTCATCTGGTGGTGCTGATTTTCAGTATCATCATCCACCATATTGATATGTGCCAATCGACTGCAGACATTTTTCCAGTTTTTTATGAGATGAGGTGTCAAGACTTCTCCAGCACCCTTACATCCGTTGCGCTTGTGTGGTTCACCTTTCTTCCTAGGAACTTAATTGAGAACTTTAAGAAATTTTTCAGGAGGTTCATCCATATTTTTTTCATTTGATTGAAGCCATGAAAGAAGATGATACACTTGATGTATGTCAAGCAAGGAAAAATTGTGCTCCTGAGGGACTATATAGACCGCTTTTATAAAAAAAACTGGAGGTGAAATATTATGATGAAAGTATAGCGATTATTGCCTTAATGGGAGGATTACATAAGGTAAAGGTAAAATGGAAGTTGGCCTATGATCCTCCAAAATCCATGGAAAAACTCTTAGTTATGATCAGGAGAGTCATGAACGCGGAGGAGGCCATGGAGGCCAAAGGAGAAGATGAAAAAGGAGCAAGTGGAAGTAAATCCCAGAAGTCCAATAGAAAGGGTGCAAGGACATATTTTTAAAAATATATCCTTACAAATCTCCCCCTATATCTATGTCGAAATATACATAAAAACATTTGAATTATCAAATACTAAATCACCTATACAAATGTACCCTCCCATGAATAAATTTGCAAGATCTCAAACTGTTCTTCAAAAATCTTCATCAAATCTCAAAGCTTTTCTCATCAGGGTGTGCAACATAATGATCATCAATCTTTGTACCTACACACGTGAGATAAAGCAAAAACCTCCGTGATGTATCGAGTTTGAAATGATATAAGAATAAATCATTAATAAATCAAATCCCCATACTACAAAAACTCCCCCATAACATGATAATTCTTTCTCCCCTTTTTAACGATGTCCCTAAAGAGACAGATAAGAAGAAATAATCAAAACAAGGAGTGTCACGAAAAAATGGATAGCAAAGATGAATCAAACAACGCGTATGCAAAGTAGTATCTCAAAATTTTTCACAAACTATTTTTTTGATTTTTCAAATTTTTCGTACAAAAATAAGATACCAAAAATCACACACCATGGATTTAAACTCAAACAACCAAGTCATGGAAACGGAATAAATGGGTGTGAACACATTCGATAGGAAAATCAACTCAATCAATCATATGTGCAAGGTGAAAATGTGTACTTCTAACAAATAAACATCAAAAGTATCCTTAGGTGTAAACATTGTTGAATTTAGATGACATCATCCTATACAAATCAACAAATCAAAGTCAAAGTGATTTCCACACCAATAACGTCCAAAACTATGTAACGCTTTTTCAAGACTTTCAAGGACGTGCAAACCCATTAGATTCTCCATTAAAACTCCCTTATATATATATTTTCTTTTAGAGGTGTATAACCTAAATTCTCAAACTTTGAAGAATTGGTGCAAAAATCTAATGGCCCCTTTTTGGCATGAATTTCTTTTTATTGCCTTTAAATTTTTTTAGTCTCTTTTAAACCCCTTTGGACCCCGAATAATAAAATTCCTCAATTTTTAGGGCCGATATAATGGTGGCTTAGTATTCGCAAAGGCCAAATGAACCTTTCACACTCCTTTCCCATTTTCAAATAAAGCACACAAACTCACAAAATGGTTCTTATATGCAAAACTTTCTTGTCAAGTTTTATCGCTCTTGGTTCGTTTTTTAAGATAGGATTTAAGTGAAAACACCCAACCAACATGTGATAAGACAAGCAGAATAATCAAACAAATTCGTGTACGTGTGTAATAAACAAAATCAAGAGTCAAACAAATAGGAAGTAACACTTAATTACATCTTAATGACTCCAAATATTATAAAGCACGTGGATGAATTGACATATTGCCTCAAAACACTATCACGTAGTCACATGAAAAATGGAATGATGTTGTGACTCAGTCATTCTAAGTGTCTATCCATAAACGGTGTAAACAAAATACAAAATTCTTTTTGGATTTTTCAAAAATTTTATGAAAATAAAATCTTTTTGTATTTTTCAAAATATTTCAAAAAATGGAAAACATACAAAAATGATACATACTAGAAATAGGCAAATAATATCACCATGGAAAACATCCTATGCTACTAAACACGTCAAACCTCAATCGTTAGGTGCGTAGGGGTTTTCCAAAGGTGGTGCCAACTTATGAAAAAACTCCATCAAATTTTGTGAAGTTTTGACCAAAAACTTAACTTTCTCACCTAAGTGTGCAAACTCTCTCATGTAGTATCCATGAGCATGTAAATTATCATGTGTGGGTGCATGTGTGGTAGAAACATGTGTAGAAGAAAAACGTGACACATAACCCAACTTAAAGAAAAATTCCCTAAGGTGTCCTCTCCTCTTGCAATGGGAACAAACATAAATAGACTAAGGAACACCTCTCTTAACAAGTCTAGGACGTTCTCTCCTAAAGGGAAACGGATGCCTAGGTGGGTTAATTTTCAGGCCATGTGAATATGTCACTAAAGTGGGAATCGACTCGGGTGCGACGAATGAAGGAAGCACCGTCATGACCTTTTCCTAGCCCGTCAACTCTACCCTTATCGGGATTAAGAACTACCTTTTCAACCTTCTTAGGCGCGTTCTCCAAATTGACTTTGACCTCCCTGGCACGTTCGATATCACTCTCGATTTAGGATATACGTGTCGTCAGACTAGACACCGTGTTGTTCAAATCACATTTTTCCTTTCTTAAATCATCCTTCTCTTTCACAAAATTTAACACTCGATACCCTAAATCCCTATTATACTTCTTTGTTTTTAGGGTCTCGGTGTACAAATATCTAAATACTTTTTGGAGCTCACTTTCATCTCCACTTTCACACTCGTTTTCACCCTCACTCGAAACACTCAAATCATCCTCCTTGGGGATCTCACAAGAACTAATGCCCTCAACTCCATTTAAACTAGGTGTGTTAACCCGACTAGCTAAAAATACGACACACATATCGTTCTCTTTTTCATCACCCGAATCGAAAACCTCTATATCTCTATCACTAAGTGTGGCAGGCATAGCCACTTTCTTTCCCTCTATCCTAAGTATAGTGGCACACTCATATGCCTTATTCCCTTTACCCCCACACTCAAAACACGTCAAACTTTCAAAATTTTCCTCAGTCACCTTTTCCTTTTCTCTCATCTTTTCTTTCTCACCGCTTTCTTTGGCCTCTTTATTTTTCTCAAAAAATCTCTTATTGGAAGACTTATTTTTGTTCATGCTGAGAAATTTTTTAAATTTTTTTGCAAACAAGGCCATATCTTTAAAAGCAAAATCTTCCTCGTAATCGGACTCACAAACTTTTTCTTTCTTTTTCTTAAAATGAGTCTTTAAAGCAAAGCCTTTATCCTTAGCCTTAATGGTTTGAGGAAACATGCCAATCTCATAGGTTTGAAGATCTCCTACAAGTTCTTCTAACTTAAGTGATTTTGAATTTCCCAAAGAGTTCAAAACAGTGACTTTAGGAATAAAGAGTTTTAAGAGAGATCTTAAAATCTTTTTAATGACACGCGTGTTATCATTCACCTCACCCAAATTAAAATGGGTGTTTACAATGTCCAACAAACGTTCATAAGAATCATAAAAACATTCAGACTCAGACATGGTGATAGTCTCAAATTGGGTGGCCAAATTTTGAAACTTTTATTCTTTAACCGCGTTCGTACCCTCGTGTGTCAATTTCAAAACATCCCATGCCTCTTTAGACGTGGTGCATGTCATAATTCGACGGAACTCGTCGGGAGTGATGGCTCCAGAAATGGCCCTTAAACCCCATGAATAAAATTTAGACATTTAAGAATCATCTTCAGTCCAGGCTGACATGGGTTTTAAAGAGGTGATATTTTCAACGGTGACAGTGGGAGGATTCCATCCATTTTCGTAAAGCAACCAAACATGCTCATCAATGGATTTTAAACTAGATTTCATGCGAGCTTTCCATTAGGCATAATTTTTCCCATAAAAATAGGCACTTTATTTAATGAATGTTCTATTAGAAAAATTGCGATTTTTCACAAAACTATTTTTAAAAAAAAAATCAATATCACACAATTTTACAGAAAATAGGAACACGCGATAAATTGGCGCAACCTGCACTGATACTAATTTGTAAAATATGACGGTGTGATAATTGATTAAAATCATAAATTTTTAATTTGGCACAATTATTTAATTAGAGTCTATTTTTAAACCAAATTAATTCAGCCCCTAAATATGCAACTACGTGTCTGCGTGGGTCTACCCATAAATAAATAAAGCATGCGGCACAAATTTGAGGAAAAATCCCCGAAGGGCAAAACCTTTTATTTCTAGAATTTTGACAAGTTTACAAGACCATTGACTTACATACCACCTTGATTTCACCCACAAGAGTAACGCACGGTGTCTTCGTCAAACCTCCAAAGCAACGGCTAGAAATAAATCAGCAATGGTTCGCACATGGCTATACCACCAAGACGCACGGTCCAGACACGCAGTCTAAAATCTTCCCAAGGACTCCCTCCATAATAGCACGCAGCTATCCGATTGTAGAGTTCTCCCCAGAAATAATGATCAAAAGCAAAGTGTGTTCTTGAACACTAAAACAATTCACCAAAGCATATGGTATTTTTGTGAATTGAAAAACAAAAGGGATAAAAACCCTAAGAGAAGAAGTCAAAGAATTCTGCAGATTCATAGTTTTTTGTCTTTCAAAATGCTGGGACTTCTTAACGAAAACGAAACTATTTAATGAGTATTTATAGAAAATCGTGATGCCTCGATCGTTAGAACGAAAATGGGATGTCGCTCGAATGAAGGACAAATGGCATTTGAATGACATCGCACGACATCTCAATGTCATTCGAACGAGATGGGATCTCTCTTGAACGACTTGGGCGTCAAAATCGAGGAACGCTACACGAATTAGAAAAATTATTCCTTCTCAAATTTTGATGAAAAAAGTCCGCTCCAACACATAGAAAATATTTTGTAAAAGTATCCCAAAGCTCTAAGTGCAAAGTTAAGGAATTTAAAACATAATCTTATCAAAGTAAACTTTGCGGAGTCTTTTTGATGAAGAACCACGATATATTCATATCCGTTTTATGTAGATTGCTCTTTAACTTCTTTGACGGTTGTAGCTGTATACGACATATTTAATTGTGACAGAAATTTATAAAAATATGTCATTACAAATATCCCCCTATGTTTAAGCCGGAACATACATAAAAATTTGATAATTTGGATGTGTAAGAAATATTTTCTATTAATGCCCTCTTAGTGGGGAAACTCAACGTTATAAACAAAAACATGTTTTTTAATCCTTGGTATACACATCCTTAGGTGCCAATAAATACAATCGCAAACTCTACCTCATATTCCATAACAATGTGGTCTGCAAATAAAGAAAATTGAAAACTGTATATCATATTCCACAACTATGTGGTGATATACCCACGTATAACCTCGTCCTAGCTTGAGATGTGCTCGTCTTAGGCGGACTTTAAAAATTATGCACTCTATGAGGAATCTGGCATCAAGAGTCTCAAACTTGTTATCTTCTAAGACCGAGACCGTACAATATCTCTGTCTAACTACTTATCTCATCTCATCTGCCATCCTCTACAGCTGAGACATCATTGGTCCTATTATAAGCTCGTCCTGGCTAGATGTCTGATCAGTCGAGACCACACTCAACATTCTCCAGCCTATGACCGAATAGGACTCCATGGTCTCATACTCGGCTTGTCTAAGACACATGTAGACAACATCTCCACCACATGTGATACAATACTCCAACATGGACAGCCCACTTAGACAGACAGTTATAATCGAATCGCATGTGCATGTGGGCAAAATATTTACTTCATCATGAACTACATGTGATAGTGTCAGGTGGCTAACCTTATTGGGTATTATATATTGCACACACTTATTAAATGCATGGGAGGCACATTACACCACCCAAGATATATAAAGTGGTCTTCTTCAACAATGTAAAGGATCAATAATTCAGAACCTATCCATAATTTTGTTACAAACACAATAAAGAGAGAAAGTTGTGTGAACTGTAATGCTAAGGCCATTAGAGCCATTTTCATAGTGAAAGCTCACACACATTTGCACAGTGGTGTAAACTAGATGGTCGAACCTCTTATTTCATAGTCTCTTTCTCCATTACCTCCCCTCCTTCTTCATTTATATACTTGCTTAAACACCATTGTTGCACTTATAAATCTGTTATGTGTTGAGCTTGAGTTATCTTACTTACTAGTACTATATTTGGTTCCATCATGTGGTGATATTTCTCCATATTTAAACTGTTTCCTTTTTTCTAATAAAATTACACATAGGAAATATGTATCATCAAACATATATCAATGCTGAGCATAACCGATCACATTATCCAACCATATCACGCCATCTCTTTTAACTAGAAAATAATTATTTTCAACCTTAAAAAATTTCTTTTTGACCTTAATTCACTCGATTATTCAAAGGTGATTCTTTATGCACCGCCACTTCAAACTAATCATAATATCCTTAAAATCCAAAAATCCAAGTGTGTTCCTTTTCAAAAATTTCATTTGGACCTTCTCCGATATCGAAGTCATCACAATAAGATGCACACTCACTAGTAGTCCATGTGGAAATCCTTGATTAAAAATTAATAAAAACAACAATGTCTTGCATAATAATATTCATGACAATTGGTGGAAATACCTATCCAACCACCTAACCCACACTCGACACTTGCTTCTCTGAAGGATCATTGTCACCTAGATCACTATGCACTCCATTACTCCTTATGTTCAATATCTGTCAAGACTGGAAAAAACAACGTCAACACAAGAATCATTGTGACACAACTTATTTTAAATAGAAAAAAAAAACATAATTAATCATAATTTATTTGAAATTACTAAGAAAGATAATTATCGCTATATTTAATTGTTATTTACAATTATATATCGAATGGAAAAAACAGGTAATTCACTTTACACAAATTATAATTCAAAAAACTGAATTGTTCTCTTTATCTCCTTTCTCCAACCTCTCTTGTATCTTCTTTTAAGATGGTCCTAAAATAAGTATTAATTATGGTGGCTTAAAAAAATAAGACTATTATTTGAGGATTATTTATGAAGGGTTTAGATGTTGTTGAAATGGGTCTAAATTTTATATATAGTTTGAAACGTTGATCTAGAAATATATAAGACAATTAAAAATTTTGGTTCCTCATATGAACGATCCCTCACTTACATGAGCTCATTCTCGTTTAAACGAGATTGTGAAAATTAAAGTCCCTATCAATTTCTCCTAACTAAATCTATGCAACTCACTCCAACGATTCTTACATTATAACACTACAAACACTTCTAACTTTCCAACTTAAGTTAAAACAAAGGGAAAAAAAATCTTAAGGGCTTAGAACCTGAACGAATTTTAAAAATTACAAAGCCTAAATCTCTATTAAGGTCCTAGTTTAAAATAAATATCCAACTAAATAATTCTCTTAATACGATAAATATACTCGATTAACATGTATTAAATACATATAATTCCAGGTAAAGAATTATTTAAAATTCAGGGGTATTATAGGATATCCGTGAGATACCCTATTTCCTTCCATGACTTATCACATCACACAAATATTTATAGCATCTAACTACATTAGCTATTATTCCAAAACTACATGATTAAATAGATGAAATATTGAGCCCTTAATTGTGAACCCGAGCCCTGCTTATCTACCCTAACATATCATTTTGAGATAAGTATATATCTCTCCTTTCGTCACTGGTCCAATGAAGAATCTTTGAAGAGACCATAAATTATCTAGGATTTGATAATAAAAATACATGACTACATGGGATCAATACTGAGTTCATGTTCTTGATAATTATTGATACAAAAAATTACCTACTTACATGGACCAATCAGAAAAATACATGTGTCATCCACTATGGAAATAATCCTAGTCAGCAAGGCATAACCGCTGACCAATGCCTGGAATATAGACCAACAGCAGGAAACTCAACCAACAGTAGGGAGGCCGACCAACTTTATCAGTAAAATGTCAATAGCCAGAAACATTATGGACATTATGTACTAATGTAAATGGCTAAAATATAAAGGTATTCCTTCCTTTAAAACTCCATCTCTTTGTCTACCTTTTGGTCTATAAATACGTTGTACTCCCTTCATCAATGGCAAGTGATTGAAAGGAAAATAGAAGGCAATAAGAAGCACAGTGGACGTAGGCTTTTCTCCACAGCCAAGCCATTTTAAAAATCTTTGTGTATATTTATTTTACTTACTCATATTTATCTCTGATTAAATAATTAGATCTATTCTAACTTTTTGTGTGAAGAGACTGGCGTCGCCTGTGGGAATGTATTACTAAATGTTTTCACCCATTCATTCACCAGCCTCCCATAAATGACTGACATTCCTGAATCTAGTGCCAGAAAAGATGCCTACCCACCCATTCCATTTATTCCTCCAACAAATAATGATCTAACTGGAATCTTGGATAGTCTTGCCCGAGGACAGGAGGCTATGTAGGATACGATCAGGAAATTGTCCCAATAGACTACAATCTGAATCTCATGTCTTGTCTATTCACAGGAATAGGAATATGCCACCACCGCCTCCAAGAACTAGCAGGCACAACCAATCCTGGACTACCAGGGACACATCCTACTGTCCAAGGGAAAGTTCTTATCTTAGGACTTCAGAGTCTTATAATGAGAAATCCTTTACTACTGAAATATTAAGTGCATTAGAAAGACTGAGCATATCGTCTCCCTTTTATTGTCTGGGACCCAGAGGGAATAGAAATATTCATAGGGAATTGTCGAGGAATAATCGATGACCAGTCGATCAACGTGAGGGCTTAGCCCAATCCAGATCATATTTACGATGATCTATCTATGCCAAGTAGACCTCATAGGAGGAGAGCTCAGCACACAATTAGTTAGAATAGCCGAGCTACCACTCGTAAATATGATTTTGGCAATAATATATGGAAGGGATCTATTCAATGATTGGAAGATAGGTTGTGGGGGATGGTAAAGGCAAAGAACCCTTTGCAACGAAGCTTTGTGAAAGGGTCTCCTTTTACCCAAGCTATTGTGGATTTTCCTACCCCGCCAAAGTTCAAAGCTCGTATGCTTATGCCCAAGTATGATGGGAAAATAGCTCATATTCTTCATATAGAGTAGTATCAAGTATCAGCTAATATTTATGATGTCCCTAATGAGATAAGATACAAGGCGTTCTCAGCTACAATCACATGCCCTGCTCAGATTTGGTGAAACAGCCTTCCTCATGGACAAATTTCTAGTTTCAACTAGCTTGTCGAGTTATTTATTGGCAACTTCTACTTCAGAGCTAATTCGATAAAAAGAGTAGCTCACCTGCTAAGCGTTAGGAAGAGGGTAGAAGAAAGTACAAGGGAGTACATTACTCGCTTCAGTAATGAAAAGTTATAGGTCAGTAATTACGAAGAAAAAATAGATATTATAACCATCATGAGTGAATTGCTTCCCGAGAAGCATTAACACACACTTGCCAAAGATCGTCCCAAGATTATGACTAAATTAATGGATAAAAAATCCATGATAGTGAGTGCCAAGTAAGCCATAGAGGCAAAATAAATCTTGAGTAGTCTGAGGGAAAAACTGAAAATAAGGAGCAGAAGGAACACAAGGAGGAGAAGGATTTAATGCAAAAGAAGATTAAATACAGGCTCAGGAAATGCAATAAATACAGTCCATTAACGATGGGCATTCACCACGTTTTGGAGGTAATTAATAACAACAAGGAGGTACATTGGCCAGAGAAGCTAAGAAAACCTACTGGGACCATGGGCATACTCCAAATATTATGAATCTCATAAGGACCATGGGCATACTACAGATTGTTGTATTGCTCTACAAAATGAAATAGAAATTCACATTCGATGAGGAAAACTTGACAAGTTTGTTGATCGATAGGACGACAAAGGATCTCGGGGTGGTTAAAATCTACATGCAAGCCCAGGGAAGAGAAGAAAAGAATCCATGAAGATGATCCTGAAGATGATCTTAACTTTCTTAAAAAACCCAAAAAACCAGAGTGTGTCTTACTTACACTTAGTTTTGGTACCTTTGATTGTCAGATGATTACAGGAGGAGATGATAGAGGTGGAGATCACACTGCTGAGAGAAAACCTTACCTCAATGAGGCTCTATCTTATTGTTACAACAAACGGATCAATCTAGCCAAAAAACATAGGTTGAGGAAGGTGAATAAGGAAAAGTTGGTAATTAGGTTTTCCAAAAATGACTTGTTAGGACCATTTTCCTTTGCCTAAGATTAATCAACTTGTTGATGCTACGTCAGGACATGAACTATTGAGTTTTGTGGATGCATATTCTATTTATAATAAAGGTTATACGTGGGTTAGAGGTTACGACCAGTTTCAACCTACGACACACACACACACACACACACACACACACACACACACACACACACACACACACAGAGAGAGAGAGAGAGAGAGAGATAACCAAAGAGGAAGAAGAAATCCATTGGAGAACTGATCCAAGAACTCAAGGTTTCCCACCAAGAATAACACCAAAGCGTAGATCGCGATGAGAGGATCAACTACATACCCATTTTAGTCCGAGAAACTGAAATCCATTCCAAGGCAAGTGTTTATCTTTCTCCTCTTTTAGCATTTATTATTCCTGATTAATTTAGATTAAATGATATGAAATTTTTATAATGAAAACTAGTGTTTAATTTGATTGATTTGTAAAGAAACCCCATGAATTGGAGATAGGTCGGCATGTAGAAGAAATTCCTTTCTTAGAATTGTGAATGTTAGTAATTAAATGTTGGAATCAAAAAATTAATTGCGGGGTTTTGAATGATTAGAAATTTCTGGGTTCATATCAAAGAGATTTATAAGAAATTAAGTAATTTGTTGGATTCCCTTGATTCCATAAGGATTTAACCTCTAATTTGTGTTAGGAAGTGTCCTATGGTAATTTAGAATAGTTTAGAAACAATTACATTAGGATTGGGTTAAGTTTGGAATGAGATTAAAGAATGAAAATTGGAGAAAAACGAGTTTGGGGAGGAACATGGCAAGTTCGAAAATTTTGTTTCGAAAAACTGCCAAGGTCGTTCGAATGACATTTTCAACGACCCTTCTAACAAGTTGCTGAGTTCATTCAAAGTTGGAACTTCGTTCAAATGAGAATCCTAGAACTTTTAACGAGATTCCGTAATGGGTTTTAGGTTCTGTTCAAGTTAAAAATCATCATAGGTTTATCCAAGTGAGTCTATTGACCTACGTGAGTAACGGGTGAATTAAAATCCAATGTTTTAGGGAATTAAAGGTGTAATGATACTTGAAGTAATGAGCTTTTATGGAAACCTAGGAGAGATTGTAAGTCCTATAGAGTTTATATATAATTGAATGCCGTTGAGAGTAGAGACGTTAATATTACTTACGTATTATGGTAAGTG
The DNA here is from genome assembly GCA_949130495.1 of Sambucus nigra. Classification (NCBI taxonomy): domain Eukaryota; kingdom Viridiplantae; phylum Streptophyta; class Magnoliopsida; order Dipsacales; family Adoxaceae; genus Sambucus; species Sambucus nigra. The sequence goes on along the minus strand of CASBWL010000200.1, from coordinate 164,248 downwards.
GGTTGCGTGAATGCCTCTTAAATTAAATAAGTTGGGACCATGCTTATTACTTGGAATATTATGTGTATGACATACCTAGCTACTGGCTATCGAATGGAGGTTAGCGTGTTATGGACGGCCATATCTTATGTGCCTTCGGGGGATTTTCAGTCGTACCACTACAGCATCGAACCTAGGTATGGTCTATATCTCTGAGAACGATAGTGGTGACGGTCGTATGGCTGCATAGGTATGTGCATAGCCCATTGACTTGGGACAATGTTTGCCACCAAATATCTTTATATGTTTTATTGGTTCTTGAGAGATTGAAACTTTTGTCCTTTATGCGCAAGCGTTTGCAACGGGACTAGATATCCGAGTATACCTAGCACTAGGGTTTCTTAACCATGAGTGCAGTATCGATTTATATATATATATATATATATATATATATATATATATATATATATATATATATTGTATGTATACATAGAAATATTTTATATGTGTATACTGAGTTCCTATTCTGTGTTTCATGTTGACTACTTTATTAAAGTGTATATGTATTGGGTCACCAGTTGAGAATTAAGAATGTTACGAGAATGAGTTAAGACATCTATAAACCTATTCGTAAATGATGGGAATATATTGACTTCGGGTTGATTATATATTTTATCAGGCATAATGGTTAAGCTACGTATAGTCAGGTAGAGTATCGAGACTAATATGGGTAGCTAGGCTCGCTAGGTGTGCACATTAGATGAGAGGTGAGCATACCAAGTGAGTACACTAAGTTAACATGACTAATATTATGATAATTATTCAATTTAAGAACTTGTTATATTTAAATTGTTTTCTACTCGGACTCTGACCCGTTTTTTGGCAAATCTCTTTTTCTGTTTTATTATTTTAGGTGCTCAGCCACAGAGGCACCAGACTTAGGAGATTACATTCATTTGTCGACTTGTAGCTGATGTGAAAGTTACAGGATATTGCTTGTAGATGCTTCTGAGTCTATTTCTCCTTATCAATTAGTCATTTATTTATGTTGGACATGTCGTCCATCCTATTTTACAGTCATATATTTAGAGTTGTTTTATTTTATCATTAGACTTTGATTTCATGTTATTGGTTTATTGTATGGGATTTTGACCGGAAGTGTTTACTCCAGTTCTGTATTTAAATTCAGTTAGTTCTTTCATTACTGCTATTGTGATGTATGGTGATGATTAAATATTTTCCCTTTACATATCATGATTAATAAAAAGATAAAATTTTGACATAAACCTTTTTAAATATTAGGTGGTTAGCTTTTATTAAATAAAAATTGATGATTTTCGACAGTGATGCATAATCTAAACCAACCGGATATTCTGGTTTAATTTTATAAAGGACTGATCACACGGTATTTAATTTGGCGGGGTGTCACGGCATCCTCCCAAAATCGAATGGAAACAAACGAAAGTAAGCCCTATTTTAGAAAAAGTTCACGAATGTGAAAAACATTTTAATAGAATAAGACTAATTTTTTATAATTTTGTCTCTTCTCAAAACAAGTAGTAAAATAAATTTCAAATCAATTATTATTTTCTACACGATTCACTTCGATTTCGTACTTGTCCAAATATCTTAGTGTAAAATCTGTTTAAATTAATTAATATTGTTTATATGAGCTTCAATCTATGTCATATTACATATTCTTTCTCATTTGGTTTTGGTATTAGAAATTGATGAATTGACTTTGTTATCACACGTGTATATGAAAAATGAAATTTGCATCACTCGAAAGTGGGGCATTGTAAATGATTTCATCCATTTTTTTGGCATATAATTTTTAATTAATCGACCTAAATGATTTTTTCTGATGTCATTATACAACGGTTTAATTAGAAGCACCTTAATTAGTGCTAAAAAAAACTCCCACTCCCACTCCCACTCAAACCGTTCAATTCCAAAACCATCTAAATCTCACCTCATCACGATACCCACTCCTCCATATCTAACGTCCCCCTCGATCTTGTGACACCCCGCCTAATTAAATACCGGGCGATCACTCCTTTATTAAATTAAATCAAGGTAAACAGTTGGTTCATTCTCAGCATCACTGTCGATAAAAATACATTTTTCAATTTAACACCCTAAATAATTAAGCTAAGTGTCAAAAACCATTTTCATACATACTTTCCAAATTATAATTAAAGAAAAATATTTATTTATTTTTTAAAAAAAACATTTCTACAATTAAGAATCACATCACAATAAACCAAATAATATAATACATTCGCCAATCGAATGCCAGCATATGAAAACTAAAGTCACAAATCCAAACTGAACAAATCCCATAGAACAATACTGGAAACAACTGAAATATAAATGTCCCAATAACAAATGAAATAATGGAAAGGGCCACACATGCCCAATAAATGAGAATGCTAGAAATGGAGTCAATAAAGGAAGTCGTCTACGCAAGTGACCTGCAACTTCCACCTAAGCTGCAGCGCGTTCCTGCCAAGAGATCCTAAGCAAATCGCCCCTGTGGCTGGGCACCTGTAATACATATATATATATATATATATATATATATATATATATATATATATATATATATATATATATATACAAGAGAGAGAGAGAGAGAGAAACGGGTCAGAGCCCGAAAGTGTGTTTGATTTAAAATACGTTTAGCAAGTATTTAAATTGATACAGGCCAATGCAACAACATATTAGTGCGACGCTCTCTTGAGAAAATCTCACCTCTCTTCTAATGTGCACACCGATCGCACTAACCTTCCCAACGGTTTGTTTTATCATTTATCGCACTAGTCTTTCTAAAGGATTTAACTTATCTTAGATTACTCGTAAAATTTACAATTCACGATTTCCGTTTTTAAAAAGGATGTTCCAATCAGTAACCAAAGTTCTCCATTTTTTTAACTTTATAAAATCAATAAAGTTTTCCAGCGACATAATATACTTTCTCATAACAAGTATTCATAATTTATAGTCCAGAATTATTTCTCACTTACTACATTACAGCAACAGTTTAAATTCCCTAATTCAGATATATATATTAAGCACTCGTATAATATATATATATATATATATATATATATATATATATAAACAGCACCAACATACAAACTATGGTGCAGGCATACTCTGCTATCCAAGCCCCGTATCGGTCATACTAAGGGGTATACAAGTTCGGAATCACTCTCGAACTGTAATAACATATATACACAAAACAAGATTGAGGCGAAGCATAGATTCCAAGTCTCTAAGAGGTCAGTACATGCCCTCACGTCTCTTAGAACCGTCTGAACTATCAGTCTGATAGCCTGTACCAAGGATATCTATCTTCTAGGGTACAAGTCAATATCCCCCATAAAGGTCCCATCGAGATAAGACTGTCCCAGCGCGGTAACCTCAGGGATAGCAAGTAGCGCGGGTACGTTTTTCACACGTATATAATATATGTATACACAACCATATAAACATACCACTTATCATTATATTAACATAGGTTTCTCTCATCACCCATAATTATGATATTTATCCTTAATATTCACATTAAGTATTTTATATAAGGTTCCGTTACTAACCTTAACTCGAAGGGTCTTTCCAACTCATTTCGTGACACTCGTGAACTCTATCCTCACAAATCTGAAATTCATTAAGTGTCTTTATTGGGTTCCAACGTAACTCTCTTACGCACATCACCCTTTAAATTCATAAATTTACCAACCTAAAGTAAATATCCCATAAATACCATTCTCGTTGAAGATTAAAGGTCCCAACATTTATTCATATACCCTACTGGTCCTCAATGTCTCCCAAATCATTTTATCAAGAATGCCCAAGAATTATATCACGACAATTTGAATTTAACTCATTTAAAGAGGGAATTAGGAGTCTTCCAGGAGGGGTCGATCGATCGAAGCTTGGGGCTCGATCGATCGAACCTTCTATCGATCGAAGCTCTAGGCTCGATCGATCGATCAAGCAGGTCTGCGAAAAATTCTGCAGAATGCAGTTGCGGGTTCTACTAAATTTCTTCATCCAAAACCATGTTTTTCCATTCTAATCGTCCCAAAAATCCTACTACTATCATTATAACAATATACCAGATGTTTATAACGTAAAGCATGTGTATATCTAACATTAAACATGGATAATTAACCCAAAATCCCATCTAATCATCAAGAACCCTAGAGTTTTCCTAATCAAGGTTCTAATCTATTTTTACCAGAAATTCCTTCTAATATATCATCAAAATTTCGTGGGTTATATTCCTCTACATGGCAAGGGTTCCAGAATTCCCATATAATCAAAACTACATGGATTTTCCTAACACAAATTGGGTTTTCTTCCATAGTTTTCATATCTAATAAATCCTAATCTAATATGAAGATTGCATTAATGGAAATACGCAAGTTAAATACTTGCCTGGGATTTTCAGAAGTCCGGTTTGTAGATGAATCCGGTGTGGTTGCGTTCCCCTTCTCGCGATCTACGCGTTGGTGGTGGCGGCGGTGCAAACCGGTGACTTTTTGTCCTTGAATTGCATTGGAGCTCTCTCCTCTCTTCTCCAATGTCCGTCACTTGATTTCTGGATATTCTAACCCTAAAGGACTAACCTAGATGGCTGATATAGGCTGCTAAATTTCGTGGGTTTAATTACCCAAAAAGGTGAAATGACTAACTTGCCCTCACGGGGTACCAATTAGGCCTAAAAACTCTCCGAGACCCAAACTAAACCCCCGGGTACACTTTTCTGACTATCTCGACCCTTCCGGATGCGTTGGCGCACTCAAAACGACCGTACGAATAACTTATAAAATATTCACTTTTTATTTAACAAAATTAGTCTTGGCGTGACACGGGCACGTCCCGACTTAAATTTCCGAAATAGTCATTTAATTCACTCATGACATTCAGTATAACCAATATAATATATTACTATGCTCATTAGTAATATTCAACAAGTTTCCCATAATTACTAACTCTCGTCACGTTAATAATTATAACATAATTAATTTCTGAATTTTTATTAAATAATCATTCACATTAAATTTAATAAATCCTCAAATTAATATAGCATAAAAATACGGGGTATTACATATCTCCCTTTTCATCATGACATTCTTTCTAAAGATCAATTTTTTTGTTCCCTTCCCTTTTAATACCAACTAACTTAAGTTTGGCTAAATTTTCTGCCACACCCTATGATAGATTCTAGACAAAGACATACATGACACTGTAATTTTTTTGGTATATGTAAAATATTGTAATTTATTACATATTCTTTGGATTCATTGCATTTTCTATATAGATTTCATAAATTTGATATTCTGTTTTGCGTCCTATTGATTTCATTTATCCATATGTACCTGTTTGGAATTTATGTCGTCCTATAATGGAATGCCATTTTCGTATTTGATAAAATTCCATTATTAAACACTTTATTTCACACAAATTATCCATTTATTGTTACTTGTGTTTGGTATTTTTTCCTTAATTCACATGACAAGAATTTTAACAAATTAAATTATTGGACTCAAATGGTTCTTGTTGAACTTAAATGCAGCTCTATTTTCACTTCATCATTATGAAAAGTTGTCGCCTCTTCGCCCCAAATCACCATAAGCCTTTAGATAATCACATAGGGCATGTTATTTTACATTTATACCTAGATATGTCTACTTTAATTTGCATTTAAAGCCCAGGCGTCCTCACCTTGATCCTGCTCACTAAACCTAGCTTGGGGAATCCTTGATGCACACATATACATATACACTTCCATAAATATATCCACATAATTATAAGAGGGAAAAATATGCCATGCCTTTGGTGTTGGGAAACTTATACAAACTCATGCAACAATTGATATATAGTCACATTTAGTACTTGACAAAATCTTTTACTAATACCCAATAATTATATAATAAGATGAATTTTTTTATTGAAATAGATTTCATAATTGAAGATTTCCTTGAAACTCCAACTAATAAACACAATACTTTTATATATACCTCTTTTAGATGTACTCCTTTTGGTATTGTTATAAATCTCCACCATATACAAAAGACAGTGAAGTCCAATAAAAAAATATAAAAAGGTACACCTTATTATCGAGGTTGGGTTTTGTGCCTAGTGGGTGGGTATAAAGACAACATTCGTATGTACCTTTTATAGTGTGTTTGATTTGGTTCTCGAGCTTGGGTTTTGTGACCACTGGGAGGGTATACTTTGTTTTAGTATAATGTCTTTTTTTACTAATAAGACATGTTATAGTATTAATTTTATTAGAGCACTATGACTCTACAACTTTATAACACACATTACTATCAAATAGACCTTTGTATTAATAATATCCGTGTCAAATAAAATTAGATTGCCTAAGCATCATGCACTATTGTAAAAGAAAGTACTTTAGATATAATAACATACCATTAATAGTTCCACTTAACAAAGCAAGAAGACATATCATCAAATTCCTATGATGTCACATCTCGGGCGTGCTTACATGTACACCAGTTTGACAACTATTAGGAAGAAACTGATTTAAAAAATCTACAGGCTGTTTGATAATACATCTTAAAGACTATATAAAAAAATAAACTATTTGATTTAAAAGATAATGTGAACAGATTTACTAACAAAATTAATCATTGAGCAGGGGAAGTTGAAGTCCATAAGTAATGTCGACACGTGTTTACAAAGTAACCAATATATCGAATTATTGGAAAAAATGAACACTGCCAATAGAAATGAATTACAATATTTTTCACCAAAATATACTTGACCTCTAGCTTTTGACATGCCTAAATTCTCTAGTAGGAAAGCAAGTAAAAACATTTTAACCATTTGATCGTGTTATAGTTCACATCGACATATGATGATACTATATATATATATATATATATATAGTGCGATAACATCTTCAAGATGAGTGTAAATGATATAAGGTATCATTTATACTATAATGGAATTCATACAAGATACACTACGTGGAATTGGCATGGGGAAGAAGAAAATAACGAAGAGTCGTTAAGTGAGGAATATGATGATCTTATCAATGAAGACCATGGAATTAATATTGATGATGTTGCGAACACAATAGATATGCTCCAGGCTTTAAATGAAGACCTCACTAGAAATCATAGTGATTTTCCAAAATTTTATTAGAGATGCAGAAAATACCTTGCATAGAGTTTGTAGAAAGTATACTAAGTTGGCAAAAATAGTGATATTATTCAATATAAAAGCTAAGAGTGGACGGTCTGACATGAGCTTATCGAATGTGCTTACGTTATTCACATATATGCTACCGGAAGACAATGAATTGCCTTTATCTACTAGGGAAGCAATGAAAAATTTATTTGCATTTGGGATGGAGTATCAAAAAATACATGCTCGTCTTAATGATTGCATACTTTATAAAAAAGAATATGTGAGTGCAATACTATGTCCTACTTGTAGAATACAAAGGTATAAAGTCAATAAGAGTGTAACTGATGGGGGGAAAGTGTACCTGCAAAAGTACTTTGAAACTTTCCAATTATCCCAAGAATCAAACGGTGATTTCAATCCACAAAGAAAACAAAATATTTAATGTGGGATGCTAATGTTAGAGAAACTGATGGTCAATTGTGTCATCCAGCAGATTCGCCACAATGGAAGCTGATAAATGAGAAGTGGGGTGAGTTCTCAAAGGAATCAATGAACCTTAGAACTAGGTATAGCTATTGGCTGGTTATGTTGAATACTTATAACCTTTCATCGGAGTTATGCATGAAACGAAAGCATACTCGATTAATGTTATTGATATCGTGCCCTAAAGAACATGAAAATGACATTGGTGTTTACTTACAACTACAAATTGAGGATCTAAAAACATAAAGGGAGGTAGGAGTAAGGTCTTATGATGCATACCGACAAGAATATTTTACACTAAGGGATGTTTTGTTGTGTAAAATTAATGTTTTCCATGCATAAGGGAATTTGTCGGGTTCTACTACAAAGGGATATGTAACAACCCATGCATTTGAGCGACTATTTTATATTATTTTGCCTGATGGGCTAATTTTATAAAGTAAGGGAAGTTGGAGTAAATATTATTTCCCATGATATTAAGGGATAATATTTACTATGTTTTGTCTATTTACCGTCATGAGAAGGTAAATAGCATTATATTGTGTTTTATTGCGTCGTTATATGTTAAACGACGGTTATGACTCACATTTAAATTGGAGCCTAATTAATGAATTTGGAACACAAAAATAGTTCACATTTTTCTGAATGCCAAAATAGGGGGTGTGGTTGTTTTTAGAATAGTCGAGATAGTCGAAATAAGTGTCAAGTTGTATTTTTGAGTTTCGGGCATTTTTAACGGGTTATGACTCAATTATGTGGTTACGAGTCATTTTAATGGTGTATTAACATTTAAAGGAGGGGAACTAATATTTTAAGACGCGGTTAAGTCTCCCACCCGTTTTATTTTCTCAATCTTGTGTTAAAATCCAAGAGAGAGAGAGAGAGAGAGAGAGAGAGAGAGAGAGAGAGAGAGAGAGAGAGAGAGAGAGAAGAGAGAGTTGGGAGAAAATGGGAGAAAAGAGAGAAAAATGGAGATTTAGGGTTGAAATCCGTTGCTACCGGAGGAGGATCCGAGACTACAAACTCGAGGAAAGTTTCTTACTTTATAGATATATATTTAATGTGATGAAATTTCATGTATAGTTAGTTTTTGGAGATTTACACCATTTATGGGTTTTGGGTGTTTTTGGTGTATATCCCTTAAATCCTTGTTTTAATTTGATTTGAGGATAAAATATAAGTTAGTTGCAGTATAGAAATGATTTAGTTTAAATAATTGTTGTTGATGTTGGAAGAAATCAAGAATTTGAGGGTTTTGGGATTTTAGGGTTCTTCAACCCGTAGCCCAAACTGGGCCAATTCACAGGGCCGAATGGATTCGGCTCCCAGACGAATCGATTCAGTTAGGGGGCAGGATTCAGTATTGGGAGAACGAATCGATTTGGGTTAAGGCCGAATCGATTCGGGTTTAAGGCGAATCGATTCGCAACCAGGGGCTAATCGATTCGGCCCTAGGGCGAATCGATTCGGTTACCCTGTTTTTGTGAAGTTTTTCTAGTTTTGTTTTAGCACTTTTCTTTTAGGTTCAAGTTTTAGGAACCTTCCTTTGGGAAGTAATGGGGAGTCCTAGAGGGTTGTTTTGGGTAGACTAATGTCCTAGGCTAAAATGGGATAATTGACCTTACCCCGAGGGCTAGTTGATGTAGGTTAATGTCCGAATGATATAGGAAGTTAACCTAAAAATAAATTAGAGATAAAATGTGAATGTTGAGACTTTTGGGAGTCAATTATTGAGGAAGACTCATTTTATGACTTATGGTTTTGTGTTGAACTTTTGGAGGCTAGTTTGAGGATAATGGAACTTTGAGTCTTAGGTCATTAATTACATATGACTTAATGAGAATGAAATACATATTCTAAAACATGGTGCTTAATGAATAAGTGCAAATGAATGATTTTTGAAAATGTAAAATATGATGTTTTCAAAAGGAAAAAAGTAAAGTTTTTCATAAATGTTAATTTATGGATACACACCTCTCTAAATCTCTATCATAAGGGAAGTTCGCGCGTGTGGTGAAGCCCCTGGCTAATGAATGTAGGGTGGATATAGTCCCTAGGCCATATGAGTGTTTATTGTTTTTTCTGCGCTGGTGAGGTGATTCTGGGTGTGGTCATGACTCTCCCGCTGGCATATGTCCGCTTCCCGACGTTTCGATAGGATCGGAGGTTATCTTGGTGATAGGCCCTGGAAGATGATAGCCATTTAGGGGCGCGCACAGTGGGGAAACCCAGACGGGCGGTCTTAGAGAGCGTTATATGATATGATATATAACTATGGTTAATAATGTGGAACATTATTATTATTAAAACATTTTATATTAATGAAATGGCTTTAATTTACATTTACCGGATGGAAGAAGGGAAATGGGACGTTAAATACATTTTCTAGATGGAAGAAGGAAAATGGATGATATGATATGAAAAGGTTAAAGCAGTTTTTATGATAATAAAACTTGCTTTAAATTATATATATTTTTCGGATGGAAGAAGGAAAATGGAAAGTTATGAAATGAAAGAAAAGCATTTTTATGTTAATAAAACTTGCTTTTAAATATGTATTTTTCCTGGATGGAAGAAAGGAAATAAAACTGGTGAAGGAAGTTTTGAAATGAGACTAATTGGTAAACATTTGATAAAATGATTTGCCATATATGTATTTCCTAAAGAAATAGGAATTGTGCCTTGTGATGGTGAATGGATTTATTTTGTATCTCCTTGAGTAGCTGTAGATGAGACCTCCCACACACACACACACACACACACACACACACACACACACACACACACACACACACATATATATACACACACACACACACACACACACACACACACACACTAGGGTATGCCCGTGTCTGAAGGCACGCTAATAATTTTGAAAAACGTAAAGTCGTGCCTTAGTATGACGGAAAATGCCCTCGCCAAAGCTACGGTTGATATTGAGTTCGAAACACAAGAGAAACTTCTTTATATATGCATGTGCCCAAAGGCACGACGAAAATTCCAAAGTACGTAATTACAAACCGATGAAAATTTTCAAAGTACGTAATTACAAAACGGTGAAAATTTCATTCCCCGACAAAATTTCCAAAGTACATTATGTTTTTTAAACATTCACGTAAAGCTTTTAAAAAATGGTTGAAAATAGTTTTGAAATGTTTATCGTTTTTCTATTAAAAATATCTTTAAAAAATTTAATAAAAAACTGAAAAAAAAAAAAATAGGATTGTCACTATTTTTTCTGTTAAAAAAATTAAAAACCACAGTGAGAAAATAAAAATAAAAATAATTTTTATTATTATTTTTGGATAAAAAACTATTTTTATCTCCAAATACTAATAATAAAATAATTTATTTTTAAAAGAATTTAACACCCATTTTGTTATTTTTCAATAAAGATGAGTAATTTATAATATTTTCTCAGGGAGGGGTGATAAATATTTGCTCCAATAAAATATTTTCAATAAAGCGGAATTCCCTTGCCTAAAGGCACGGAGAAAATTTTCCAAAGTATTAAGTCAGGTACAATTTAAGTTAAAAAGATTTTTTTATTTAATAGAAATAATTATAAAACAATTTAAAATTTTTGGGCAAAATTTTCAATTTTTTATAGGACTATGCACCCTGTTTAAGAAAGAAATAAAAAAAACTTCAACAACAAAATTAATAGTCCTTAATAAAAGTGTGCGTCGTTGATTGGTATATTGAGAGCATTGTTGTGATGATTGTCTGTACTTAATGAATTCAATATGTTTTTCCAAAATATTGAATGTTTAAACAATTATCAAGTTTTTTACTTCATAATTTTAGAGTCCTTTTATGGCCATTTTTGGCATTTCAATATAACTATTATATTCATATCATACACAACTCCTGTACAAAAAACTTAGCTCACTTGCTGATCAGTACCAAAAAAATAAATTACTTGCATCAATTAAATATGAAACCCCAATTGCCAAATCAAGTACTAAATGAATTGTAAGACCAACAAACTAAATGAAACCCCAATTAAATATGAAACCCCAATTGCCAAATCAAGGTGAGCACCCATGGCCTTGTTCATTGGTTGTGGTCCGCACCTCAGAACCTTAATATCAGAGGTAGGTGTAGGGCAATGGTCTTGGATCATTTCCTTGGATACAAACCCAACCCCACCTTTCCACACTTCAGGTGGTTGGTTCAGTATGTAGTAAACATTGAATTGATATGGGTAGTTTGTAGCAAGTCCATTCAATTCCTCCTTTAGAAGAATATCCTCGAATGTAACATTAGCATAAATGAGATCCACCTTAGTCGTATCTTTTGGGTTTTCTAATATAGCTCTGGCAACCTGGAACATTGGAGTAATTTCAGAACCCCCTGCAAAAGAATTCTAAATCTTGTGACTTCACCAGGTTGATACCTGAAACGACCTTTGGGTCCCTTTACAGCCATGTAATCACCAAGACGGATCTCACGAAAATGGTGGGACATCGTTCCTTGCGGATACATCTTTATAACTAACTCAAAGTATCCAACATCTGAGTCCAACGTATTTTGAAACGAACAAAAACATATTTTGAAACCATAAAACTTTACCGATTAGTAGTAAAATAACCTGCACAAAAAAGAAAAAAGAAAAATCTTGAGTGAGAAAGGTGAGAGGAAAGAGTGAGCAAGCGGATAATATCCAAAACCACAAACAGTAATAGGAAACCATAAACTAAAAAAAGTTTAGAGGAGAAGACATTATACATTTAATACTTACTTTTCTAACCATGCCATCTACCATATTTTTTAGCTTAATTCTAACATCAACAGAAAACATATGATACCCTAAAAATGCATTTCTATGTGCCCCAAACAATGAAATTCATCGTTTCTAAACTATTCAAAGTCATTCGCTCATTCTACGTGCTCCAGTGCAAAAGAAAATTATGCATCTACAACATCGATTATATCTTTTTGCTCAACAACGCTAGAGCAAAGTATAAAAAAAGACTCACTAAAGATAAACCTGAAAAATCTGACATTGCAATCCATAACAACTTACCTACGATTTTTAAAAATCATCAAACAACAACCTTTACAAATAAACATGGGCATAGGAGGGGAATTAAACATAGAAGTAGAGTTGATATTAGTTAAACACTGCCCAAGGCAGTTGTGATTTAAACTCTATAGCTGTTGGCACACGTGGCCTAATAAAATAGAAACCAAAGAGTCTTGAGATGCGTAAATGAACGAAAGCCTCTCTTTAACAGAAACTAGTTTCTAAGATGGTAAAAAAGGAATCAGATACCTTAATAAATTGAGTGGCCTCAAAACTTTATGTGATGTTAATAGATTTACCATAAACCCATAGTGAATGCATCAAACCTATCATCGTCAACAAATAGATAATTGTAAAGAAGAGATAGTTAAAACAAAAAAGTACTATCCAAATACCAAACAGACAGAGTCTTGGAATACATGGATTCATGGAATCATTTTACTTGGGTACTTTCATAGAACCATCATAGAAAATGTTGTTCATCTAGTTTGCATGATGAAAAGGATGACGTAGAGGGAAAGTTGGGAACTAAGAACGTGAACATAAAATGAAGAAATAATAGCGAGTGTATGAAGTGCGATCCTTATAATATTGATGTTTTATCAATTTTTTTAGATAGCCATATGCTTGAACCATCATTTTTGCATGTGTTTTAGAACTTCAATTAGTTTAGATGCAGAAATTTACGGTTCTGAAATATGTTTTGGACTTAACAAAAAAAAAACACAACACCCCCCATTACATTTCAACCAAAGAAATAAACAAATTTTCACAATAAATTCTAAGATAATAAGCAAGACACCAAATCAAGCACCCCCATGTGGATATTTTTCAAACACTTGGTATGCATTCATAAATATTCACTATTTTAACACATCTGTGCCTTCAATTTGCCAAATGGAATTCTCTAATTTTCAACTCCTAAAAATCAAATATATAACAAATTTCTAATTATACAACAAAGACCCTCCTCGACAAAAAAAAATAAAAAAATCATATTACCGTAATAAACATTAAACAAAATAAATTTCATTTACCTGTGGAGAGATACCCAAACTAAACGACCCAAACGAAGAACCAAATCAGTTTCATAAATTTGTGCCAGAAAACTAACTCCATTAAAACGAAGCTATAAAACCAGATCTGTGTTGATCAAATATGACCCTCGACCAAAAAACTATATTATCGTAATAAACATTAAACAAAATCAGTTGCATTTACCTGTGGAGAGATACAAAAACCAAATGACGCAAATGAACAACCAAATCAGTTTCAGAAATCTGAGCCGAAAAATCAACTCCATTCAAACGGATCTATAAAAATAGATATCTGTGGAGAAAATATGACCCTCGACAAAAACAAAACAATAAAAAAATTATATTACCGTAATAAACATTAAACAAAATCAATTTCATTTACCTGTGGAGAGATACCCAAACCAAATGACGCAAATGAACAGCTAAATCAGTTTCAGAAATCTGAGTCGAAAAATCAACTCCTTTAAAACGGACCTATAAAACCAGATATGTGTGGAGAAAATAACAAAAACAAAACAATAAAAAATTATATTACCATAATAAACATTAAAGAAAATCTGTTTCATTTACCTGTGGAGAGATACCCGAACCAAACGACCCAAACGATTAACCAAATTAGTTTCTGAAATTTGAGCCGAAAAACCAACTCCATTAAAACGAAGCTGTAAAACCATATCTGTGTGGAGAAAATATATAGTAATAAACCATAAAGAAAGGGGAAAATGGAAAAAACTTCTAAAATTATATCTTACTAGATTTGTACGGAGAAAATACATTTCATAACTCAAAAATACAAATCAAAGCCCTTCGGATCTGCACAGAGAAAGAGAGAAGAAGATGCGTAAGAAATGGATAGATAAACCGATAAGGAAAGAGAGATATGTTCTCTTGTTATCTGAGATGTGAAAAGGGGATAGTGATGGGTTTGAATTAAAATGAATTTTGCAGGGAAATGTGTGATGGAGAGAGACTCTCGAGCCTTGTGCTCTGTTAGCGGGCGAGGGATTCAACACATGGAGAGAGGCTCGAGCCTTATGCCTTGTGTTATCGCGTGACATCATACTTATCCCTTATGACCTACATATCTTTGCTACTTTATTATATATATGTATATTGATTTCGTGGTGAGGGTATAATGGATCTCGACGATCAACCTTGCCTAGTAGTAGTGTATCGGGGGGTTCCTTGTTTGGATTTCGCTTCGTGAGACACCCCACGCACGAATAGGGCATAGTGTTGGTACTGGGGATAAGTTAGCCCTTATCACTTGGGTTAACTAAATCATTTCATTAATATTGCGCTAGGTTGTGCTTTTAGAATGAGAGGTGAGAATCTTTATATTATATTGGGGGGGAATTTCGCACTTAATGTCATGCATTTTAGTCACATGGTAATCATATCAAACCGGGCCCTGACCCGTCTATATTTCTTTGTTTTTCATGCAACTCTTTGTCCGTTCGGGTGCTCTACCACATGGACATATGTATTGACATTTCTATTCCGGTTGTATTGGAGCGATAGCATTTTGCAGATGTTGTAGGTTATTTGTCATAGACGCTTCTTTCCATTGTACTCTAGTTATGTTCAGCTATACATTCGGGTGTGTTGCCCAAGCTTTTCTTTCATTTATTATATTGTAATAATTGAATTGTAATACACGGTGTAACTATTTATATTGGTCTATTCACCGACAGCTTATTCGGTGATTATTTATTATATTGTCATTCTTTATCCGTTGATTTTTGATATCCACCATTTTTGTAAATGGGATTGTATAAGTGTTCTCTTTTCTTTACAAAATTTTAAATTTGACAGCCCATTTTCTAAAATGATTGGTGGTTATCTCGTACTATTATTTTAATCGGCAGTGATGTTGAGAATGGACCATATATGATTCCTATGATTATTAGAGTATTGGGTTGGCCAGCTATTATTTTAGTAGGTGGGTTGTCACGGGATATTATGCTTGTCCAATATGTAATGAAGATACATCTTCTCAGAGATTAAAAAATTATGATAAGTGAATCTATATGGGGGATAAAAGGTATTTCCCACTGAACCATTCATTTTGAAATAAAAAAAAGGCTTTAATGGTGAGAAAGAGTTTGGGTCGCCACCTGAGCCTTTGAGGCGGGAATAAATATTAGTGAAGGTCGGGTTCATCAAGGTCTCTTCGAGAAAGAAGCATGTTACAAGGAAAAAATCAACATTAAAGAAAATGAATAAGAAAGGAAGTGTACAAAATGAAGATGTTACATGTTTGAAGAAGAAGAAAGATCTTTTAATCTTGAGTATTGGAAACATCTTCCTAGATGACATAACTTGGATGTAATGCATATTAAAAAGAATGTTTGTGAGAGTATAATTGGGACTTTACTTAACATTCCGGAAAAGACAAAAGATGGTGTGAAGATTCATAATAACCTCATCAAGATGGGTTTAAGGAAGGAGTTAGCACTACAAGTTAACAAGAAAAGAACTTACCTTCCGTCGACAAGTTACACATTATCTAAAGTGGAAAAAATAATTATGTGTGAAACTTTTCATTATCTTAAGGTCCTTGGTGGATTCTCTTCGAATTCCAAAAGTCTTGTGTCTATAAAAGATTTAAAATTATACAGCCTCAAATCCCATGACCATCACATTATAATACAAAATTGCTTCTTGTTTCTATACAAGGTGTATTGACAAAATATGTGAGATGTGTACTTATTAGAGTATGCTTTTTTTCAATGATCTTTCCTCAAAAGTTGTGGATGCGGAGAAATTAAAGGAAATTTATATGGATCGTGTGGTCACAACGTGCTTGTTAGAGAAATACTTTCCACCATCATTCTTTGACATCATGATACATCTAACAGTGCATCTTTAGAGAGGATTCGAACTTTATGGTCTAGTTTTTTTTTATGGATGTACCCAATTGAGAGGTGAGTATGTTAATTTTTTTCAATTATAATCAAATATACATAATGATTGTAGTTGTGTCCTTAGTGATTTTTAGGTATATGAAAGTTTTAAAAGATTATGTGAGAAAAAAAATCTCCTAAAAGGGTTCTTTGCCAAATTTTATATAGATGAAGAAGCAATCGAGTTTTGTTCAGAGTTCTTATTTGGATTAGACACAATTGGAGTTCGTTCTGATGTAGAAGATGATAGACTTTCAGAGGGGGTGATGTCATTGAAGTCGATCGTTTGATGTTGAATCAAGAACATATCCATCTGTTGCATAACATTAATGATGCTCAACTTTATATAGATTAATTATATAGATATAAAATATACTCCATATGATTTTACTTTCCTCTATATGAAATATTACTCATTTATAACTTGATGTAGGGGGAAGGAACATTATTCGATGAAAATGCACATTCGTAAAAATAAAAATAAAAAGTGGTTAGAAGAGGAGCATAACTGCACCTTTATTTAATGGTTTTATGAAATGGTATGCATTCTAAAAGCATGAATGCATCTTGTTGTCATAATTTCTTTTTACTAATCTTCTTCAAATACTAGGTTGAAGTTGAGCAACATGTCCTAAATAAGAATATCTCAAGCACTTGAAATTGGTTGGCTCAAGGACCATGCCAAGATGTATTAAAATATCATGGTTATGTCACTAGAAAATGTCATTATCAAATGAAGGATCATGATGAAGTTCGAGTTAACCAGAATAGTGGAGTGAGACTATTGGCCAAAACGATGCAAGTAGCTGGCATGAAGGATAATAAGCTTGTTATTAGAGATATCATTTTTTACGATGTGATTAAAGATATATGGATGTTAGAATATTTTGCATTTTATATTCCACTATTTAAGTGTGATTGGATTGAGAACTAAAATAGCATTAGGATAGACGACTTGATTTCACTTTGGTCGAACTTGGTAAAGTTAGTCATAAATCCGACTCTTTTATCTTACCTTCTCAGGCTAAGAAAGTCTTTTACATACCTGATCAATTGGATATTAAATGGTCAATTAATCTATTATCTCCTCAAAGGTAATATTATGATGAGGCCAATGGTGATGCGTTGGTCGATTACGATGGAAATGATATTCAAACCAGTGTTTTGCCCAATGTTGAATCTTTCAATGTCATTGATGAAAGTTCATCAAATTATGCACGTGAAGATTATGAGGGGACTTGGATTGGCAATCAAATATCATCTTCTTAAACATTTACCCTTTTATGTGAATTGGAAGTTTTCTATCTGATTGCATGTTACTAGGGAACATATTTCTTATTTGGTTTTGTTTTTATTGTGTTCGGATATTAAATTGGATGTGAATAAATTTCTTATCGTTTCTTTTAATTGACTATAGTTTTGTTTATTTCTTAGTGCTTACTAGTAACTGAATTTTCCTTCTATTTGTGTTTTATATGCTTGTCCTTAGCATGACCTACCGATTAATTAAGTCGATTCATCTAGATTTTGAACCTTTAGGTTCCATATTTGATCTTTTAGTTGATTCCAATAAAAACCACTCCTATCAGCTTCCACCGTGAAGGATGGCATTATTGGAACACTGACATAAACAAATTTGATTATTTATTGATGCATGAGATATTATTTTCGCACATCATGGTATCAATGCAAATAAATTTGGTACCAGCCTACTATACATATACATCTATAGGTATATAGTGACACTGATATCTTTTCCAAATAACTGGTCCATATTGGATTAGTATCTAATTGGACATTGGGTTAGTAATTATTTGTGTTATCAGAGATACCGAGGTAATCTACTCTTTTTTAGTATTTTATTTATTTTTGTAGCTAGTATGACTATCAACCATTTAATGGACATAATATTTTAAGGAGGGCAAGAGTTAAGGGAATCTTATCTAAGATGTTATTTTGACTTTGTTTCACGTAATTTCATCTACAATCCGAACAATACTTGAGTTCATATCTGATATTTCTGGTTAAGTATTCTTTTTATCCTCTCTCATTGTTTGTATCTCAGTTTATTTTCATGCATGTTTAATATAGTTGAACCTTTTCATATTGTTAGAAATAAAAAACCATCCCCAATGAAATTGTAGTCCCCTCTTCTCTGCCGCCAATGAAATTTAGATGAGCATGAAAGAACAAATGTGAAAAGGAATTCCTGAAGAAAATAAAATGAGTCAAAATATCTTACCTTTTTTTAGTATGTAATTTAGGATTTTGGTTATTACATGGACCCAAACAATGAAGAAAATCAACGTCATGCGGACTCAAATAATGCTCATAACATAATTTTTGATAATGAAGATTTTGAAGAAAATTATGTCAATTGTAAGGGTAGAGTGCCAGCAAAGCTCAAATAATTGATCAAAATTTAAACTACTTAAGAACAAGCAAGGGCTTTGTTCAACAAAAAAGGCCAGGCAGTTGTCGATAAAATGAAATTAGTGAGTTATTGCAGATTGTTAATTAAGTTCATTGATCCAATTAATTATAGAAGATGGCATCAGGTTTCAAATGTTTATATTTGACAAATATGTATTTTGTTTAGATTTAGTTGTATTTTAACTCGGGTTTAATTTATTTATCTTTAGTTCAAGTTTGATATCGATCCGAGGAGAAAAAGTCAAGTGTTATCGAAGATGGCTAAGAGCTGGAGGCAGTTTAAATCCCAACATTGCACATCATGGATTCGAAGATTTGAAGATAGACCAGTGATTCTTAAATGTCCACCAAAGTAGTAAGCTCCATTCATTAATCAATTAGTTTGGGAAAAAGCTTTCAAAATATTAAATGGTACACAAATAACTCTTATATATATACTAGCGGAATGCCCGTGCCTAAAGGCACGGCGAAAACTTTCAAAATACGTAATCGCAAAACAACAATAAATTTCAAAGTGCATGATTGTAAAACGACAAAAAATTTCATTCACCAATAAAATAAAGTGTGATTTTAAAAAAGTGGTCATAATCTCCTTTGTTTATAAGACTATCGACCCTAGTTAACAAATAACAAATAATCTAGTATCATTGAAATAGTCTAAATTCATCAAACAAATTCACATTTAACATGAAAAATACAAATGAATTCACATTGTGTCAAATAAACAAATTATCAGTTTTTAAAAAAATTGGACATAATATCCTTTGTTTATTGGACTATCCACCCTACTTAAAGGATAACAACCAATTCAACAATATTCAAAAAGCCTAAATTCATCTAACAAATACTTCAATGAAACATACTTCTCAAAAAATCAAATATATATCAATTGAGGTCATCCCACATGTTCCACTACAATGATTGTCCGTAATTTTCAAAATGCGACCTCATAAAAAATAAAAATTATAGTTAGTCAATTGAAATAGGTAGTCAAATATTGTACAATCCATGATAATTATTAATTATATAACAAATACATTGTGTTACTAACACATATCTAAAGAGTTCCCATAAGGGGGACTTTGTAAAAAAATGTATAGTTTATGGTCATTCGTTATGAAAAATGCATAGTTACTCGTGCCGAGGGCATGCTCGTACTTTTATCCCCTGTGTTTTTTATTTCTTAAAACACATGTCACAGTCTTGCATTGTCTAACAATTACTCGTACACTTGTCATGATCATGTCGATGTCACACTCGAACTTTTATCCCATGTAAGGCATGTTTGTCACAAAGCCAGTCCAATTAATGTTCTTAAATATGTGACATGCCAGAAGAAATTGAAGGTTTTTGAGAATTCAAATATATTATATTTCACGACATTTAGTGCACTTAATGTAGTTTCTCCAAACTCTTATTTACGGGTGAATTTAAATTCTAGACAAAAGTAGACAACATTAATAACAAATACCATATGTAGCAAAGAATATAATTGTAGCTTAGGTAAAGTTTATCCATAACTTATAGTTCATTTAAACAGGTAAAACAAAATATAAACAGGTAAAACATTTTGAGATTCCAACTATGTAATCTTTACCAAGGAAAGCACAAAAATGAGATTCCAATTGTGGGAGTTAGCACTGTAGTTTTGTCTTGGGGGAGTAACAACCAACGACGACAACATTAATCTTGTCAAAAATATATGCACCAAACATTGACAAATCCCTAATAAGGATAAAAATTTGATAATGAGATAGGTACTCCATATTCAACGCAACTGTAATAATATGATTACAATTTTAATCTAAGTTAAATGATTATGCTTTGTCAACTTTGGAATATAAATATTAGAAAGGTGCGTACCTTTTTCTACAGAAATATGAACTATAGGATTGAAATCTTTCAATGAATCACAATAAAATTCAGCTACTAATTTCCCACCAGTTACATTCTCATTAAAGGAATTAAAAAATTTGCTGACAGCGCTTCTTCGGTAGTGGGGCGATCATCATTTATCATCAAATTGCCCATTCCTGCTATAACTATATTCTTGCAAAACCGAACCAATGCAGCTAAACTTTAGTAATTATTGTTTGACAATTGTAAAAAAATATAACCTACAAAATGATCTGATAAATATTGGATTAAATTGGAAAAGTAGAGAGTGGGAAATTGAATTAGTAGGAATTGACCTTCTCTGGGCATCAACACTCCAAAAACTAATCTGACGGTCATTGAGCGCAGTTTCCTGCTCTGTCAACACCTCGCCATTAGAAGACACACCAATCATTCATATAATGAAAGAGAGACATCAAATATAAATCCAATACCCAAATTCAAATTCATAAAATCAATTTCTTTGTACTTTGTTTTCTACATAAATGAGGTAAAATAGTTGCATGTTAAAATGAAATAACAATATAACATTGGCGGTAATAAAACCCAACTGCCTCTGCAAAAAATCGAACTCTAATCAAATGACCGTAGATCATAGCTAATATGTTTAACAGTGTACTAAAGATGATATGCATATCTTTATATCCTATAATTATTTATCAAGACTAAATACTAACACCTTAGAAACTTAAAATCAACATCTTACAAACAACTAAAACAACAAATATAAACGTGCCATCAAATATTTCCCCAATGAAGAAGTTTTTCAAAATTGTAAATCTAATGCGCTTTAACCTCTGCACAATGACAAACAGCTGCTTCATCATCTTAATGACTGCAATGTCACATTGAAACAGTGAAGGTTATTTCCTATTTACTTTAACCTCTGCACCATATGACTGTAATGACAAACAACTGCTTCATCATCTTAATGAGTTTACTATAACTCGGAGCTATAAAGGGGGCGGCATCCAGTGGATTGTAACTTAAGTACCTGCAAATTAGAACAAAATAAACCAAATTAAAACATGTTATATATAAAAATAAAACATCCAAAGTGAAAATATCACTCAAAAGTACTCAATCTGGAACCTAAAAAAAGACTGAACATAATAGAACTAAAAAAATGTATATTAACTTGAAAATAATTGACAAAATCCTTGCTAACCGGATCACCAAGGGGCTTCCCATGTTATAGGATTACCAATGCACCTCACCGATTCCTTTGCTTTCGAATTATAACAAAGGTAAAAACTTTTGAGTAGGATTTGAAAATCACACAGTATGTCAACGGTTCCTAGTCGCGCCATACATCCTTCATAATCATGATGCGCTGAAAAATATATAAGTCGTTCTTGAGTCTTCCCATCAATATGATCTTGATGCGCCGAAATTTGCAGTATGCATTAAAATTTGAAGCATGCATCACAATTGCCTTGCTTAGATGCTTATCTACCAGCTAAACATGTTTAACCCCTGGGAAATACGTGCTTAACGTTGCAAAGAAGAGGTTGGATGATATGCAGTACGTTGGTCTCACTGAGAATTCGAGAATCTTCCACAATACGAAATCAACTAATCACATATCAGAACAGAGCACATCTGCCACAATGCAACATCATGAAATGGGCACCTGGATAGTAGAGCACAGTTACACTGTTTCGTCCGACCATAAACGTCTAAATGACTTTCCTTGACAAAAATTTATTGGATACTCTGGTACCCATTTCTTTCAAAGAGTTTATTGTTTAAGCCAATAAAAAATTGAATTAAAGACAACATTCTATCAAAAAATGCATGTCGGTGCTCCATAAGTATATAATCACCCACCGAAAAAAATTACTGCAGAACGAAAAGAGAGAAAGAGAGTAATACCTTTAGGGATTTGGTGGAGCTAACGTGAATAGTTTCAAATAGAGGTGTCCAACCGGGTGAGGGGATCTTGGAGAGAGAGGGAGGTTCATCTTGAACTCGATAAATTCTGAAATCAGTTCTGCATCAAGTATCTTGGACCTGTATGTACTCTCATGAATCAGTTCTGCATAATTTCTAAAATCATAATTCATTAGTGATTGCAATCCATACTAATTCAAACGCAATTGAATTGTTATCTTCAACTCACGTTATCCTTTATTTTTATCTTCAACGCACCCCTTTTGTTTTTCCGTGGTTGATATTTGCTTTATTTAGCAAGAGAGAAGATTATGAATATGCTGTGTTTCAAGGGAAAATAGTAAATATAGTAGAAATCTTAAATAAAAACAAAATAAATAGAAATCTTAAATAAAAACAAAATAAGTATAATCAAACTTGTCCACCTATGGTTTTGCCACATTGTTTCCAATCAACGAAGAAAATATAAAAAATGGGAAAACTAACATCAGTACTTAGTTTCAGCGTTCACTTGGCAAATTAACTTTCAAATCGAAACCAAAAATATGTTTTAGGTCCCTGATAAAAAAAGGAAATATAAACTGAACCTGCTCGATCTGTACATATTCAATTCATAAAAGATCTAAGAATATCCAGTTTCAGTTCTCCCAACAGAGATTCTATCACTACAATCATATATATGCAAGTATAAATCAAAAATCCAATCTTAATGAGTGATTGTTTTCCTGTCATTTTCAAAAATATTTTTGTTGGTTAGATCAAAAACTGAATATACAGTACCTCGTCAGAGCAACGGTGAATCTATCAATGATGAAAGCAGATAGTTGCATATAGCTGTGCCATCATTTATGTTGGTTCACCTCCATCTCTCATATATGGGGTTTCATGTTTATTTTGTAGACAAAGGCGACGTCGTATTTTGCGGCACACAGCAAAAAACAAACAAACAACAAACGTGAACGAAAAAAGGGTATTAATCGAACAACAAACGATGAATCGTATAAATCGTATTAGAAAACAACAGGTGAACATAGTGCAAACAGGTATAAAATCGACCCAAACTATAATCAACCCAAACAGGTAATAAATCGACCCAAACAGGTATAAATTGGAAACGATAAAAGCAAACGACTAATACATTTTAGCAAACGAAAAAATTGGAAACGATAACAACAAAAAATCGAGTATTAGGTTTAATCGAACATATCGTTCGATTAAAATTTTGGTCTTCGACACCATATCGTTCATGTCAATGCATTTCATCCAACCAAACCTGTTAACCAAAAAGAACAATTGTGAAATTAAAAATATGACTGAAAATGTTGAAGCATACAAACAATATAAAAACATGAAATGAGGTGTAAGTTGAGTAACACAAAAGACCGAGACACTCACCCACTATAAATACCAAAAGTTTAAAAACATAAAACTATGCACCCACATGAATAAATCCCTAAAATAAAGATTTCGAAATTGTGTGACCACATGAATAAAACCTTAAACTGTGAACCCACGTGAATTAATCAATAAAACTGTGTTATAAGAAAAATTATAAACATACTTTTTATAAGAAAGGTCAATACATATGTACCACGTGAATCAACACAAAATAACCTTAAAATACCCACAAACTAACCTTTTATTTAAAAACCTTATAAAACAAACAACTATAGGAGCACACACATGTACATTGAAAAGAGAAGGGATAGTTAGTTTACCTCTAAAATGCATCACAAAGAAAACTGAAAATACATTTAACTATTATAAAATGAAAGTATTTGTCCTTGAATCGGTTAACATCAACAACCAAACAGAGTAACTAAATCAGTTGAATCGGTTACAATAGTTTTCACTTAAGTCAGTTAACATCAACAACCAAATAGAGTAACTAATTAAACATTCCATAATTATAAATAATTTTCATGTACCAAAGGAAATAGATCAACATCCTCATCTATCATATATATTTAAGATCTAAAATAGTCTCAACATTCCAAATATAAAAATGTATTTTTAATTGGAAACATAAACAACTTGAATAAATTATCTGAGAAAACTGGATCACCGCCAGCTAGTAATTTCGGTCCTCCTGTTCTTAAGTCATAAAGTCCTAAATGCAAACACCTCTTCTCCCTCTATTTGGCACAAACCCTAAAATACATGAAGAGAGAAAAAAAAACACAACCAATATTCAGGCATAACATGAGCACAATATCAAGAATGTTATAGCTATAAGAAAGTTGTAGGAGAGAAAATAAAAAGCCCTAAATTAGGTGAACAAAACACATGAGGTTAGAGAGAAAATGAACAAAATCACATGAACAAATCCCTAAATTAGGTGAACCAATCCCTAAATTATGTGAAAACCCTAAATTACAAAGCACTAATGTATGTGAACAAATTCACATGTTACGAATCCCTAGATATGCGTTCGTTGGAGAGATTACCGAGAGAGAGATGAGGCAAAACAGAGGTGGAGTGGAAAATCGTAACAAACACACACACACACACACACAGAGAGAGAGAGAGTTTTGTTTGGGGATCTACATAATTTTAGAGTTTAAGGAAGTGAATCGGAGAGAGAAAATATTCTCTTTTTGATGTATTACTAATACACCCTTTGTATTTGAATCATAGTGAAATTTTAGAAGTAAAATGAGGGGGGAAAGATAATTTTAGTAGGTTAAAGTTGTAAATGCTACATAAATTATAAAATCAAGTGTAGTGAGTTGTATGGCTTATGGTGTGAATTGTCATCTCACCCTCAATTTAGTGCATTGGTGGCTCAATCCTCACCCCTACTTAGCTTATCATCTTATGGAATAGTGCAAACTATTCTACTCCTTATTATATAGATATATAAATATATATATATATATATATATATATATATATATATATTATACAAAGCTCTACTATGATCATTTGTCAAAAACGAATTGTGTTGAATCATTCAACATAGACAATTATTTAGATAATTTATGGTCTAACGCTTTTGTCTTGGATCTTAGAATTCAAATTTCTCCGCTTTCTTTCATTATTTTTTTCTTAGTGTCTTGGACTTCTGTGAAGACCTCCTCAATGTCTAGATAAGGGTATGGTGTATGCCTAAGAGAAAGGTCTAATATACCTTCCACTTTTTGAACCTCTAACAGTTCTTTTATTTAACCTTCATGTATGTATGTCCTATCCTCTTTATCTTCAATGGTTTCTGATCAGTAATATATAGATCCTCTTAATTATCTTCCTTGTTACTATTGACCTTACCTTCATTTTACCTGCATTATATCCTCTCATTCCCTTTGATGTTCTAGAAGACTAAAATTTATAAATGAAGGATTCTGTAATGAGCATATTTGTGAATATATTTAATTAGTGTTACAAGTTTCCATTCACATAATATTTCCATGCATATATTGCGAGAAGGTCTATCTTACCATATAATTACTAGTTAGATTACAAGTTAATGGCACAGCCACGTTCCATCACTTGCGTGTATTTTGAGTACAATATATATCTGCATACATATATATACACTAGTGGTGACCCATGTGATGCATAGACATGTGTAATGCATATTTAAGCATCTACATACATTTATACATTTATTAAATCTGTAAAAATGAAAAGGTAGATGAATTTTCTATAAATTATATATATGAATATATGTTTTTTGGAAAATGATCTATAGTTATGTAAGCATATCTTGGTTGATTTAATTGTAAGTTGGTAATAGTGTCCATCTTGATTGTAATCTAAATTAAAGCATGCATTATAATCGTATGACAAAAATTACTCTAATTTGTAGCAATAGAAGTACTCATTAATTGGTAAAACGTGAATAAATAAACAACTTAACACCTTAAACAATAATTTAATTACACATCCAAGATAATATTCATGAAATTAATTTAATCAATTCAATAAGTAACCAATTTATTTATTCAAATGCTAAATATTACGATAAATTTATCATAAAAATTGGACGATGTTCAATCCTCGTTGCTGAAAGTGCCCTACGTATTCGAAGAATACTGTATAAAGGGTGCATTCGTACAATGTGTATTCGTCTCCAACTTGTTCATATTTATTGGGTTGTTGTTATTATAAAATTAAATTTAATCTATTTGTTATCGTCAAGTGGTACCTGCATTATAAGTCTCAAAAGTCAACTCTCCTTCATATGTGCTTGGCTAAAAGTTAGTGACTGCTTCTTTCCCATTGCAGTTTATAGCAGCCTTGTCATAATCCCTAATTAACAAAGAGAAAAAATTCAAATCCAAGTATATATGGGTAGGTGGAGGTCAATATTTAAACATTTATAACATTCAGAGTAACATAAAGCCAAGTCGTGATAATTGGGACCTTGTGGTTTCCATTTTACTATGAAACAACCCAAGATAGATATACCTACAAATAAATAATGTTCATGGTTAATAATCAATGAAAGCCATGATCTATTCATTTTGATAAGTTCATATTTTTAGTGAATAACAACTATTAATAGGTTCTTTTATTTTTAATTCATCGTTAACTCACTTCTTGCCAAGAAATTATCCCATTCATGTTTCCTATCACCAGCATTTTTGCATTGTAACCCCCTAAATTTTTAACTTAACCTTGAGAACCTAGTGCTCTGATGATGGAGTATATGCACAAATTCTTCCTTTGTCAAGTTCATCGTCTGCATAACAATGAGAATTGAATACACTTGTGAAATTCGTCCTAGACGCAAGTATACAACAAATTATATAGCAATTACTTACTCTAACCAACCTGCTGAATATCTTTAACGTAATCACTGATACCAAAATTCGTATCAGCCTCAAGTCCATGAAACTTAATTGCAATACGATCATAATCCCTAAATTATAAACCAAGTTAAAAAATGAACTTTAACCATCATAACACAGAAAAATCCCAATTTATAAAACTTAATTATTAAAAAAAATATTAAAATATACTAAACCTATTAAAGCTTCAAAGCCACATATTTGTCAATATGAACCATTAAAATATACATTCAAATCGAGTCTCAAAATATTAAAATTAAACAAATTTTCAAAAGAAAAAAAGAAGCAAAACATAATATAACAATGTTTCTCTGCACAAACCCAAGCATAAACGACAAAAGAAACATAAAAAAATTTCGAAAGCAAGAAAATAATGTTCTTCATTCTTCTTTGCGAGAGGGTTAGAGCAAGATGTACGCTAAGTGGTGAAGAGTGTGGCCTACCTAGTTGACTAGGAATAGGTCCTCAAACTCTTATTCTTCCCGCTCAAACGGTGGCCACTAGGTCCTCAAACTCTTCTTCTTCCCAGTCAAACGGTGTCCACTGGAAAAAAAACATTCAAATATAAGCAAAATAAATTTTGAAAATATAAATCCAAATGTAAAAGTCATACTTTTTAATCAAAGAGGTGGGGACAAACTCACCTAACAAATTGCATATAAAGTGGGTAGCTTTGATAGGCTGTGTGTGGCAACAGACTGTATGTTTTATTGAGTAGCATCACCAATACCACATTTTTTATGCTGATCAAACCAAACCCTATAATTATGACACCAAACCTTTGTTAAACACATCATCTCAGTAATAGATGAACCTTTATCGGGAGCAATACGTAATTTACAAATTATTAATAACGAAGAAAAAATAATGAAATAAGGTAAAGTAGAAAACATTGATGGAATATCGAACCTAAATATATCAGTTAGTTACTCAACAATGGAAAATGGCATCCAACAATGTAATACATGTATAGTGAAACAAAGACATCGGCTTGTTCATTTACACACTACTTGTATCGTTCAATAGAAAATCAGTATATACTGTTCATGGAAGAATTTTCTTATTGTTGATCTAGATGAGTGAAATATCTTTTACAATATGAGAAGATGCAATGTCACGAAGGTTTAATTGTTGATACAATATAGAATAAGTACTGAAAGATCTGAATAACCCCAACGCATTTAGTATTGAAAAAGCAAAAAACACTCTCAGACTAACCAAAAATTATTTAAAAAATGTAATAATTGTGTTTAAAGCTATGGAAGATTATTTATCAACAAATATAATTAAAAAATCTGAGAATGAGAATCAATCCAAATGAGATAAAATGTTAAGGTAGGGTGCCATGTAGTTGCCTAGCTCGATGGAAACTTTGTAGCTTGGTTCTTATACCTCCATACAAATATAAAGTAGACTTCTCTGTTGTGGGAAAATTATTCGTACATCAAAAAAATTATTTACATATGAATTTTTATCTAGATATGTAAACTCGTTAAGGACATTATAGATAGTTAATGTCTTAGGGCATGCGCGGGGTTGGACGGATGAGAGGCCACAAAAGATTAAATAAATTCCTTCGCCTATGACACATCGGACTGAAACTAATAAGATTCCAGGAACAACAAATGTAACACAAAAGAAAATATTCGTAATGCAAAAAAATGCAATGTAAACACAAAAGAAAATTATTCAAAATACAAAACAAATGATATTTTTTATTTTTATTAAAATAAAATTGACAAATTTCTTCATACGACAGATAAAAAACTAATTTTAAGTGGAGAAGAGTGTATATCACACATAAAATGTATATAAAAATTCAATATTATTTATACTCAAAAGCTATTTGCACAAAGTAGGCCTGAGAGTGAAATATAACTTTGCCCCTGCTTCAATGTTCCAATCTCTCTTTTCATCCGCAAAAATCCTCCCCAATTCAGTACACCGATATATACAGAGTGTAAACCAAAACAAATAATAAAAGTGAGGGAAACAGAATGAAGGGAAGGGTACCCTGTTAAAAGTTATAAAAAAAAACTCCACTTCTTCAAACTCCAAATAAGATATATATATAGGGAGAGGTTCACAAGTGAACCTAAACGATGAACTTTTTAATGAACCTTAACAAAATAACACCTAAAAAACTCATTAATTTTAAATTCTATGTTGTAATTGGTCCTCACCAGCGGCAACGAACACACGTGTCGATCGATCCCCAACCCCCTCACCCACCCCCGACCCCCGTCCCCAACCCCAACCACCAACCACCACCACCATTGCAGCCCTTATAACATCCCTTATGACAACAGGGCTACCATGGGGGTGGGAGGGCAGGTGGGGTGGTTGCGGATCGATCGACACACGTGTCCATTGCAGCTGGCGCAGACCAATTACAACACAAGAATTAAAATTAATTTATTATTAAGTATTTTTTGTTAAGGTTCATTAAAAAGTTAATCTTTTAGGTTCACTTGTGAACCTCTCCCTATATATATATATATAGTCCTACTTTTGTGAGGACTAAACCGCATTTTAAGAATGAGGACAAGACATGTGTCACCTGTCGGTGAGCCCAGAAGAGAGAGAAAGTGTGCCTATAATTTCTAGGGGCACCATTAGGTGACACATGTGTGGTCCACATTCTTAAAATACAGACTATTCCGCACAAGAGCATACACACACACACACAACGTAATATTTCTTGTGTGGACTAGTCCGCATTTGAAGAGTGCGGACCAGACATGTGTCACCTGACAGTGAGTCCAAAAAAGAGAGAGAGTATGCTTATAATTTAGCTGATAATTTCTACGCACATCCGAGAGAGAGTGCTTATAATTTCTAGGCATATCGCTAGGCGACACTTGTTTGGTCTGCACTCTTAAAATGCGGACTAATCTGCACAAGCAATACTATATATATATATATATATATATATATATATATATATATATATATATATATATATATATATATATATATATATATATATATATATATATATATATATATATGTCACACCCCGCCTGCCCGGGGAGAGCGAACTGAGCGCTACTATCGATAAAACTAACCAAATCCGCAAATAGCAAGGTATAGAGCATCCAAAAATCTCACAATACGATAATAATAAGAATCCATTAATCTCAAATCTCTTTAAACTAAATACAACCAATAATCTCTCGAAATAAAACAACTATCTATCTTGAAATGAAATGTTCTATACAACAAAAATAAATACAATCTTCTCAATTGTATTCTCAAATATTCGTCCCAAAATAATCCACACTAAAATCAATCTCCATAGCGCCCCAAATCCGCGCTAACCTGTCACTAAAAGAAAATATGGGGAAGTACACAATACGACAGGAAAGAAGCTCAACAAATATTAGTGGTGAATAAAACGTAACAATACGAGTACGAATATTGAAATCAAATGCGAATCTCATAAGCATATTTATCAATATAATTTTTCAACAACACATTAACCGGGTCACCAGGCCTCACCACCATACCGCGCCAATGCATTCTTAAGCATATCCGGAAAAAGGAATATTAGCAGGTGCCCAACCTCCGTGCCATATTAAAATCTCATGAAAACATGATCAACAGAATAATAATACCACATGAATCAAAATTAGATTCCAACAAATATTTTTAGATTTTCAAAAGAATTTAGTAATTAAAATATGAGTCAACAATCACATGAAAATAAAGGGAATAACTCTCGCGAGATTAAGAAGCATATTGTGCAAAAACCCATACCTCAAAATCATCATATCAATCATCACATAATAATCAGCCTCTAAATCTAAACACACCATCACGTTCTTCTCGCGAAAATAATCAAACCTCGTTCTATCCCATACTCGAAAAAACACAAAATAAGCACCTCAATCGGACCGTTCAATATTTTAAATGTTTTTTTTTTGCTAGAGAGTTTTATGTTTTGAGGACTCTTAGAAAATTTTATGTTTGGTGGACTCTTCTATATAATAAAAATTCAACTAAAACTCCATTTTAATTTATTCCACTTCCGTTTGAAAAATTATTTTTCAAATATAAAAACCAACATTTTAAATTATAAAATTTATAAAAATCAAAATTTTCATTTTTATCCGATTTACAAAATTAATTTAAAATTTTCCATTT
This sequence comes from Sambucus nigra, assembly GCA_949130495.1. NCBI lineage: Eukaryota > Viridiplantae > Streptophyta > Magnoliopsida > Dipsacales > Adoxaceae > Sambucus > Sambucus nigra. The sequence continues at coordinate 132,477 of CASBWL010000200.1, read as the reverse complement.
AAAAAATCCGGGTTGTTACAATATATATATATATATATATATATATATAAGGAGCAAGGGTGTTGACACTATTCGATAGGTTTATAAAATAATAGACGGCTGGGATTGAATGTGAATTGTTTGAATCTAATGGTTGGAAATCATTGAAAGAAGTATGGTGCAGATTACTCTTTGAAATATATATGTTTCACTTGGATTGACTTCTCATTGGAACTCACAATCATAGAACGACGATGTGTACAATTTTGTCAGCAACTTCACCCTCTCCCACTCCAATATCCCACCCAAACAATCCATACCTCTCTCTTACTTTAATTTAAACCTACCTAGGTAAGCTAAGTGTCCTTCAATAAAAAATTTAGAATCCATCTGCATCTCTCTCCCTCTCTTGAATCCATTCCCTCTCTACTCTCCTCACCCTCCCTATGCTAGGCTTCTTTCTAATGACTGTAATATATTTTTTTGTGATTTCTTATAGAAGGTGACCAACGCTGCTATGCATGTAAGAGATAGAGAGAGTGGGAGAGAAAGGTGGTTCTCATATCTGTTTTTTTATTCATATTATATATTTTTCTCTATTTTTTTTACCTTTTTGTTTTTCGTATCTTTTCTCTCTAAGTCCCACAGTTCTTATTTTTTCGTGTAAATACCTCTTATAATTCTTATTTTAGGTGTACAGTAGAGGTATTTTTCTTTATGCATTTGGACTTCTATTTTTTAATTATGATTCTGAAATTTTTAATTAATATATTTCTCAAATTCCTACTATGAAAATAATTAATTCTATTTTGTGGCGCAGATGCAGTTATCATCAAGAATGAGGCGTTCTTCAAATCAGCCTGTGAGGCGTTCTTGGACACCCCCATTACCTTATAGTAATTTTTATGTGTACTAAACCAAACATTTTCATAGATGTGTATAGAACAAATATGTGATAATAAGAAGTTACACATGTGTATTAAATTTAAACCAAACATTTTAAATTTCAATATACACCCAAGCTATAGCTGGGTAGGTAAAGGTAGTCAGTTTACGTGTTGGAGGGTAATGTGTTGTATATATAGAGTGAGGTTTAATTTTACGAGGTTTAGATGTGAAACATAGAATATTCTAGAATTAGGACAACTGGCTTTACCTGGTTTTATCAGACGGTCCAGATATTGGCTTTGGATGGTCCTCAACACTACCCTTCCACGTTTGAATGAATTTATAATACCACATCTTTCTTCGTAATTCACACATATGGGTTAGGTCCAATTTTGTCTCTTTTTGGAAAGTCAAGAGGCTAGAGGTCATTCCATTTTCTTTTCTGAAACTATAAGCACTTCTCATTAAAATCAACAAGATGATAGAGTTCAGTTTTTTTTCTCCTTCTCTGTTTAGTGGTTTCTTTTTTATTTTGTTTTGGACTTTAAATCAACTAGATGCTAGAGAAAAAAAATCAACAAGATGCTAGAGGTCAGCTTTTTTTTTCTCTTTGGACATCAAATGTATACTACACTCTTACAACTCTCAAATGAGTATTTCACTGACCTGATTAGTTTGTAATTAATATTTTTAGAATTTAGAAATATATGTTTGTGCCCTTTTAGAGTTTTGTGAAGTGTTATTATGGTGAGTTGTGTTTTGTTTCATTTTTTTCCCTCTAGGGCCTTTTATTTTCTTATTTTCTATTTTTAAAGTAATTTAACTCTTTAGTTCTTAAACTTGCAGAGATCTCACTCAAGTTTAGTGTTTAAACCTCATTATCTGAAATGAAAATATTTTTTTGTAGTGTTGCTGAAATTATTTAGATGTGACTAAATATCTATGTAATTTTGTAGCGAGGGCTGAATAATAGTAGAGTTTGTTTTTTGGATGTGAATCCATTTATCTATTATTTTTAATAATGCTTTTTTTTTATCTTGCCATGTTTTGTTTGTCAAAGTTTCTGCTGGTGAGGAAAAGAGTTGAAGACTCAAAATAATATTTTCCTTTGGATAATAGTGTTGGTCAAGTTTCTATTATATTTATATTTTATTTTAACATTCGTTGATTTATCTTTTTTTTTACAACTAAATAGTTGAAGACTCAAAATTTGAATCCATTTAAGGTAGTGTTTTTCTCAACTTCCATCTTTGTAACTTTGTTCACTTCCTAGACTTCTAAGTTGTCAAACAACTGAGCACAACTCCCTGTGTACTTTGATGTATTTTATAAACTATTTACAAAAAAATTTATTTTGTATCACAGTAGCTCTTGGCTCGATGTACTTTTCTGCAAATTATTTTAGTAAATGCAACACTCAAAGTGATGTGTCACATCATATAAATGATACGATTCACTGAATTTAACTTTGATTCAAACTAAAACCTTTCTTAATAAAATAGAATGCAAGCAAAGTGAGTGATATTTTTAAAAGGAAAAATATAAATTGAACTAAATTCAAAATATATTTTATCTTATACGATTGAGCATTATCTTCATCTCATCCTAACAAAAATGAAATTTTTTAAGAGAAATTAATTTTAGCAATTTATTAAAAGTTGGAATTCATTTTTGCATTTTCAAGCATGAGAAGTTAATTTAAGAGAAGTTTTAATTCATTTTTACATTTTCAAATTTGGCATTTCATTTTTAATTGAGTTAAAAAAAATTATTTTTCTTTACAATATTCATATACACTGATATTTGTGAAAATAAAATTAATTTTAATTATAAATACCCGTAGTTATCATGATAGCCTAAAAAAATCATGTAAGATTTGTTATATTCCCTAATCTCTTTCATGTTTAAAATTTTTGTGAGTATTAATGTTTGAAAGTCTCTGAAATATCTAGAACAAACCTAACACGTGTTTTCCTTGGTGCCTAACAAAAAAGGCCATTAGAGGTAAAGTTACTTAAATTCAAAGGACAAGACTTTGTTCAAAAAAAAGTAACAACACTCAGAGATGAAGTCTAAAGCTTAGAGTATTAGGCATTTGTTTTACTTCTGTTATATAAGGTTACTGTTTCTTTTGTTGTCCTAAGAGCATCCACAATGGTGGAGGGTTTGGACAAAAAAAATGGTAAAATTACAAATTTGTAGACGTACAATGGGGATAGGCAGTTGCCAAAACTGGAGAGAGGAATGGTAAGGGATTGGCAAAGTTACCGGTTGGCTGCTGATTCAGTAAAAACTTCTTACGATCTTCTGAAGTTTGTAGGAATTTGCTACGAACTTATTTTCTCCGTAAGAAGTTCTTACGAACAAAACAAGTTCGTAGGAAGTTCCTACGAACTTCAGAAGATCGTATGAATTCCTACGAAGAAAAGAAGTTCGCAGGAAACCCTTTTTACTCTCAGTGAAATCTAACACCATTTGAGAGAATTCTTAATAAATAGGACCAAGTTTCGTCCAATTTCTTATTGTCTCCCTTTATACATTTTTAGACTCTTCTAATTTCTCTTCCATTTTCTTATTTTTATTTTAAATATATTATATTTCTATAAAAAAAAAAATATGTCTTCTTCTCAACCAATTATTTGTGGTACATCTCGACAACCTAATATGACTCCTTTTAAGGATGAAGTATTATGTACCATTTATGCAAAATATACAGCTCGAAGTATTGAAGGAAACTCAATATCATCGGGCACATTTTGGGACACTGTGAAAGATGAGTATAACGTCACGCATGGAATTAAAATTACTCATACGAGATCCATGCTATCAACACGTTATAATCATATATCGCATCAAATAATGCTATATATTGCAAAGCTTCCTCACCAAATGAATAATATGGGAAGCGGGACGAACGAATTCCAAGCGGTTACTAATGCACGCGACGCGTACCGTGCCCAAACCAACAAACATTTTACGTTCGATAACTGCTATCAGATTTTAAAAGATTTACCCAAATTTGACTTAAAAAATACAGCGGGGAACGACGACAGCCCTACACCTGTACACGAAGATGATACTCCGGGGGTACGAGACGTACCGAATAGACCCCCAGGCAGAAAGGGTAAGAAACAACGTGCACATCAACGAGCGCGTTCTGACATCTTGGATTGTAACACGACAGTACTCAAACATTGCGAAGACTTCAATGCAATTTTTAAAAGCAAGCAAGAGTGGAAGAATAATCGTGCCCTTAAATTTGGCTCTCAAATGGATGCGTTCATTCAGATGAAGCGAGCTGATCAACTCACCAAAAAGCAAGATCAACTCGTGCGCCTAGGACGAGAGCAATCGTACATCATGGAGATGGATATGAACCATATGAATGAAATACAAAAGCATTTTCATTTTAAAAGGTTCAATGACCTAACAACGATGGTTGTTGGGACCGAAGCTGCGATATCGAACTCTGCCAGGTCGTCTGATCCAAGCAGTTCAATTAATGATTAGTAGTGTTTTTAAATGATGTATTGACTCTCATAATTGTAATTCATTTTTTTTCGGTATATGGAGAGTGATTCACTATCCATCTTAATAAATGAAATGCCACCCTTAAATAGATGAAATGTGAGTACTGTTTATTAATTTTTCGCTTATATAATATTGTCGATTAAAATAAACATAACATTTAACCACGGTTATACAATCCTACAAATACAAATTGAAAATGGAACAAACATAACATTTAACCACGGTTAAAATAAAAAATACAATAAATTCATCAACCGACCATTTCATCACCGTGGGTGTTCCAAATGTGCTCTATCAAATCATTCCGTAACTGTTGATGTTTAGTTACGTCTCTTATCTTAGCATCCCGTATGAGGTAGTCATAGAAATTAGTTTGTCCCCTCATAATTACAGGTGTTTCATCATTCCGTTCGTACTCATTTTGCCATTGACAATCTCTACGTTCATCGTCAATAATCATATTATGAATTATAATGCATGATTTCATAATGGTTGATCGTGACGCCCTATTCCATAATTTACAAGGTTTCCGAACAAAAGCGAATCGAGCTTGTAATACACCAAACGCACGTTCAACATCTTTTCTGCACGCTTCTTGGTACTTGCAAAATAATTTCTATTTTTGTGTAATACCATTTTGGTTCCTAAATGTTTTTACTATTGAAGCATACGGAGGGTAAATGCCATCTCCAAGGTAGTAGCCCATGTCGTAAGAATTTTCGTTAACATTGTAATTAATGGGAGCTGCCGTCCCATTGCGCAATTCTTCAAAGACATTATATCGGTGCAAGACATTCAAATCATTGCAAGAACCAGGCACCCCAAAGAATGATTTCCAAATCCAAAGATCGTAGGAGGCAACCGATTCAAAGATTATAGTTGGTGACTCTTTACGACCACTATATTGAGCGTGCCATGCTGTTGGACAATTTTTCCAACGCCAATGCATGCCATCTATGCTCCCTAGCATTCCTGGGAAACCTCTATTTGCATTTTTTTCGAGTAACCTTGTAACGTCGCCTTGTGTCGGATTTCTGCCATACTGGTGATCGAAAATTCGTACAATTGCCTTTGTAAATCTAATAATAGTTTCTAATAGATTGGTTTCACTCATAGCGTACTCCTCAGACCACACGTCATGGGAACCCCCATTAGCTAACAGTCGAATTGCCCCCAACACTTTCTGTTGAGAGCTTAAACCTTGACGACCGCAAGCATCATTCTTCTGAACAAAGTAGTTATCATAAAGGCAAACAGATTCAAGGATGCGATTAAAAACACTATATAGTATCCTGAATCTCCTTCAGAAAAAATACTCGTTGTATACCTTATCTTCCCCAATGTAATATTCCCATAGTTTTGCATGTCCCCTTTCTCTCCTACTATTCACTCGACGTCTCATTTCGAGTTCTTTCCCGTCGCGAATTATATTTTTTTCAGCACACCACCGGGTAATCTCCATCATAATAATAATTTCCTCGTCTGAATCATCGAATGATCCACCTTCATTAAATTGTGCATGTTGGAGCAAAATATTCCATCCCTCATCGCTAGAACTAGAGGAGTCCATGATATAATATGGTTACAAATTAATTTAGATGTAGATGAAAAATTATACTCTACCTGTATAGTTTTACGATACACAGGTATTTATAATTTTAGGTAAAATCTTATATAGGTAAGTGTGCTATATGTAACTGTGCTACAGATAAATGTGCTACAGATAATATAGGTAAAATGTAAATTTTTGTGTCCTATTGGTAAGTGTGCAATACAAATTTATCTAGATCAGTGCGCTCGTTCAGCGTCAATAATATATGTGTCCTTCCGTATGTAAATATACTGTATGATATTGGTAAGTGTCCTACTGATATTATCAGTGGTATTGGTAAGTGTGATTCATTTTGGGTTCAGGTTCTTCAGGCAATCAATATGTTGTATAGTTAATTTAGAAAGTTACTATGTGGTAAGTTCAATCGTCTGCATGTTATTATTGTGCTTTTATATGTGCCTTTTTATAATTTATAAATTTATAAAATTACTACGTGATAATTTTTCAGCATTATGTGTGCCTTGGTATGTGTGCCTTTCTATTTTTTATCGTTTCCATTGGTATGTGTGCCTTTGTATTATTATAAATATTTTTTATCATTGTAAAATAAATTATATCTTTGAAGGTTTAAAATTACCTATAAATAAATTAATTTTGATGTAGATGAAATATTATACTCTACCTGTATAGTTTTACGGTACACGGGTATTTATAATTATAGGTAAAATCTTATATAGGTAAGTGTGCTACATGTAACTGTGCTACAGATAATATAGGTAAAATGTTAATTTATGTGTCCTATCGGTAAGTGTGCAATACAAATTTATCTAGATCAGTGCGCTCGTTCAGCGTCAATAATATCTGTGTCCTTCCGTATGTAAATATACTGTATGATATTGGTAAGTGTGCTACTGATATTATCAGTGCTATTGGTAAGTGTGATTCATTTTTGGTTCAGGTTCTTCAGGCAATCAATATGTTATATAGTTAATTCAGAAAGTTACTATGTGGTAACTTCAATCGCCTGCATGTTATTTTTGTGCCTTTATATGTGCCTTTTTATAATTTATAAATTTATAAAATTACTACGTTATAATTTGATTTCTTTATGTGTCCCTTGGTATGTGTGTCTTTATATAGTTTTACTTTTACATTGGTATGTGTGCCTTTATATCATTGTAAATTAAAATTATATCTTCAAAGGATTAAAATTACCTATAAATAAATTAGAAGGATTGCAACAATTTTTTATCTATCATTGTCTTATATTTCAAAAATGGCTTCATCTCCCTACTATGCATCCATTTACAATGGCTCTTACACAGATATTGTTGGTAACGATTGGTATGGGAAAAAAATAATTTTCCAAACATATCCAATTGATACTTCTCGACGTTTTCTCAATGACTTTGGTCATATATTCATAATCTCTCCCAATTCGAAACCTGAAGACGGAGTTGTGTATCCTTGGGAACACCTCACATGGATAGATAAATATGATGAAAGGTGTGACCTGGAGGTGCTTTGCCATTACCATCACATATCCGTGCCAAAAAATTGGGCTGCCGCACTTTGGCCAATATCGTATCCCGAAGAAGCGGATAGTTTTGTCTTGATTTATTGGAGGAAGAGATATGGCAGATGGAGAGGCGCCTACAACGTTATTACAAAGAACAACGCGCGATGCTATCAGGTCGTCACATTCAGGAACAACTAATTAACATATATAAAGACTCTACGTTGGCATCAGATAACGATATTTCAGACTACACCAATTTCGGTTATGATTACTTTTCGGAATGCATTTATGAAAATGATGGGGAAGAGTACGAACCAAATATATCAAACTACAACGAAGAATATGTTGATTCAGATACGCAACGATCTTACTTACTTAAATGTTTAGTGCGCAATGGGAAACCATATTGTTGTACTTCTACTAGGTTCGACCTAAGCGTTTGAACACATACTCCTAATAATCATTTTGATCATGTATTATTTTTCTTACTACTTAAGTCAATAATAAAAAATTGTATCAGAGAAATCGCAATAATTGTTTGTCATTATATCATATCAGAGCAATCGCAATAATTGTTTGTCATCATATCATAACATTTTTCAGAGCAATCACAATAATTCTATGTGTAATAAATGAAAATAAATATGAGACATTATATCATAACATTTTTCATAAATATGAGACATTATACATCATAACATTTATCATCACAATTACATTGAGACAATAATAAGAAAATTTATTATTAACATTTTTCAATTGTACATTATACATCACTGGCGCCCCGGGCCAAACTCAAAATCAGCACCTAAATCTGCATGTGAACCCGTGTAAAGGTCAGACCCAAATAAATTACCCCAACCTTGTTGGGCCTCATATGTCGGGACCGGTTCAGAGGGTGGGGCTAGGTGTGGTCTCTAAACGCTCGGACGACTTGAACTAGTACCACCCTCCTCAAACCCTCGACTAGGCATAGTAAAACGTGCTAGTCTATGGTCCAACTCATCAATGCGATAATCACGTGCTTTGAATGATCCTCTCGCTGACGTGTCTCGTGTAATATTAAATGACGTAGACCTCGAATGTTATCTGCTGCCTCGACGTAGGACTGACGCCATTCTAACTGCGTCAAAGATTGAGCTGGAAGTGCGTTGGTTGAAAACTCAGGTCTCGGCACATCTATAGTATATGAAGCCCCCTCCGGTAGGCCTACGTCAACCGTCCAATTCTGCCTCGGTGGTTGGATGTGCGTAGAACCACCCACACAGAACTGTGTCTCATACACATGCGGATCATTTGTCGGTGCTGGTGCTTGAGGGATTCGCAACGTCGAAGGTGCCACTGAACCAACTCCAATCAAATCTACATTAACATATCTGGCAATCGGCGGTAGTATTGGCCCGAGTGCTACTGCCTTCCAATATGCATTATACTCTTCTTGTGACACATCTCTTACGTATTGATTTGCGATAGGCCAATTTTGGGCGGCAGCTGCTTGGAAATCATGTTCTGAGGCACAACACAAACTTGATGGTGGGTTGTCTGCGATACATGTCCTCCCACTCAATTACTGGATGGCCCAATCACCCAAGTACCAAAAACCCTTAAATAGGGGATCCCAAAAATCATCCGTAACCCCGATATCTCTCGAGCATATAAGATGACATCAGAGTCACGGTAGGCAGAAGTCTCTTATGGCTGCCATATAATGGACTCGGGTGACCGCATCTCAAGCTGATGTTGATTGCTTGAGATGTTAAACCGTTGTGCTCCCATTACTTTCTTTTTTGTTCCCCCTTGACCAACGAAATATGCGGGGCCACACATCGATAGAGGGATCGATGAGAATAGGACATGCTGTGGGCATGTACCCGTGATGTAAATATTGCAAAAATTTTCAATAAATTTAATTTATTAGAATAAGTTGACGTATATTGTAATGAAACATAAATTTTAATAAATAAGATGAAACGATAATATACCTCGAGTATTTGCCACATGCATTCAACTCTAGTCAACGATTGTCGATTGACTTTGTCCAAAGACCATAAAATACGGGCATAAATAGCCGAACCCCAGTCGTATATGCCGATGGCAGGAATATCCTCAAGATAATGTAAGTAACCGAGGTCGGCAGTGGAGTGAGCATTTGAAAAAAATACACTCCCCAATACATAAAACCAAAATGCCCGAGCGATGATTGGGGACATATAATCTGGTAATGGTTCAACCTTGACAAAATTTTCAATGTATTTTTTAGGTCAAAAACTGGAATTCCCGCACCAGTAAATCTCTGTATATGAATTTCTGGAAAAAATTCATTTATGGTATTAACAAAATTTGTATATTGTTCAATTCGTAGATTTTCAATCGGCCGTCCTTGTCCAATTGGAATGCCTGCACGAAGGTTAAAATTTTGTCATATATTTAAATAACAATGAATATGAAAAACATAATATATATTTCAAATAATCATTTATGAATTTAAGTACAACTATTTATTTTCACATATTGAAACATTAAGTAAATAATTATTTTCATATATTGACACAATCAGAATGCGGGTACATTTTCATAATTTTTTTGTCGTATATTGAAATAATTATGAATGTAATTACCTAAAAATATATTTCAAACATTTAATTATGAATTTAAGTACAACATATTATTTTCACATTTTGAAACGATTATGATGCCGGTACATATATTTAAAATTTTGTCATATATTTAAATAACTATGAATATGAAAATCATAATATATATTTCAAACAATCAATTATGAATTTAAGTACAACTATTTATTTTCACATATTGAAACATTAAGTGAATATGAATAATTATTTTCATATAATGACACAATCGGAATGCGGGTACATTTTCATAACTTTTTGTCATATATTGAAATAATTATAAATATAATTACCAAAAAATATATTTCAAACATTTAATTATGAATTTAAGTACAACATATTATTTTCACATTTTGAAACGATTATAATGCCGGTACATATATTTAAAATTTTGTCATATATTTAAATAACTATGAATATGAAAATCATAATATATATTTCAAACAATCAATTATGAATTTAAGTACAACTATTTATTTTCACATATTGAAACATCAAGTGAATATGAATAATTATTTTCATATATTGACACGATCGGAATGCGAGTACGTTTTCATAATTTTTTTGTCGTATATTGAAATAATATGAATATAATTACCTAAAAATATATTTCAAACATTTAATTATGAATTTAAGTACAACATATTATTTTCACATTTTGAAACGATTATGATGCCGGTACTTATATTTAAAATTTTGTTATATATTTAAATAACTATGAATATGAAAATCGTAATATATATTTCAAACAATCAATTATGAATTTAAGTACAACTATTTATTTTCACATATTGAAACATTAAATGAATATGAATAATTATTTTCATATATTGACACAATCGGAATGCGGGTATATTTTCATAATTTTTTTGTCATATATTGAAATAATTATGAATATAATTACCTAAAAATATATTTCAAACATTTAATTATGAATTTAAGTACAACATATTATTTTCACATTTTGAAACGATTATGATGCCGGTACATATATTTAAAAATTTTGTTATATATTTAAATAACTATGAATATGAAAATCATAATATATATTTCAAACAATCAATTATGAATTTAAGTACAACTATTTATTTTCACATATCGAAACATTAAGTGAATATGAATAATTATTTTCATATATTGACACAATCGGAATGCGGGTACATTTTCATAATTTTTTTGTCCTATATTGAAATAATTATGAATATAATTACCTAAAAATATATTTCAAACATTTAATTATGAATTTAAGTACAACATATTATTTTCACATTTTGAAACGATTATGATGCCGGTACATATATTTAAAATTTTGTCATATATTTAAATAACTATGAATATGAAAATCATAATATATATTTCAAACAATCAATTATGAATTTAAGTACAACTATTTATTTTCACATATTGAAACATTAAGTATATATAAATAATTATTTTCATATATTGACATAATCGGAATGCGGGTACATTTTTCAATTTTTTTGTCGTATACTGAAATAATTGTGAATATAATTACCTAAAAATATATTTCAAACATTTAATTATGAATTTAAGTACAACATGTTATTTTCACATATTTAAACAATTATGAATATAAGTAGAACGAAATAAGCGATAAATTATTACCGGAAAGCATTGTGAAGTCCAGCGGAGTGAACGCAAGCTCGACATATGATAGTTGGAAGGTATGCGTCGTGTCCCACCAACGTTCGATCATCGCCATCATAATACATTGATCGGAATTGGGCATCACCATAGAAAAGAAATTCGACATAAAACCGACACCATCGATAATTGTTTTGATATCGGGCTTTCTTTCTTCAATCAATTTGTACAATTTCATTGCCCCCGCCCAATTCCCCCGAAATTCGAATTTGTTTCCGTTCATTATCGGAGTTTCGCCGTCTGACGCGTGTGATACTCCGTCGTAAATAAGGGTATAGTAGTCAATTGTGGGATTCGATGATTGAATCGGCGCGGAAGAATCGGGAATTGTCGTTGAAGTCGACCCGTGTTTTTTTGATTTCCCGATATTAATATATTTCTTCCATTTTCTACCTAATTCCATCGTGTTGACAATATCTGATTTGGAGGATTTTCTATATCTACATTGGGACTGATTTGAAATTATATTTGAGAATAAATGGAATGATTTTTGAGAGTATATGAATAAATTTAGGAAAAATATATAAAATATTTGGACTGAATTATATGAGATGGGCACATACAAATATTGAGTAAATAAGAAAAGAAAATGGAGGAAGATGAAAATGGAGAAGATGCAGAAGACAAATGAAGAAGGAAGAAGAGGCTCTGAATAAATAAACGGATTGAGAAGAATGGAGAAGAAGGAAGAAGAAGGAAGAAGTTTCTGCATATATAAACGGAGGAATGTTACCGTTTGAATGTGACCATTAAGTTCTTACGAACTATAGAAGTTCGTAAGAACTCCACCACTATTTGCTGCCCATTTTAGCGATAGGTAAAACACACACACGCGCCTCACACGCTGTTAAATTTACCTTTCGCTCATATACACCAGACAGAGTGAGAAAAATGACCACACAGAATACTTGAATGTTAATTGTAGCATAAATTCGAGCCATTTTGCATCTCAAGATTTTGTGAATAAAATAAAGACTAATTCACCTCTCAAGGTTTGAAATATAAACAACCTTCAATTAAGTGAACTTCAGGAATGCAGCGACTATTTGCACTATAGAAAAACTGTTTTAACTATACTCAGAAATTCCCAATGGTCCAGTGGAAATTTGTGTTCTTATGACTGCAAATCCATCTTCTTGAGTTTGAAAGGAGGAAAAGTTGATGATCATAGGCCAATGGAAAAATAGAGTATGTTAAAGAAGATTTTGTTCAATGTTCCTCTTTACTTAAAAACAGAATGGAGAATGAAAATTTTCTGGTACTGAGGTCCACGGCTCCTTCTATCAGTAAGATAAATAAAGCACCAATTCTGGATGACACAATAGAGTACCTGAAATTTTTAGCATAATTCAATTATTAAATAACATAAAAGTAAAACCTCGTTTGCAACTTTCATATATTTCTTGTAATACCCCGTACTTTTGGCTATATTTATTTTTGGGATTAATTAATTAAATGCGAATTAATTGGAAATTAATCTGGGTTATAAATACTAATGTGATGCGAATTGGTATTTGATTAGGTGCATATATGATTATATATGAACTTGGTATTATAAAATTTGTCGTGGGATTTATATACGACATTTTAGAAATTTTGTTGAGACGCGTGGGACCGCCGCGTCAAGGTAAAATATTTTGATAATAAAAGTGAATTTAAAATCTATAATCCGTATGGTTGTTTTGAGTGCGCCAACGCGTCCGGAAGGGTCGAGATAGTCAGAAAACACTAGCCAAGGGTATAGTTTGGGTCCCGGGGTATTTTTAGGCCATTCCGGCACCATAAAGGGTATTTTAGTAATTTGGTATTTTTGGGTAATTAAAAGTGACGAAAATTGAGAGTTGTAATCTGATAAGGGATTGACCCAACCAACCTTTATTAACCCAACAAGCTACGGAGGTTTATTAAATTAGGTTTTCATAAGTTCCCCCAAAGCAAACCCTAGCCACCATAGCTTTTGGAGAAGAAAGCTTGGAGAAGGAGAGAGAGAGAGGAATTCTGCAGAAATTCTACACCGAATCCACACCGAATTCAGAGACAAACAAGGCAAGTGACTTTATTTCCATTTAATTACTGAGAATGTCTTTTCCATGTTAGAAAATTCAGATTTATGGTTGTTCTTGACGAAATATGAAAACCCATGTAGTCTAGATGATAAAACTTGAGGAATTTGAGAAGGATTGCATGTAGAAGGATAGGTAAATGCTTAATCTGATGTTAATACATGATTTGGGTGAAAGAAAAATGGATTTTATTTGATGAATTGAAGGTTCCAAATTTTAGGGTTCATGTTCATAAATGAATTGGGGAAAAGTTTAAGTAATTATAAATTGATTGATGATTTGGGTGAGTAGATTCATACAAACGTGATAGGATGTGGTTATACTATGTTTAGAATTGTTTAGAGACTTTAAAACAATCGTTGGGATAAATTTTAGAGGTGATTCGAGGAGTAAAAATAGTGAAAAACGATTTTTGGGAAATTCTGGGCCGAAACTGGCCTCTCGTTAGAAGCAACCCCCAGGTCGTTCGAACGAACTCGTTCGAACGAGCTTCTAACGAGTTGACCAGTCGCTACTAACGAGTGGGGATTTCGTTCGATATCTCGTTCGAACGAGATATCGTTAGAAGGGTCAGTTCGTTCGAACGAATTGGGATCTCGTTCGAACAGCCTCGTTCGAACGAGACTTCTAACGACCTGACAGTCCAAACTCGTTCGAAGCCTCGTTCGAACGAGACTTCTAACGAGTTGACAGTTTGGTCCTTTTTGGACTGTTTTGACTTTTGGAGTCCCGGGAACTGGTTCAAGGGTAGAGTTAGTATTCCTTTGATGATATAGTGATTGATTTGGGACTTTTGGGTTATTGAGATGAGTAAATCATACACTAGAGTTATATTCAATGAACCGGTTGGGTTGAGACGTGAGTGTCTACTACAATGTGAGGATAAATTATGGCACGTAATAATTATGAACCGGAATAAAATAAGTTGTGATAATTATAGTTAGTACAAGAACGCGATATGTACTACGATTAAAATATGGTATTACTAAGATGTGTGTTTACTTAGTATTAGTATATGGATTGTGTGTATGACATACCTACCATACTTGCTATCACGGGAGGTTTCGTTCGCTTAGGACCCTCTAATCCTTGTGTGCCTACGGGGGGGGATATAGACTGGTACCTTGATGAACATAGGTCATAGAAGGACTTATTGTGATATTAATAAGTCTGCATGATCATGGGAGCGTAGGTATGTGCGTGACCCATGTGATGGTGACTGTGTTCGCCTCCACTATTTGTGATTTGTGTTATCTGAACTATTCCTGAGAGATTCGGAATATGTGATCCTTATGTACGTGATGTACCGGGATGGATAGCAGAGTATGTGTGCACTATAGCTTAAATTGCGGGGTGCTTGTATTGTATATTTATGAGATGAATAATATACATTAAATTAATGAAAATCCTCATGTTAATGTTGTAAAAATATTACGGTATTGTTTCGAGATATATAATGAGTTAGCTGATATTATATCAATGGCATATTTAGTAACTGAGTTTACGTTAAACCTCTATTAAATTAAGAGCGTTATATGATAAAGTAACCAAGTATTATGGGTAGAACCTTTGGCAGTCTAGCTAGATACGTTGCCAGTTAGCTAGTAGTATGGATAGTTATAGATGGGTACTTGCGTTAGGAGTGCACAGTTAGACGAGAGGTGAGAATATAATGTGAGTGCACGTCCTAACATGTACTTTGCATTTAATGTTTTAAATGTTTTTAAAGCACTTGCAGGTTTTTAAAATATAACACATTCGGGCTCTGACCCGTTTTCTTTTCAAATCTTTTTCTTTGTAAAACCATTTTAGGTGCCCAGCCACAAGGACACCAAGCATAGGTACTCATTGAGGTGACGAGCTGTAGCTGTTTGTGGAAGCTACAGGGATTTGCTTATAGACGCTTCTATCTTTTGGATTTCAGAGCCACGATCTATCTATCAGTTGTAGGGCATGTTGCCCATTCCTATTTAGAGCATCTTTTACATTTCAGTTTTCAGACTTTAGCATGTAGTATTTCAGTTTCAGTTATTTATTTCAGTATGGGATTGTAGTGAGGGGTTTCCTCCAGACTCTATTTATTTCTATTGTGATGGTTATTCATTTTTCTTCAGCATGGAGAATGGTGTTATCTAATTCTTCATTTCACACTTGTTGCATGTTAATCAGACTTAAATTAAAATTTGGCAACTTTCTTTTTAAATACTAGGTGGTTAGAAATAATAAAATGTTTTCGACAGTGATGCTATTAACTGAGCCAACTTGGCATTTTGAATTAATTTTATAAAGGAGTAGCTACCCGGTATTTAATTAGTCGGGGTGTCACAGGTGGTATCAGAGCATCAGGTTCTAGTGTCCTTTAGGATCTGTACGGCTATTATGTTTTCCCTACGTTTTCTTTGATATAGAGCCCTATGTTTTAGGACTGTTGTACTCTTTTGTGTATGCTTCGTTCTTCAGCTATATTAAGTTTATAAACTGCGAACTTATCAACTTTGTTCTTATTTCAGATGCCTCCACGACGTGCACGACGAGTTCCCAGGAATGCAATGCCCGAACCACAGCCCGCTCCAGTTCAGGGTATGTTGAACGCCGCTGAGGTTACTGCTATAATAGCTCAAGCGGTAAATGCCGCGATTGCCGTGATTCAGCAGGCACCGCCTCAGGCGCCGGTTGCCGCGCCAGTACAGGTTAATGCATTCCCGTCTGCTTGGGAGCGTGTACGAGACGCTTTTCAGAAAGCGCATCCGCCGGAGTTTGCAGGTAGCGCAGACGTGGTAGTCTCGAGCCAATGGAAGAAGGACATGCAGAGGCATTTGAGGATGCATGAGTGCACTGATGTTCAGAAGCAGGTACTAGCTACTTTCAAGCTAGTTGGATCTGCGCTGCAGTGGTGGGAGTCCATTACCACCGCGGAGGAGAGGGATACCTTACGATTCAGGAGTTCTGGGTGCGGTTTGACCGCAAGTACTTTCCGTCCGCAGTTCATACAGAGATGAGGAGGAAGCTGATGAGTTTGAAGCAAGAGGGCAAGACAGTGGCCGAGTATGAGGCCGAGTTCACTAACCTGTTGAATATCGTTCCAGACGAGATTCCAACAGAGAAGAAGAAGATAGAGAAGTTCATTGATGGGTTGAATTGGAGAATCCGTCAGCATCTGCTTGGGAACCTATCGTTGGCCACGTATTCTGATGTGGTTAACGCTGCATTATTGCACTGCCAGGACCACCATTTTCACATGGCCGAGGGCAAGCGGTCGGGGGAGTCTAGCCATCAGGGCAGGACTGGAGGACATGGTGCCAGCAGGGCACAGACCGGTCAGGGGCAGAGACAGACTGAGAAAGGTACCCAGCAGGGGGACAATAAGAGGTTCCGGTCAGGGAGCTACAGGCAGGGACAGGGAGGTTTCCGCCAGGGCCATCAGGGTCCAAACGGCCATCAGGGCCAGCAGGGGCAGAATGGGCAGCAGTTTCATCAGGGCTAGCAGGGCCAAGGGAGGAATGGTAACGGCCAACAGGGCCGGGGACAGCAGGGGCAGAGGGGAGGGAACTTCCCAGGGAAGTGCTTTACTTGTGGCAAGACTGGTCATAAGAAGCAGGATTGTCCTGATAGGGGCAGGGCCCCACAGCAGCAGCAGCAGGGTGCTCGCCAGGAGCCACAGAGACCTATGTTTCCCGCCGCTCTTCCTGCACCGCCACAGATGGCAGCTTTGCCACCCATTCCAGCAGTCCCATCTCAGCAGGGGCAGCTACAGTATGGACGTGTCTACAACGTTCACCAGGCTGCAGTTCCACAGGCACCGCCCGCGATCGAGGGTACGTTTCCTATCCATGGCACTATGGGTCGGGTGTTATTTGATACGGGTGCTACACATTGTTTCATAGCTACACACTTCGCGAAAGCTTTAGGATTGTTAGCTACGGCAGAGAGCACAGTGACGTGTGTCGACTCACCATTAGGGAGTGGGTCACTTATTTTCTTTATATGCCGGGGAGTGGGGGTAGAGATCGGTGGTTTGGTATTGCCTGCAGACATGTTAGTGTTAGACATGCACGTTCACGATGTGATCATCGGTATGGATTGGCTCGTAGCATATAGGGCCATGATTGATTGCTTCAGCGGGAGCATTGTTTTTGCCATTCCAGGGCAAGAGATGTTTATAGTGGCGATGCCTCGCCCAGAGGGAGGATCGACCGCTCATCTGTATTACATAGAGG
The DNA here is from genome assembly GCA_949130495.1 of Sambucus nigra. Lineage (NCBI taxonomy): Eukaryota > Viridiplantae > Streptophyta > Magnoliopsida > Dipsacales > Adoxaceae > Sambucus > Sambucus nigra. The sequence goes on along the minus strand of CASBWL010000200.1, from coordinate 114,433 downwards.
AGGATACCTCTAAGGAGGTTGTGATTCCTTTAGATTCGATCCCGGTTGTCAGGGAGTATTCAGATGTGTTTCAGGAGATACCAGGCTTACCACCCAGTCGAGAGATAGATTTCGTTATTGATTTACTACCGGGTACGAGACCTATAGCACGTGCACTGTACCGTATGGCTCCAGCTGAGATGTGAGAGTTACGGGATCAGATAGAGCAGCTGTTAGGGCAGGGCTTTATTCGCAGGAGTACCTCACCTTGGGGCGCTCCAGTTTTGTTTGTGAAGAAGAGGGATGGTTCACTGAGATTGTGCGTGGACTACCGAGAGTTGAATAAGGTCACGATACGGAATAAGTATCCGTTTCCTCGAATCGATGACTTATTCGACCAGTTGAGAGGAGCTTCTTTCTTCTCGAAGATTGACTTGAGGTCAGGATACCATCAGTTGCGTATCAGGGAGGAGGATGTCTCGAAGACTGCGTTCTTGTCGAGATATGGTTCTTATGAGTTTCGGGTTATGCCTTTCGGCTTGACCAACGCTCCAGCAGTGTTTATGGACTTAATGAACAGAGTGTTAAGGGATTTCTTAGACCAGTTTGTCATTGTCTTCATCGATGATATCCTGGTTTACTCTCAGACAGAGGAGGAGCACGCCGAGCATTTGAGGCAGGTTTTGCAGACACTTCGTCAGAACGAGTTGTATGCAAAATACGAGAAATGCGGGTTTTGGTTGAAGGAAGTCCAGTTCTTGGGTCACATTATTTCCGACCAGGGAATATCTGTTGATCCGGGGAAGGTATCAGCGGTGAGGGAGTGGGGACAGCCCACGACACCAACGGAGATTCGTAGTTTCTTGGGTCTAGCAGGATACTACAGGAGGTTTATACGAGGTTTCTCGGAGATAGCAGGTCTTTTGACACATCTTACTCGTAAGGGTGTGCCATACATCTAGAGTGATGCCTGTCAGTTGGCATTCGATGAATTGAAGGACAAATTGACCTCAGCACCTGTGTTAGCATTGCCGAGACCGGGAGTTGAGTATTTGGTTTACACCGATGCGTCTTTGCAAGGACTGGGAGGTGTATTGCAGCAGGAGAGACAGGCCATAGCTTATGCTTCCCGTAAGCTTAAACCTCATGAGAAGAATTACCCCACGCATGACTTGGAGTTGGCAGCAGTGGTATTTGCCTTACGAATTTGGAGGCACTATCTTTTCGGGGAGAAATTTCAGCTGTTCACGGATCACAAGTCACTACAGTATCTGTTCACGCAGAAAGAATTGAATATGCGGCAGCGTAGGTGGCTTGAATTTGTGAAGGACTACCAGTTCGACATCCAGTACCACCCGGGTAAGGCTAACGTGGTAGCAGACGCGTTGAGCCGCAGACCAGCAGATGAGGTGGCAGAGGTGTGGAAAGCTAAGTGGAAGGAATTGGGACACCAGGATGCAGTGGCCCGATATTTCATGTCTGTGATGACCGTTACCCCGCAGATTGTCACAAAGGTAGTACGGGCACAGACCAATGACTCGTTCTGTCAGGAGCAGATAGTTCGATTGCTAGCAGAGGGAGCCGAGTCCTATACCGTTAGCTCAGACGGGGGATTGCGCTTCAATGGGAGATTGGTGGTTCCGGAAGGGGAAGAATTGCGGCACGATGTGATGGCAGAGTCGTACGGCTCACGATTCGCGGTACATCTCGGAGGGGACAAAATGTACCAGGACATGAGACGGCAGTATTGGTGGAGCGGTATGAAGAAAGATATCGCTGAGTTTGTCTCGAAATGCGCCACTTATCAGCTTGTAAAAGTGGATCATCAGAGACCAGCAGGATTGCTACAGCCGTTGGAGGTTCCGGTGTGGATGTGGGAGATCATATCCATGGATTTTATCACGGGGTTGCCTACGTCGCAGAGGGGTCACGACTCTGTTTGGGTAATTATGGACAGGTTGTCCAAGGTCGCTCACTTCTTACCCGTTAGGACTGATTACACTACGGGACAGTATGCCCAGCTCTTCATTTCAGAGATTGTGAGACTTCACGGTGTACCCCTAAATATCGTGTCTGACAGAGACAAGATATTTGTTTCGAGGTTTTGGGAGAGTTTCCAAGAGGCAATGGGCACGGAATTGCAGTTGAGTACGACTTATCATCCGCAGACTGATGGGCAGACAGAGCGCACCAATCAGATGTTGGAAGACATGCTACGCATGTGCATTATTGACTTCGGGGGTGGATGGGAGCAGTACCTTCCACTGGTGGAGTTTGCTTACAACAACTCCTATCAGTTCACGATTGGCATGGCTCCGTTTGAGGCATTGTACGGTAGGCCTTGCCGTTCCCCAGCATGTTGGCTAGAAGTGGGGGACAACAAACTACTTGGGCCGGAAGTGATTCAGGATACTTCGGCAAGGATTGAGTTGATTCGGAGTCGCATTCGGGTAGCTCAAGACAGGCAGAAGAGTTATGCTGATGCGAAGAGGTTTTTCAGGGAGTTCCAAGTGGGGGACCAGGTTTTGTTCAGGGTTTCTCCGATGAAGGGGATTATGCGATTCGGGAAGAAGGGGAAGTTGGCACCGAGGTACGTGGGGCCGTTTCCTATTATTGAGCGGATCGGACCGGTTGCGTATAGACTCTGGTTACCGGAGCATTTTCATCGGATTCACAACGTGTTCCATATTTCCTCGCTGAGGAAATACCTTAGAGATGATTTGGCTCATTCTCACATTGTTGTGGAGGACATCGATCTCCATCCGGATAGCTCCTACGAGGAGGGGCCAATTGCTATTTTGGACCGAAGTGAGAGGAAACTGCAGTCAAAGATAGTCCCGTTAGTGCGTGTTCAGTGGCGACATCACAATGTTGAGGAGTCCACATGGGAGCGCGAGGATGAGATGCACGAACGTTATCCAGAGCTATTTTTGGCAGGTACTTTCTAGTTTCGAATTTCGGGACGAAATTCAGTTATTAGGGGGGAAGTATGTAATACCCCGTACTTTTGGCTATATTTATTTTTGGGATTAATTAATTAAATGCGTATTAATTGGAAATTAATCTGGGTTATAAATACTAATGTGATGCGAATTGGTATTTGATTAGGTGCATATATGATTATATATGAACTTGGTATTATAAAATTTGTCGTGGTATTTATATACGACATTTTAGAAATTTTCTTGAGACGCGTGGGACCGCCGCGTCAAGGTAAAATATTTTGATAATAAAAGTGAATTTAAAATCTATAATCCGTATGGTCGTTTTGAGTGCGCCAACGCGTCCAGAAGGGTCGAGATAGTCAGAAAACACTAGCCGGGGGTATAGTTTGGGTCCTGGGGTATTTTTAGGCCATTCCGGCACCATAAAGGGTATTTTAGTAATTTGGTATTTTTGGGTAATTAAAAGTGACGAAAATTGAGAGTTGTAATCTGATAAGGGATTGACCCAACCAACCTTTATTAACCCAACAAGCTACGGAGGTTTATAAAATTAGGTTTTCATAAGTTCCCCCAAAGCAAACCCTAGCCACCATAGCTTTTGGAGAAGAAAGCTTGGAGAAGGAGAGAGAGAGAGAGGAATTCTGCAGAAATTCTACACCGAATCCACACCGAATTCAGAGACAAACAAGGAAAGTGACTTTATTTCCATTTAATTACTGAGAATGTCTTTTCCATGTTAGAAAATTCAGATTTATGGTTGTTCTTGATGAAATATGAAAACCCATGTAGTCTAGATGATAAAACTTGAGGAATTTGAGAAGGATTGCATGTAGAAGGATAGGTAAATTCTTAATCTGATGTTAATACATGATTTGGGTGAAAGAAAAACGAATTTTATTTGATGAATTGAAGGTTCCAAATTTTAGGGTTCATGTTCATAAATGAATTGGGGAAAAGTTTAAGTAATTGTAAATTGATTGATGATTTGGGTGAGTAGATTCATACAAACGTGATAGGATGTGGTTATACTATGTTTAGAATTGTTTAGATACTTTAAAACAATCGTTGGGATAAATTTTAGAGGTGATTCGAGGAGTAAAAATGGTGAAAAACGATTTTTGGGAAATTCTGGGCCGAAACTGGCCTCTCGTTAGAAGCAACCCCCAGGTCGTTCGAACGAACTCGTTCGAACGAGCTTCTAATGAGTTGACCAGTCGCTACTAACGAGTGGGGATTTCGTTCGATATCTCGTTCGAACGAGATATCGTTAGAAGGGTCAGTTCGTTCGAACGAACTGGGATCTCGTTCGAACAGCCTCGTTCGAACGAGACTTCTAACGACCTGACAGTCCAAACTCGTTCGAAGCCTCGTTCGAACGAGACTTCTAACGAGTTGACAGTTTGGTCCTTTTTGGACTGTTTTGACTTTTGGAGTCCCGGGAACTGGTTCAAGGGTAGAGTTAGTATTCCTTTGATGATATAGTGATTGATTTGGGACTTTTGGGTTATTGAGATGAGTAAATCATACACTAGAGATATATTCAATGAACCGGTTGGGTTGAGACGTGAGTGTCTACTACAATGTGAGGATAAATTATGGCACGTATAATTATGAACCGGAATAAAATAAGTTGTGATAATTATAGTTAGTACAAGAACGCGATATGTACTACGATTAAAATATGGTATTACTAAGATGTGTGTTTACTTAGTATTAGTATATGGATTGTGTGTATGACATACCTACCATACTTGCTATCACGGGAGGTTTCGTTCGCTTAGGACCCTCTAATCCTTGTGTGCCTACGGGGGGGGGGATATAGACTGGTACCTTGATGAACATAGGTCATAGAAGGACTTATTGTGATATTAATAAGTCTGCATGATCATGGGAGCGTAGGTATGTGCGTGACCCATGTGATGGTGACTGTGTTCGCCTCCACTATTTGTGATTTGTGTTATCTGAACTATTCCTGAGAGATTCGGAATATGTGATCCTTATGTACATGATGTACCGAGATGGATAGCAGAGTATGTGTGCACTATAGCTTAAATTGCGGGGTGCTTGTATTGTATATTTATGAGATGAATAATATACATTAAATTAATGAAAATCCTCATGTTAATGTTGTAAAAATATTTCGAGATATATAATGAGTTAGCTGATAGTATATCAATGGCATATTTAGTAACTGAGTTTACGTTAAACCTCTATAAAATTAAGAGCGTTATATGATAAAGGAACCAAGTATTATGGGTAGAACCTTTGGCAGTCTAGCTAGATACGTTGCCACTTAGCTAGTAGTATGGATAGTTATAGATGGGTACTTACGTTAGGAGTGCACAGTTAGACGAGAGGTGAGAATATAATGTGAGTGCACGTCCTAACATGTACTTTGCATTTAATGTTTTAAATGTTTTTAAAGCACTTGCAGGTTTTTAAAATATAACACATTCGGGCTCTGACCCGTTTTCTTTTCAAATCTTTTTCTTTGTAAAACCATTTTAGGTGCCCAGCCACAAGGACACCAAGCATAGGTACTCATTGAGGTGACGAGCTGTAGCTGTTTGTGGAAGCTACAGGGATTTGCTTATAGACGCTTCTATCTTTTGGATTCCAGAGCCACGATCTATCTATCAGTTGTAGGGCATGTTGCCCATTCCTATTTAGAGCATCTTTTACATTTCAGTTTTCAGACTTTAGCATGTAGTATTTCAGTTTCAGTTATTTATTTCAGTATGGGATTGTAGTGAGGGGTTTCCTCCAGACTCTATTTATTTCTATTGTGATGGTTATTCATTTTTCTTCAGCATGGAGAATGGTGTTATCTAATTCTTCATTTCACACTTGTTGCATGTTAATCAGACTTAAATTAAAATTTGGCAACTTTCTTTTTAAATACTAGGTGGTTAGAAATAATAAAATGTTTTCGACAGTGATGCTATTAACTGAGCCAACTTGGCATTTTGAATTAATTTTATAAAGGAGTAGCTACCCGGTATTTAATTAGTCGGGGTGTCACATTTCTCTACCAATATTTAAATTGGTGTCAAGAATACTTCGCAAAACATGATTGTAGTTCCTAGTTGGATCACTATAGTGATAATATATTCAAGTATTCAGAAGTTAAAAGGCAACCTTCACAAAGCATGTAGTACTGAAAATATAAAGTTTTAAATTGTACACCTAATTATTAATTCTTCCCCAAAAGCTCAATGTTACACATAACATAAAATATAACACATGAACTACTAAATCTCAATGTTACTTATAACATACAATATAACAATCACGTAAGATTAATTGGACCTTTCACCGAAATGCAGTGATAATTGGGTGTTGGTAATAAGGAGAAGAAGGAAAATAGATAAGAGAACCATCAAATTGACCAAGCAATTGTATAAAATAGAACAGTAATGGAACCAAAACAGGACTACTCAACATAACTTTAAATAAAGACCACAATAGAGAGACGAAGTTACCGCTATGAATTAAAAGAAACCCCCATACATTCAAAACTGAATATATCTGTTGAAGTTTTTTAAGCCAGACAATCAAAGGGTGGGTGAATACTTGTTGCGACTTACTTCTTTTCTCCCCCAGAAATACCTCTTTAACATTTCATTCCCTATCACAGTATCAATACACACTTCAAGCCCCAAAACTTGTAATCTAAAAAAGGATAGGTAAATACGATCTCATAAAGAATATTTCATATATATAAGAGTTGTGTATTAGGCATAACCAATTGAGTCTATAACACATCCTAGTGAATGTAAATACCAAATATGTCAAAAAATTAAAAGAACTATTCAATACTCACAACAAAGATGAATTATTCGGTCTTCAATTGCAACAAAGTCATGAAAAATCAAAGCTGAAAATAAATGTCCCTACTTTTAAATCACTATCAAGTTTTCTAGCCAAAGCCAACAACAACAATGTCTTTCCAGAATTTGGAGGATGCAAAAGTAATGTCATTCTACAAAATTCAAAAGAGAAAATTTAGAAATGGATTCCAAAAAAATGAATATAACTACAACGCATTTGAGAGACAAAAAGTGAAATCAAAATGAGAATGCCATAACTCTCATTTATCTACGTGAACAGATTTCTTGGAAAGAAAATACATGTTCGTGATGTTTTAGATCTAGGTGCGAAAATACCAGTTCGTGAGATTTCTTGGTAAGAATATAACTGGGTATATTTCAGATCTAAAAAGAATCCCACATTAGTAATCATCAGTAATCATCAGTAGTATCATACAATCATTTAACTTCATCCGTAGCAGTACAACAACAACATATAACAGTAGCAACATACAATCAACAATCATCAATAGCAACATACAAAGTCAATCTCAACCACACACACAATTAGAATTCGAAAATGGCCTCAAATGTTAGAATAGCTCATAGAGTTAATAAAATTTCATTAACTAAATGAAACAACTCTATGTTCAGTATATGGTAGATAGGGATTCCGAAGATTTTTTTTCCAGGTATCTTACAGCTATGAGAACATCAAAGCCATCAAAGTGACTCTGACATAAAAAAAATGCATTTAAAATGATTAAAGCAAATGATTGAAGGTCTATATACCTCGTTTATAGCAAGCGATTGAAGGTTTGGGGTAAAACAGGTACCAAATAGAACCATACCTGTTTAAAATGATTTAAGGTTTGGGGTAAAACACGTACCAATCGTTTGAGATGAAGCCACCATACCTGTTTAAAATGATTGAGGGTTACGATGAAATGGTTTATACTAACAATCATTTAAGAGAAATAGAGAATACATGTAAAATGGAGGGTGAGGTGAGAGGGTGAGGTGAGAGTCTCCGTGTTTGAGAGAAAAGTGGGGTAAAAAAAAGAGACGTGTAGGTTTGAAGAATGTGGGTAAGCGAGAGAATGGTGGAAGACTATTATATCCTCATTTTTGAATTTTTAAAGAAAAGGGAGAAATAAATTAGAGTGAGTTAAAAGAAGGGGAAACCAAAATTGTCAAGGGTAAAATAGGAAGTGTAGAAAAAATTTAATAAGATGACATCATCCTTTAAGCTTATGACATAGATAAGTTTCCTACTTTATTATATATATATATATATATATATATATATATATATATATATAGATAGAGAGAGAGAGAGAGAGAGAGAGAGAGAGAGAGAGAGAGAGAGTTTCTTATGCCCACATTAGCATGCTGAACAATTGAATAAGAAATCACCTCTTAACTAAGTAGAGAAAAATCTTAAGGGTCCGTTTGGTTTGAATTGGGCAAAAGAGTTGGCATGACAAATTTTGCCTAGGCAAATTTTGCATAGTCAAATATTGTTTTTCTCACATTAGGCTATCAAACACCAAATTGAGGTAAAACAAGTTTTTTAGGCAAAACATTTTAATAAGAAAATAGTTTTTTTTGTTCAATAAAAAAAAAAAATTGTCCAAAAACAGTTTTTTATGTTGTAAAATAAGAAAACATTTTTTTTTTTTGTAAAAACAAAAACAGTTTTTTTTTTTTTTTGCGAAATAAAAAAACAGATTTTTTTTTGTAAGTTAAAAAACAAAATTCTTTTCTGTAAAATAAGAAACACAGGTTTTTTTGGGTAGAAAAACAGTTTTTTTTTTTTTGTAAAATAAGAAAACAATTTTTTTTTGGTAAAAAAGGAAAACAGATTTTAAATAAATTTTAAATATTTGTAGGAGGTTTTAAATTATTTTTTAAAACATTAAAACCGTTTAAGAAGTTAGCAAATTTGTTGACAAGTATTTCTCACTCAAATAGGTAAGTAAAGTTTGTCAATACTTTATGCAAAATGGGTGTTGTACATTGGGAAACAATGATATGGCAATTTATGCAATCAAACACACCAATTCATAAGCAAATACCTCATTTGTCATTTTATTTGCTATTTGCAATGCAAATAAGGGTAACCAAACTGACTCTAAAAGGAAAACATCCAACTAAAATGCAGAAAAAAAATTTAAGGAATAAAACTCTTCACTATTTAAGGAGCTCCAAATTTTAAAACTGTTATAAATGAAAACACTTGAAACCATCCTCTTGACATCACACACAACAAAACATTCTTCAAAGCTACACGACATTTATACCAGGCAGTCCAACATTATTTCTAAATTTTTTTGAGAACGCAAATATATAGGCCTCCAAAACTAGCTATGTGAATGATCTTATTTGTCGAAAAATGACAAGATTAGATCAGTAAGAACCAGAAATTGGATAATACGAGGGTGAAAGTACAGATATTTATTTTTTAGTGGGGAGGACTTGGAAAAGGGCATTTTTGTGTAAAATTCATAATTTTTATGATACAGATTTAAGTTGGGACATAATTTTGAGAGGTGAGTGAGGGCTCCTAATTTTTTTACTGGTTGATATGATCTAGTTTCTGCAACGTCAACAGATTCCTACCAATGGAAAAAAGATATAGTCGGAGAAGAGGGTTGTCTCCACCAAGAACAAATTAAACCAGTGATGATGACATGAACATATACATTAAAAGTGACAAGTTTTTTTATTGACAAATACTAGATGCTACAATGCAACCAATCCAATAACAAAATTTGTAATAGACCTTAGTTAGCTCGAACAAGATTACTAAATCTTCAATGGCGTCAATCTTCAGTTGCCATATCCACAAAACTGAATACATTAAAAGTGAACAGTTTTTCTTCCTGTGACAAATATGTATATGTTTCTTATTCAGACAATTTTTCCCCTTTCATCTGCTATATTATTGTTCTAAACACTTGAAATTTTGTTCATTTCAAATGTATGGTCAGCGAAATGTTTCAGATTCATAGTAGCTACATATGACATTATCAAATACTCTAGCATATTAACATATGCGAGAGTTTTACATTATCTAAGTCTTATTATATTTATTTCATATTGTTCCTTCACCTTTTTCTCCCTGCGACAAATATGCACGTGTTTCTTATTCACATGATTTTTTTCCCTTTCATCTGCTATATGATTGTTCTAGAAGCTTTAGATTTTGTTCATTTCAAAGATATGCCCAGTGAAATGTTTCAGATTCATAGTAGTTTCATATGACATTATCAAATAGTTTACCAAAATTAAGTTTTGTTGTAATTATTGTAATCCACCAATGTCTTATACTGATAATGATATGTACACTAATTTAAACCCTGACAGTTTTTTGCACTACAATAACAAGCAGAATCAAAGTGTGTTATATTGTATATGTTCGAGGAAGGTTTTTATGGGTTAGTGTTTGATTAATGATTTTGAAGAATATTGAGGACAAATCATTTATATGGTTTTATCACATATACCTTTTCTATCCTAGTGTAGAATACCTTTTCATTGGCAAAGATATCTGCCAACTTGGCAGATGCTCTTTTTATAATTTATGATCTTGTTGCTCTATTTGATCTTTGGTGAGAGGTGAAAAATCAAGAAATTAATCTCAGGATAGGAATCCCAAGCTTCTATTTGTTTTGGCATAATCTTTTAATGGAAACTTCATTTTATGGATATTGATTTCTGTAACATTACTCATTTATTAGTTTTTATGCAATTTTGATGATTTATTATCATGATGCTTTGTTTCGATAGTAATAAAGATATGAAAAATGATGAAATTGATCTCTCATATGTTTTATATATGAGTAATAGGCCAAGCATAGGACAAATACCAAGTTTTAATAGAATTCTCCCTCACTAGATTCTAAGCTAAACACACTTGTGAAATTTTCTATAGCATTTCCTATCCATTCCATCTCATATGAGTAACCCACTATGCGAATTTTAGTTTCCATAATAGCATGACAAATATGAGGAGCAAAGAGAGAAAGAAACTTATCCCTATCCCTATCCCTATCCCTATCCCTATCCCTATCCCTATCCCATTGTTCATATGTTTCATGTCCATACCATATCATATCAGTAGTGCCGGCATGTTTCCACCAAATCATAGTAAAAGTTTTATTCAAAATTTTAAATAAACTTCTTGGTCGCATTTCAATAAACTTTTGAGGATGTTGAGTAAAGCTAACACAAAAGCATTTCACATTGAGTTGTAATTATAGAGAATAAGCAAGATTCAAAGCGAAAGGCGAGGGAAGTACAAGTTTCACTACAAGAAAAAACATCATTTATGTCAGTTTAAAAATGAACGTTATGTTAGATAAATGTAAATTGACATAAATAATATTTATTTATGTCAATTTGACTTTTAAAGTAATTTTTTTTTTCAATTTAAGTAAAATTGATATAAAAAACAAATTATTTATCTCATATTTATATATAGATGACATAAATATACTTTAATTATTTCAACCTTCTGAGTAAAAACTGAGATAAATGAAAAAAAAGAGGCGGGGATATTTTTTTTCATTCCTGCTCCAAAAGTTTACTTCCTCAAACCCTTCCTCAAACCCACGGCCCCCTGTTCTGCTCCGTCCGTCAAACCCTCCCTCTCCCTCTCTCGCTCGCACGACCACCCTCTCTCTCTCTGCTCGTTGCGTCCCTCTCTCTCTCTCGCTTGCTGCGTCCCTCTCTCTCTGCTCGCACGACCCTCTCTCTCTGGCTCGCTGCGTCTAGCTCGCACGACCCTCTCTCTCTCTGGCTCGCTGCATCCCTCTCTCTCTCTGGCTCGCAAGTACAGCCCTCTCACATCTCATCACCTCCGGCGCCGGCATCAATTAGGTACAAAAAGCCCTAATATGGATTTTCAAGGGTTTGTGTATATATATGGATTCGATTTGTGTATATGTGTTGTGTATATGCGATTTGTTCTTGATATGTATGTGTGTGATTTGTGTATATGCCATTTGTTCTTGATTTGTGTATATGAGTTTGTAATTTTTGTTTGAAAACCTAATCGATTTCTATTCCTTTTTATTTTGCGTCTTTTATCAGACTCGCAGTTGGGACGCCTTCCCTCTTCTCCTGTTTTCTACCCCGGCCCAGTCTGCACATAGAGAATTTGGGTACGTTGCTTTACCAACTATTTTTACATTAGTAAATAGTTATGTTTGTGCCAAGCATTGTTCAGGCATTTATTTTTTTAGATTTATTACAACTATTAGGACTAATACTCTTTAAAGAATTGTGTCTATTATAAATTCAGTTTATATATTGTCATTTTAAAAAAAAAATACACATTAAAGAAATAGTTGAGTGACATTAGTTTCAACCACAATTTTATTTGCTTTTCAGTTTACATGTTCAATGTTTAATAATTTTGGTTAATGACTTGTTGCAAAAAAAAGTAGGGTCATTCGAAGAATAGTCCCTCGACAATTTTATAATTAATATATAGTCCAAATTTTTTTATTTTGTTCCAAAAGATCCCTCACTGCATAAAACAGTTACAATTTTTTTTTTATCTTATCCTAAACTTTATGAAATAATTATCAAAAAAGTAAACAGGGGAGTTTTTGCAAAATTAAAAAATAAGGTGGACTAAATGTAAAATATACTTAGCTCCTAGCAATTAAACATTAATTGTCCCGGTTGACTTAAAATATTTAAGTTAAATGTAAAATATCTAGTTTTTGACGTAATGCAAAATGTTATGCTTAATGTATAATTTTTAGCTGTTTAGAAATGTAGGGTCAATTCATTTAGTGCTTAGTAGTTGAATTTTGGTTAAGATTTTTACCATATTCATTGATGGTCACTATAGATTTATATATGTTTACCTTACGCATCACAAGTTTGAAGCCTTTGATTACGCATAAGGTAGAATGGTAGGTCAATAAAACTCAAAAAGATTTCATTCACATGTTCAAGCATGGAATTGTAGCTCAGTTGCCAATTAAGGCTATCGTGAACCTTCTTCTAGTTGAGCCATTTGTTACTTGAACACATGAGCCCCCCAATTTTTTTATGATAAATTATATTTATCTTTGTTCATTGAATTCTAAGTTACCAATTCACAACTTATGTTTGAATTTGAACGTCCAAATTCTCATGAATTAGAAGGAACCGAGATACGAAATACACTGTCTCAAACCGAGAGTGGTAATTTGAAAGTTAATATTTTTAATGAATACTATTATTATTGTAATCATTGGTCAAAATTTAAACTATCTATCTAATTTGGAATTTGGTACATTGATTTTGAACATACTTCTCTAAATATGAGACGTACTAGGAAGCAATGTGATATTCCTAAATTGAAAAGGAAGGAGTGTATTATTTTTTTTCCAGCACTTCCAAATTCTGAAAGCTAGTAACTGAATACAGAACCTAACAAGACCTTAGTTAAAAAAATCTCAGCTCCTCCACACGAGATGTAATGAATTTCTACAGACATATCTTTCTTTCTCCTTTTTAAAATTGTCAATTTTTATAGCCCAAAAGTGACAAGTGTGTTTTTAAAGTCATTGTTCTTTCTCATGTGTTCTGTGTTGCAATAAATATTGTCCTATGCTTATACTATGTGCTTTCATTAATTACTTCATTATATTATAGGTATATAATCGCTAATGGTTGTTGCTGTCATGTATAATATGTATAACAATTGTTATTATACATATTATATATAACATTATAGTATAATATGTATAATAATTTTGTGAATTGAAGTTATTCAATGTTTAAAATTGGTTTTGGTTGTATAGTGTTTGGGTGGTGTGTTAGTGTTCTTGAGTTGGTTAGTTATGGTTGATTGAGTCTTATTACTATTAGGTGTTGGTGTCTTTGGTATTTTTGTGATAGTTTTAGAGGGATATTATACTTTCTACGATATTTTCTAATGGTGTGAATATATTATGTTATATAATATTGCATTATTTTTAACAATTACATATCTTTTATTTCTTATATCTCACTCGTGGTGGTTTACATACTCGGGCCAGAATGGACAGGTCTTGGATGAGCAAGGACAGATTATCAAAAGAATACATAAAAGGTGTTGATAATTTTCTTAGGGTTGCTCAAAACGCCTCCTTGGATGAGAACTTCATATGATGCCCTTGTAATCAATGTGAAAATAGATTAAAAATGGGTGTTAAAGAAATCAGACAACATTTGTATAGTTCGGGTATCGATCCGAATTATACTGTATGGAAATGGCACGGAGAGGAGGATTATTGTGAAACACTACCGGATGTTAATATGGGTGATCCTATCTGTGACGATCTTAATATGGATACCATGGAGGATGTTGAAGAGTTGATTGACATGGTGGAGGCTATAAAAGAAGACTTCACAGGAAATGCAGAAATTTTCAGAAGTTGCTTTTAGATGCGGAGAAGCCATTGTATGAAAGATGTAAAAAGTATACAAAGTTATCCGCTATCGTCAAGCTATTCAATCTTAAAGCGAAGAGTGGGATGTCCGATAAATGCTTTTCAAATATGCTGTCAATCATTGCTGACATGCTTCCGGATAACAATGTATTGCCTTCATCCAGTAATGAGGCAAAACGTTTCTTATCGGTATTCGGAATGGACTTTCAAAAGAAACAAGCATGCCCTAATGACTGTATACTCTATAGAAAAGAGTATAAAGAAGCTGTTGAATGCCCCACTTGTGGAACATCCAGGTTCAAACAGAAGAAGAATTTGAAAGAACAAAAAAGGGATGAGGGGAAACAAGGTGTTCCTGCGAAAGTGTTATGGGACTTTTCACCCATTCCGAGATTCAAAAGGTGGTTTCAATCTAAAGAGACCGCTAAGTCTCTGACATGGCATGCAGATGATAGAATTGTTGATGGTTTGTTGCGTCACCCAGCAGACTCACCAACTTGGAAATTAGTTGATGAAAAGTGGCCCAATTTTGCAGCAGAACCAAGAAATCTTCGATTAGCACTATCAACGGACGGAATTAATCCTCATAGTTCCCTTAGTAGTAGGTACAGTTGTTGGCCGGTCATGTTGAACACATATAACTTTGAACCGGAATTGTGTATGAAAAGAAAGTTTACAATGTTGACTACGTTGATATTGGGTCCAAAACAACCAGGGAATAATATAGATGTTTATTTCGCTCCGTTAATAGAAGATCTGAATACATTGTGGCATGAAGGAGTTAAAGCCTACGACGCCTTTCGACAAGAATCTTTTACTTTGAGGGCAATACTGTTGTGGACAATTAATGATTTTCCAACGTATGGATATTTATCTGGAAGTGTTGTTCAAGGCTATAATGCTTGTTCAATATGTAGTGAAAAAACGTATTCCATCAGATTACAACACGGTGGCAAGTGCGTTTATATGGGACATAGGAGATACCTTCCACAAAACCATCCATTTCGAAGCCAGAAAAAGGCTTTTAACGGTGAGCAAGAGTTCCAAGCCTCGCCTGAAACTTTAAGCGGCGAACAAATATTGATAAAAGTTGGGAGACTTAAGGTTGCATGGGGAAAGAAGGCAAAAAAGGTGAGGGCGGTTGATTTGAAGAAATCATTAAAGCGTAAGAGACCGAGGAGGGTAGGTAATGGGGTTGAAAAATGTGGTCCTAGTAACAATAGGGTTGAAGATTTTTGGAAGAAGAAATCGATATTTTTTGAACTTCCTTATTGGAAGGAGTTGCCTATTCGACATAACTTAGATGTCATGCACATTGAAAAGAATGTCTGTGATAGTATCATTGGAACCTTGCTTAATATCCAGAAAAAATGAAAGACGGGGTGAAGTGTCGACTCGACCTTGAAAAAATGGGCTTAAGAAGTGAGTTAGCACCGCAGGTTGATGAAAAAAGGACATACCTACCGCCAGCATGTTATACGTTATCGAGAGAGGAAAAAAAATGTTCTGCCAAACTTTGCATGACCTTAAGGTCCCGAATGGGTACTCTTCTAATTTTAGAAGCCATGTCTCTATGGAAGATTTGAAATTGTATGGCTTGAAGTCTCATGATTGCCATATTCTAATGCAACAACTTCTTCCAATTGCAATTCGATCGGTGTTGCCAAAACATGTGAGATATACGATCATGAGAGTATGTTTTTTCTTCAATGCCCTTTGTGCCAAAGTAGTGGACTTGCAAAAACTAAAAGAAATTTAGAATGAAATTGTGATCACATTGTGTTTGCTGGAAAAATACTTTCCACCATCCTTCTTTGACATTATGGTGCATTTAATGGTGCATCTTGTGAGGGAGGTCGAACTTTGCGGTCCTGTTTTCTTTCAATGGATGTACCCAATTGAAAGGTTATGTCAATTTACTTTACTATCATGTATTAATATAAGTAAATAAGTGTATCGATTTAGTTTTCTTTTTAATGTGTTAGGTACATGAAAGTATTAAAGGGTTATGTGAGAAATCGTAATCACCCAGAAGGTTGTATTGCTCAATGTTACATAGCAAAAGAAGCTATTGAGTTTTGTTCCGAGTTCTTATCGGAATTAGATTCAATTGGAATTCCGGTGAGGAAGGATGATGATAAACCGATAGGAGGTTCAGATGTCGTTGAAGTTGATCGCATGTCCTTGGAGCAGGCACATCTTCATATGTTACATAACACGAATGATGTTCAACCTTATATAGAGTATGACTTTCCTAACTTCCCATTAATATGAAGTTAGTTCCTCACATACTTATCTCATATATTAATAACTAATGATGCGTTACTCATTAATACCTTGTTAGGGAGCATGAACAGTGCTTGAAAGAAACCCATCCTCGAAAAGGGAAAAATAAGAAGTGGCTTGAAGAAGAGCACAACCGCACGTTTATCCATTGGTTAAGTAAAAGGGTATGATTTAGGGACATGTTGACTTAACCACCACTTTAATTTTCATAATACTTTACCCATTTTTTAGTTTTCTTTTAAACAATGCCACTGTTTTTTTATTTATTAGTTGCAAATCTTAGTGAAAAACAATTTCGAAGTCTAATACCAACCACTGGAAAATAGTGGTAGAGTGTAAAGTAAAACTAAATAGTTGGTGAGGTCTAATATTAAAAACTAAAGTGGGAATAAAGACGAAATATCCCCTTACTTTAATATGTTTGAATTTTGTTTTGTAAGTAACTAAAATTCTTATATTAATAGGTTGCTCTCGAAGAAGAACTCCCAAACAACAATATCTCAGATGACTTAAAATGAATTGCTCATGGACCTCGTCGAGACGTCATCAAAGTTCACGGATATGTCATTAACGGTGTTCGTTACCTAACAAAGGATCGCGATGATGCACGAGTAACCCAAAACAGTGGAGTGAGCCTAGTTGCTAAGACGTTGCAGATAGCTAGTGCAAAGGACAACAATCCTGTTCGTACCGATATGATTTTCTACGGTGTCATAAGGGAGATATAGATACTTGACTATTTTTCAATTCAGATTCCTTTATTCAAGTGTGATTGGGTTGACAACAAAAATGGAATTAACATAGACGAGCTTGGTTTTACATCCGTCGATCTTGATAGAGTTGGTCATAAATCCGATTCTTTCATCTTAGCTTCTCAAGCGAAACAAGTTTTCTATGTTCCGGACCAAATGAATCCTAAATATTCAATTGTATTGTCAAATCCTCAAAGGGATTACTATGATAAAGATGATGAAGATGATCTCAATGATCGATGTCTCGGGGATGATATTTGCACTACAGTTTTGCCAATTATTGAATCCTTCGACGTGGTTGAGGAATCTTCCGAAACTTATATGCGTGAAGATTGTGAGGGGACATGGATAGACAATACGCCAACATAATTGTGTTAGACGATGTTATGATGCTTAATGTTTGAATTGTTCTTTATTATTAGTTATAGGTTCTTAAAATGTAAGCTTGTTTGGTGAAGTTGTCCAACTTTTTAGTTTTTTGTGTGGAACCTACTACAGTTGATTGTTGGAAATTGAATGTATGGAATATGGGCTATGTGACATTTGTTCTAGACTATGGATTATTATTTTCGGCTTAATATTTTGGCAATTGTGCTCTTGTACATTTTAATTAACATAGAATAAAATGGTGAATTTTAATTTGTGGTACATTTCAATAATTGTATTGTTTGAGTAGTTACGACTTGTATTGCTGAAATCTATATTATTGCTCTTTTTTGTGTTTCAACAGTTCGATTGCTTTAACTTAAAATGGAAGACATTGATCTCGAACTCGTGAAGAAACTTTCACAATATAGTAGTAAAGGCAGAGGTGCGGCGAAGCTAAAGCGATTGACTAAAATAAAGAGCAGTGAGGAACGGATAAGAGTTTTATATAATGATCTTGGTCAACCAATAAGTACTAGCAAAAAAGAATTATCAAATTATGGGGGTTTGATGGTGAAGTGCTTTGTGCCGATAACTTATCCAAGTTGGCCTAAAGTGCCAATCAAATTGAAGAATGATTTGTGGGAGGCAATACAGGTATATATATATATATATATATATAGCTGTTATATATAGAAAATATTGTTTGATGCATTTTTGTTGTATCCATGGCTGAATTCAGATCACTCTTAAATTCTGTTCGTATTTGTTCCAATTTGTGATCCATTACATCTTATGTTTGGTGTATTTATGCAAACCCTGACTCTATCGCTTGCCATCAAGTTTCCTTCGTTTGTGCAATCTGAACATACTGCTCGGATGCCAATTCTTGTCTATTACAATTGGGTTTAATTTAATCTCTTTTTATGCAACACTAGTTGGCTAACAGACTAAATTACCTAGCCAGCTGGCCAATCAAAGCTAAGTAATCAACTCATAGCAGACTTCTAAACTATTACAGCTAAATTAACAGTAGAAGATTTGTGTGGTACTTTTTGTCAAGCAATCCGAGTGTGTCGAAATCCAAAACCTAACATATTTACACTGATTTTAAGACATATTTACACTAATTTTAAGACATGTATTCAACATCTTTCTTTTTAAGATCAAATTTGATATTGATCCGAACAGCAAGAGGATGGTGTTATCCTCTATGGGTTGCAGTTGGAGAGCATTCAAAACAAACCTCACGAGACTTTGGATTAGACCATTGAGACACCAACGCGAGCTTATCAAACATCCTCCTCCAAAATACGAGAAGTTCATTAGTCCAGATGTGTGGACTGAATTTGTTTGCAGCAGGCTAACCAAAGGATTTGAGGTATAATTGAAAAAATAGTAGAAGATTTGTGTGGTACTTTTTGTTATTCTTTTCTAATTTTTTGCTTTGATTTATAAGATTGCAAGTGAGGCACAAAGGGAAAAGCGATTCAAGGTCACATACAATCATCGTATGAGCAAGAAGGGTTACGTCGGTCTTGCTGAAGATTTGGTATGTTTTAGTTTGAATATTTTCATTAGATTTGTGATGGTTTGAACTTGAACATTGAATTATTCTTTAATAATATGATTTTTTGTTTTACAATTGATACCAGAAAAAGAAGATGGGTTCGGAATATGAAGATGACAGGGCTTTCTTATGGTTGAAAGGCCGTGAAAAGAAAAATGGTGAATATGGAGATGATTCATTAAAAGAGGTGGCGGATAAAATGGTTAGTTTTTATAAATTACGACACGAGTTCCTTTATTTGGTGTTTTTTAGTGTATGATTTGTAATTTTAATAATATTTAGATGACATTATGAATGATTGAATCTACTTCATTGTAGGCTGAATTGAAAAGACAAGTTAAAGATGGTAGTTTAATCACTGAAGGAAGTAATGATGTTCTTACTATGACATTGGGTACTCCCGAACACTCGGGCCGTGTTCGGGGGTTGGGATTCGGAGTTGTTCCCACAAGGTACTTCAATCTTCCAAAGCGTGGTTCCAAGAGACATATTACCGAGTTAGAATCTGAATTAAGAGAAGCGAAGAAAAGATTAAAAGATATGGAAGCCCAGTTGAAGTTAAGAAATGAGCCGGTTGCTGCAGCCCCAATAGCCGCACCTCGAGCTGAGAAAGTTGCTTCATATATGCGTGGAAGTGAAAATATAAAGCGTTCAAGTTTGGGTGGAAAAATTGCAACACAATCACTTTCTTCAAAGGTATAATGAGACAGATAATTATACAAATGCATACCATTAAGATTTTGTGATTTTTGTTGTAATTGCAATTTGTTTTTGTGTTTATTTGGCATAGTTCACAGATAGTGGTGTAACACATAGTGAAACGTTACTACCTCAATCAGTAGCTGCTGTGAAAAGTAAGAAACCTTCTTCGATAACTAGTGATAAAAGTACGAAACAAGTGTCTTCTTCAAGGGTAATGGGATCACATTTCTCGATGGTGATAACTTTTTAGTTTTACTTGGTTGGATTAGTAGGGTATTGAATTTTATGTAGTTTTACTTGGTTGAGGCCAATAAATTGCTCAATTTTAACACATTGCTAAATTTTTATGTGATTATTTTTCGTAATTTAGGTTAGAGAATGTAGGTTGGCTATTGGCAATAAAACTAACATCGTTGCTTAGGGGATCGTATTCGATAGGAATGGACCGAACGAGAAAATTCATAATATAGCATTGGGAGAAAACAATGTTCGGGTTTCCATTTCTAAAGTTATTTCTTCTAGTGTCATCCTCCCGATACCTATTCCAAGTGAAATGTATTTTGTGAAAGAGGCTATTGGGTCATATGTTGTTTGGCCCAAAGAGTTAGTGTTGGGATTTGAGGTAAACCATTGGTTCTTATGTTTATCTATAAGTTTGTGTTTGTGCTATAAGTGACATTGCTTTCTGACATTTCACATGATTCAATGCATAATGAAATTGAAGTTCGGAAAAAAGCAGGCCATGAGAAAGAGAAGGATATCTTCGGTGAAAGTAGATGTGATATAGTAAACAAGAATGTTGATTGCGATTTGATAACTGCCTTCACCCATAATTTATTTATAATGAAGACGAATCAAATAACGATTCCACTGGAGAAAGAGATGTTTGAAGAAGATAAGGGTCAATGCTATGTTTTTAAGAACGATTTGTTAGACTTTTGTGCATTTAAGCCTTTAGATGTAACGTGCATTGTTGCATACATGAGGTATAACTTGATTTAATCGTGTTATATAAAATGCGTAGTAACTAATTTAGTTACTTACTTTTACAGGTTCTTGTATGATAAGTTTCAGTGCTCCCGAGACGAGTTTCAATTCTTCAATCCCGAGTCTTTCAATGGTATAAAAAAATTTAGTTTAACTCGACTTATTGGAAAAAGGCTGGGGAATGCAAAAAAAAGTCAGATTTGTTTCATTCCTTACAATCTCGTAGATATGTAAGTAGTTAAATTAATTTTTTCCACACGAATAAACGAATCTTTATTATATTTTGGACTATATAATTATGACAAAATTCGTTTTACAGGTTCCATTGGGTATTGATCGTCATTGATTTGTCCACAAGAACTATTTATTGGTTGGATTCATTGAATACCGTACCCAGTGACAAAGATAAGATGTATATCACTACGTGAGTATAATATAATTTTTAATTTTGTTTGACATGCATGATGAGTGCATTATTATTGAACATTACCTAATACACGTCTTTGAATTCTCCTTACATGTAGTGGGATTAACACATTGAACATCGATGGGAAAAGGCATAACGCATCGTGGAGTTGTATTAAGGTAAATTTATCATATAGTAGCTGTTATATAACATGTATCAACGTTATATATATATACCTTCAAAAGGCTCTGCGGGTCTAATGATAAGGGTGCTCAAGGGTCACTCCTTTTTTATATATTTTTGCATTGGATATAGTAGCATCTGCCCCTCCTCCAATGGGAGTCACCCTCTAAAAGTCTTCTTATATATATATATATATCAATACCGATTATATGATTATACCTGATATATATCATATATATCATATATATCATACCGATATATATAATACTGATATGATATATATGATATATATCAGGTATATGATTATATGATATATATCAGGTATATGATTATATGATATATATATATATACCTGATATATATGATATATATCATAAATATCATACCGATATATATAATACTGATATGATATATATCAGGTGTATGATATATATATATACACATATATATAGGTATAGGTTTGATCGGTATCATAGCCCGGCCCGCTGCGACCCTTGACAAAAGATCTCCCTTTGTTGCACCAGGAATCTTCGGCTTTTAACCTATAATGATAGGTAGGAGCAATGTTTTTCCTGTGCATCTACTTATAAGGATCCTCCCCTTACTTATAGAAAAGTTGAAGCGCGTTGCATTAAATGTGTGTACATTGCACTTTGTAGAGCATTCTAGAGTTGAGCTGAGCTTGAGAAGAATCGGTAGTTGTTAGACTAGCTCTGTCTTGAAAGCGTGAACCTAGCTCGTGTAGCCTATGCTAAGCATATTGGGACTCACTGCATCTAAGTAATCAATTGTTGTTTGGATTTAAAGAGCAAGGATGGGTCTTGAGATAAGTAACTTGATATGAGGACGAAACTGAGCTTCTATTTTCATCGATCTTGGCGTGGGCGTCTTGCTTTGTCTTGATTACAGAATCGACATCCCAGGAAATCCACCCCCCTACTCTTTCTAAAGAGAACTGCCATTGAGCATTGAAACTAAAGAGGGAAAAGAAGATACGAAGGACTAGATTAAGCCAGAGATGAGATGCAAAAAGAAAGAAGGTCCAGGTAAAGCCTAACCACGGTTTTCAGGTGCAGATGAAAAGGAGATGCTAGTCTTTGAGGTCTAGGAAAAACCGATGCGACCTTTAATAAATATAGGGAACCCTTTTCCAAACAAGTTCTCGTCTAACGGTTTGAATTGAAACAAAGATTCCCTTATAGCCTTCTTAACGCTTACGCCCCTTAGATTCCTCGAGCTTGTAAACATGACTCTTTCCATAAAGCATTTATGAAAGACTTGATATTCGTTCTGCGAACAGCCTGCTTTTTTGATTCCTTCCGAAAAGAGAGTGTGAAATGCCTTGTGTAATTTCTTTCTGGCTATACACTTAACACTAAGCAACTCACGCCAAAAAGGTCTCTATCAAGGCACCGGCCTTCTCGTGCCACAGTTGAAAATTAGTGAAACGCATTAGAAAAATTAGTGATGCAACTACAAAACATAGTTGAAAATGAATACATAAAACACATAGCAATATGCTTTTAAAAAATATACTACTGTATATATTTGTACAAATGTAGTACTGTACAAAATGTACTACTCTATATATCTCCCCTACTAAACGTATCCAACTATAGGAGCACCCCTTCATGTTCAAAGCATGAGCAACTCAAAAATAAATAGTAATGCATTACCCGAGTTTTGAAGAAGAAACCAAAAAAGGCATATATATATGAGCACCCCTTCATGTTCAAATCCCCTACATAATAATGTGTTACACAATGTAGTATTTCCAAAAGGATAAAAAAAATCTTACCCCAAGAGTATGTGGGTGTTCTTGACTAATCTGCTCGGCTACTGTTCTGGTATAGATATGGTACTTAATGAATTATTCTGCACATATATTTCAACATCGCAACACCTGTATCTCTATATCGATGTGCTCCTAGTAGTGGTCTCCATGAAGCATATATGCATCTAAATATATGCATATTGCATACTACATATATGCAATATGCATATATGCATCTGATGATGTAAGCAAATGTGGAAACAAACCCCTGACACAACAAAATACCTCCTATAGTAGTAGGTCCAGTTGACCCTTTGGCAAGACCATTAGTGTTATGTTTGACCCAAGGTAGAGGAGGGGGGAGCCATTGAACTGGAGTTATGCTAGGAGCTTTGGCAGGTATATTTGAGGATGATGAGCTCAGTAAATTTATTGTGCTATGACAATCAGATCAAAGCCACCAAGCGTAATTAGCCAAACTAAGTTATTGAGAAAAATTCACTCTTACTTGGTTATGCAAAAACTAAGCTATTGAGCAAGAGAGCAATGCTAATTCAGATTATGTGAGTTTTTTTTCCCATGATGAACACTACCACAAAATTCACTCTTACTTGGTTTTGATATTCCCATGATGAACACTACCGCAAAATTCACTCTTACTTGGTATGGATGAATTTTATTCATAGTTCCCCTTGCATTGGCTAGCCTTAGCTTGACACTCCTTCACCTCCTTGAGGAAAACCTGAATTGCACCTCTGGCAAAAGGGTTATTCTCTCGTGACCCACCGTTCTCCTCATAGGCTGCCCAGAGCCTCCCGATGAGTGCGTCAAGGCTTCCCCAAGCTTGCCTTAGCCAGCAGGTGCGAGGTGCGGGTGGTTCAGAATGCCCATAAAAGATGCAAACTTGTTGGTGAACTTTAGTATTACGAAACTGGTCAAGGTATCTAAGAAACTGAAGCGCATGTTTGCTATTACACTGTGATAGTGGAAATGGTGACCTCTGGTTCCTCAAATACTGACCAAATGTGTTCCAATCTCTCCTCTTTTGGGACTCGTATCGGCTCGGTGCGGAGGGTTGGTCCCTGGGTGATCTAGATAACCCTTCAGCGGATTCTTTCCCTCGGTCTATTGAAATATAACCACTGTGTACATTAGGTAGGGGAAAAAGAACCTGCCATTTCCACTCGACCCCTTGTTAGTCTTGCTACACTACACGACACGAGTCTAGGGTAAAGTTGAAGCAGACACGGTCAAGTGAAGTCGACTTCACAAGTGATTCAACATACCATATATATATATATATATATACACATATAACAGCATATATACATATATATACTGCTATATTATATAACTATAACAGCATATATATATATATAACTAATATAGCAGTATATATATGTATATATGTTGTTATATGTATATATATATATATATATACTGCTCCACCAACCTTGAGTAACACCTTCATAGCTTATAGATAATTCTGCAGCTAGGAAAAACCACTATCTTGCACTGTCGGGGAACCTCCTCTTTATAGGGCCTCTTCTAGTGATTCTCTTCTAACTCTCTCATAATATGCCTACTGAGGATTCTTTGACTCTTAACTTAGTGTTCAATTGGGTCAATGTGTGGCATTATTTGATCGCACAGTTGTCTTGATAGGCTGGGAGGCCTTACTAGCCCTTGCTCCTATTTTTCTTCATAAGACACCACTGTTCGAGCAGGTGCTTATAACCTCTCTCGAGTATTTGGAATCCTTACTCCCCTAATATAACTCGTTACCACCGTATCCTCCATGGAAAACTCCGTATAAAAGGCAACGTCCATCAGGTGCACTTCTTCCTTCGCTAAAGGCTTCTTAGATGCTCGAATCACCACCTCGTTGCCTTTTACGTTTACCTTGGCACATTAGTGATTGGAGGAGGGCACCATCTCATGGTTGTGCATCCATACCCTTACTACTAGAAAATGATATGATGGATCACATTCCATGATCTGGAACTTGGTGTGGGAAGTGATATTCCCCATTGTAATACCCATGCTAACATATCCCATCGATTTAGATGACTTGTTATCGTACCCCAAAATTGCCAAGGAGTGTGGTAATATTCTTGTTTCAGAAAAGACAGTAGAATAAAAGGATCCAATGAGCATTATATTAATGGAAACCCCTCCATCCAACAATACACGAGGGAAAATACAATCATTTACAGATGCCGTGCCATAAAATGGCCTATTGTGAGGGTACCTGACCGATCTACTTGCTTTCGAAAACGTGACCTTAAAAATATACCACCTCATAATTTTTGGCCATGTTTCCCTTCCACTTAAGGTGTGGCACCATGTTTTTCTTAGCAATCTCCAAAATGACTTGTGTGACCTCCAGTCTTGAGTGCTTAGGGAGCCTAACCTGATCGAAGATCCAGCCGAACTTCTGTGAGCGTGCAACCACCGCGCATTCAATCTAGGGTCTGTTTATTCCTCTTCACATCATAAACTTATTTTACGTCTCTTTAGACAGCCTCATCATAGGCTATCACTGCGTCCACCACCCCTAAGGAGCAATGCTCGATATGTCTACTCAAGCTCTCGATGGGGTTGTCTTCATCTTCAAATTCATCTTCCTCATCTTTCTCATATTCCAATCATAAATGGGCCAGCTCAAAAATACATTCCTTAAGATTTTCTTCAGAGCGTCTATCGAGGAGCTATTGCTCTCTGACCAGTTGAACTGCATCCCCATTGAAAGCACTAGACATGTGAGCCCGTGAGCTGGTAGAGGGTTGTCATTTACATTGCGTTGGGGTAATTGCATATCTTCGTTCTTCACATGATGTTCAATCAACCACCTCAGTGAGAAACATACATTGGTTTGATGATTCACTCTATTGTGGAGGGCACAATAGTGCGGCTTCTCTCTATCCTCTCTAGAGAGTTGTGTCGTACTAACATTGATTGGTTTACAGACTTTGTCCCGAACCATGAGATCGTATAGGTTTAAGCTTTCTCCACTATGCATAGTAGCTCGGGGGGTTCCTCTTATCCTTTGAACCACCTCTTGTTGCCTCTACATAAATGGACCGATCTATCTGCTTGTTGAAAATGGTCCAGCGGAAAGTGGGGTCATCAACACAGATCTCATTTTCCCCCATGTTTTCCTCTTCACTAAGTACTCACAATACAAAATCTAGTTGCTTTATACCCCTGTCAAACAACACATATGACTGATAGAAGGTTGTTTATCAGTTTTCTTTGGGATTGGTTCTGCATGTATGACTGCATGGACCTTTCTTTATGTAGTTAGAAAGGTGAGTCTGGTACTTCTTTGGATCATCTTCTATCAAAGTCCTCACGTATGCAGCTACATGTAATCCATAGACGTACTTGCGATGGAGCTCAACGTCTAATTTAGGTGTGGTTATTAACTACAACATTTGTGTGGCTTTAGCTATCAAGAAGTATCATTAGCAGTGTTGTGGCAGATATTTTTAGCTATAGGAACATGATTGTGTTTTGCCTCGTATGTTGTTATGACGTTGCAACTCTCTCCATGCTTATTGGTTTGAGGTGGCTAATGGTTGTGCTGAACCTTTTATGTAATCTCAGTTATTTGGCCATCCAATGAGCATTCAACCTTCTTCATGACTGGACAATTACGATGTGTGTGCAGTTCCAATATCATATTGATATACCAAATTGCTGAAACTTGACAGGAACACCTGGATAATGAACAATAAACAAAATGAAATCAATAATAAAACAAAACACTAATAAAATTTATTAAGAGGTACTTTAAATATGTGTCATTTAAAAAAGTAATAGGATTTAAAGAAATGAAATGTTTGTTACAAAAAAAAATTATAACATATTTACATTGAGAATCCATGGAGACCTATTAAAAGATAATTAGAGAAATGACCAATCACCTTGTGCAAATAATCCTAAATCTTTAATTAAAAAGTAAAAATATAATTTCCATTAAACTCAAAACGCATTTTCACCTTCCTTTTAATGTCATGTCACCAAAATAGGATATAAAGAGAGAAGAAGCTATCTTTTCTTTTTTGACCACTCAAACACCAAAACAAACAAAAAAAATATTATTGCCTTTTATTGAACACTACAAATTGAAGTGGACAATAGAGGGAATGAAGTGTATGGACATAGAAAAAGCTTGAATTGATCATCAAATAAAGTAGTGATAGGCAACATAATAGTTATGCATATGTTAACCTTCCATGAGGGTAAATTGTCGCATAAAAAATGATAATAGGGAATATTAAATCAACTGGGGATTCCTGAACTGCATAATTACTTTTGTCAACCAAATCAAGTAATCACCCAAGGAAAAATTAGTGGAAGACATGACACTAAAAAAAATTAAAAGCAAAACAAATGTAACAGAAAAACTATTATGTTTCCTATCACTAAGATAATCTCCTTGGGGTTAAATCTTAGCACTCTTTTGTGCTTCTTCTTCCTGTGTGTTCTCTCTATCCTTTAATTTCTACTCTGTGTGAACATCCACTACATACATTGTTAATCATAGCCTTCTTCAAGGATGATTTACATCATGCAGCCTTCTTGAATGGAAATTTACATCCCGCAGCCTTCTTGAAGGGCGATTTATATAATCTAAAGTAGCCTCCTCTCATGGAACGAAGATGTGTTGGTCGTGGAAACTGTAATTAACACAAACAAGCTTCATTGGAGATGTTAGCACAACAAATTGAACAATTGGTCTAATGGGCGGACAACTTACATGCTTACCCGCAGTTGGTGTTGTTCCGAGCAACAAGCGTTAGCAATGAAATATTAAGGTGGAGGTCTCAGAATTTCATGAAAGCCATAAGAAAAAAGAGTTCCTCGATTGGGGTAACATAGTGGAATAGATCTATGAGTATTTTAAAATCCCGTGCGATAAGAAGGTGAAGTTAGTAGAAATGCAGTTCAAAGATCGCATAATGGCATGGTGGGAACAACTCGTGTCACGAGGGCTCCGCAAGGATATCCTTTGATCACTATTGGACTACATGTTATTTTAGCCTTTATTGATTTTTTTTTCATTATAATTGAACCCTACATGTTTTGGGATTAGCTTTAGTAGTCTTTTATTCATTTAGGTTAGCATTCTTTCAAACTTTCCACATTTGTAACATTATCCCGAGTTAGTATAAAGACAATTACTGGGACTCCCAATACAAAATTCTTCTCGGTATCACAGCCGAGACCTAACCCAAACTTTCACAGCCCCATTCAAAACATAATTTGATGATCATGGAGTTTATTGTTGATCGTGCATATTTCCCTCCAGTTTTGGCCAGATTCGACCTTCCTTTTCTAATATTCGACCATTGCAAGCTCCTCCCCAGCCTACTTTGGCATTTTTTAAGCTCCGGAAAACCAATTTTCGGAAACTAGATCCATATTCGAATCCCTGGGCCTACCCAACTCACCACGCACCTCCCCTACACCAAGTGCATTTCATATATATATATATATATATATATATATATATATATATATATATATATATATATATATACAGTATATAGTATAATATATATACTATTATATTATACTATATATATATATATATATATATAATATGTATAATATACTGCATATATATATATATATACAGCATTATAATGTATATATATACAGTATAATATAATAGTATATATATTATATTGTATACTGTATATATATATATATATATATATATATATATATATATATTTGATAAACATCCCTGGTCCGGAACCACGACTCTTTTCAATTAAAGGTTTTGTCAAAAGGCCCATCGATTAGTCTTTAATGAGACAATATCAAAGATCCAAGAGTTTTTTTTGTAAGGAATAGACGAATGTTCAATTTTACTGTCATAGAGAATGAGGTAGTTGGCATGGCCATGTGAATTTGAAATTTTGAAATTTAGTTTTTGAGTACAATGATTTTCACCTAGATGGATGAGGTGCACTTGATAGTTTTTAGTTGGCCAAATATCTGATTTTTTGTGAATGCAGGCCTAGATAAGAAATTGGATCTCTAATAGGATTGATACAAGGAGATTCAATTTCAGCTTTTCTCTTCACATTGGTGTGAGAGATTTTAAATGAAATAACTCTCATTGAGCCCATGAGTTGTTATGAACTATTAGTTTTGTTGTTGGAGTATTTTATATTTTTTGAATAGGGTGGATAGTCCTACAAAGAGAGGAAATTCTGCCCAAAATTATTATAGTTTTTACACTTGTTTGTGTTGTATAAAAAATATTTTAGACTTGTACTCTTTATTATTTGTTCACTAGTAATGTTTTGTGTTGACTAGTGCGCAACGCAAGGAAATGCTACTCTTTATTGCGGATATTTTGTGTTGAAGTTCATTAAGTACTTCATGGAGGATCCTTCCATACCTTTTGAAATAAAGGTATGTTACCAATGTTCTCTTTTTGTCCTATTATATAAAATATTGTTTAGTTATTAACTATTATATACCGTAATAATAAATTTAATTATATCTTCAATTTTTTAGATGAGAAGATTGTCCAGTAAAGTGACCTACACGTTGAATGAGCTAAATGAAGTTCAAATGGAGTTCATTGAGTTCATTACGGGTTATATATATTAGGTATTTCCGAGTAATTGTATTTCATTATGTTGTAATGACAATGTGTTGAGATGACTGTGTTTGATGAAAATTATGTTGATTATATTTGATTGCAGGGTTACTCATTCTGGGTTGGATAGTGTCGAGAACAAATTTGATCGAGTATTACGTTCGACAACGTCCTAGATTGAGTATTATTTTGGATTGTGATTCTTATGATGTAATTCGCAATGCTAGTTTTTGGATATTGTGATGTATCATCACTATTTTTAGGATATTATCACATAGATAAGTAGATGTTAGTTACTTTTTGGATAGGTAGTTTTTGGATATGATGTAGCTTAACATCAATTTGATTCTAAATATCTTGATGTATATAAGTTAGTGATATTTATGACCTTGGTTATTATCTATTTGCAATGGTTGATTTAACATCAAATAATAGTTGTCTATTGATGGATTAATGATTTTTTTTGAAATTTTTTATATTAAGTTTTGAAAAAACTCTCATAAAATTTTTAAAACTGACATAAATGTGATTTTATTTATGTCAGTTTTTTATGAAAAAGTGATTAAAAACATGTTGAATGTCGTAGTTTTTATGTGTGTTCTTAAAAATTGAGATAAATGTGAACTTATTTATGTCAGTTTTATGAACATTTATGTCAGGGCTTTATATGTCAGTTTTGAAATTTTTTAAAACTGACATAAATGGTCATTTATGTCAGTTTTTGACTGACATAAATGACCATTTTTCTTGTAGTTTAACCATTGATTAAGCAAAAAAAGGGTATTTTGGTCTTATTGCAGAGCTGGTATGTTTTAGAAAGTGAAATTAATTATTTCTTATTACGATAAGGTGTAGTAAGAAATTAGAATTAATATATTTTGGTGAGATTTTATTTATAGAAAAAAGATATGGGTCGTTCCTTTAAAGAATAATAAGTTTTTTATGGGTGAAATCTCATGAGAAGAAGGGTGATTATTATCTAGATGATGACATAAAAGTAGTGGCTGAACAAATAGTGAGTTTGCATAAGTAAATCCCATAAATATTTACTATGTTTCCATGACTAACTTGGATTTATTGAATGATTTTTTCAGATTGCATTACAAGAGTAAGCTAAGGATGGAAGACTATTTATTGAAGGAAGTTCCGATATCCTTACAATGGCATTGGGTACTCCCGAGCACTCTAGTCAGGTTAGAGGTGTAGGTTTTGGGGTTACCCTAACAACTTATTTTAAAATCCCAAGGCGTGGATCAAAAACATATATAAATGAATTAAAGGAGAAATATAAAGTGCAGTGAAAAAGAAACAAAGAACTGGAGCAAAGGTTGAAAGAGTTGGAGAAAAAAGAAATGACTACTACCTCATCATATGAGATTGCCTCAAATGAAGATGAAAGTGCATCTGTTCATTCAAAGGTAATTGAAAAAAATGGTAATTTTTATCATTTTTATAAAATAAAATTATATTTGTAAATATTTTGTCTAATTTTGATTCTACTCATAGCTCCAAGTTGATGGTGATCTAAAGAAGTAGACAACAGGATTGCACCGAAAATATAATATTGAATAGGTATCATCCATGGCTCAATCTTTTATGAATCAATATACTCCGGTTATTATAAATTTTATTTTCTATCATTGACTATCATAGTTAAAATGATGATGGAAATCCAAAGATTCCAACACCATGGCCATGTCCCATATCTAATATTGTTAAAGTATTAACCACGACTCATTTTTTTGCTTCAAAATTTTATATTAGAAAACTTTTATTTATAAGAAATATTTTTCTATCATTGATGATCATAGCTCAAAGCTCATGGAAAACCAATGATTCAATCAATAAAGCCACATCCCACATATAATATTATAAAGGTATCATCATGGGTCAAACTTTTATGCTTCAAATATTTATTTGAGTAAAATACTCTGGTTCTGATATTATGTTCTTTCTATCATTTGATCATGGATTATCATAGCTCAAAGCTGATGGAAACACTCAAACAACATGGTCACATTACACATCTAACATTGGAAATGTATCACTCAAGACTCAATACTTTTTTATGTTCCAAAAATATATATCAGAAAATACTCTTATTGTTATATAGTGTTTTTTTCCCTAATTTTGATTATTATATAATTTTATTGTATAGGGGACAAAATGTAGATTGACCATTGAAACGAAAACCAATATTGTTCCAGAAGGGCTGGTGTTTGAGAAGGAAGGTTTAAATATGAAAATTCAAAAACACTCATCTTAGAGAGCATAATGTTCGTGTGTGTCCATCAAAAAAGTATTTTCGCCAGAGGCATATTTACATGTACCAGTTCCCAATGGATTGATGCTAATTAGAGAAGCACTCAATCCACTTGTTCCTTGGACGAAGGAGTTTGTACTACTTGGTGTTGAGGTAAAATATTTTCGAGCATTAAGTATATATTGCTTCAAATATGAAATTAACTGATGTTGTATTTGTTTATTATCCAAAATATGACAAAAATAACAATCGTGGCGGTGAGAAACAAGAAAGTGAGAAATCTAGAGGTTGTAATGTTATGATTATTGCCTTCACACAAACATTATAAAATATGAAGGCAAATCAGCTTACGATTCCACTTATGAAGGGAATATTTAAATATGATAATCTCGAGACACTTGTCTTCAATAATGATGAATTTGAGTTTTGTGGGATGAAACCCATAGATGTCACAATTATTGTTGCATACATGAGGTATGGGATTACAATTTATATCAATCACTCACTGATTTTTCCATAACATTTGTTTATATTCTTATGTAGGCACGTATATGATAAGTTTCCAAGCTCTCCAGAAAACATTAAATTTATCAATCCTTCATCCATTCGTGCTACCTTTGATGTGAATCTACCTCAATTTCTCATTAAAAGATTGGAATATGCAAGAAGAAATCATATAAATTTTCTTCCTTACAACCTTCAAGAAATATGAGTATTAATTGATTTTGTTACATTTTAATATTTTGACTATTAATAATTTGTATATAATGTATCTGTGTTATACTTATTCTTTTGTCTCTTTCATTGGTTTTTTATTGTCATTAATTACTCTTTGATGACTATTTAGTGGTTGGACCCTTTGCGTCACCCAAACGATCAAGCAACTAAGTTCTATTTCAAAGCGTGAGTAAAATTTCATCTTAACTTTGGTCTGTAACACCCATTATTTCTGAGTATTTAGAACTTAATTAATTCAGCTATTTTATATTACACATGTGCCGTAATTTAATTAAATTAAATATTATATATTTATTTAAAATATTAATCGGGAGAGATAATTATTAATAATGATGGTATAAAGTTACCATACGAGTAGTTAAAAACTTGTGACAAGAACTATACGTCATAGTGAGTGATATCGACGTGACTTTGTTATATCTCAAATGAGATTTGAGTGCAGATTATATTTAGGTTGAGATAGGAAATTTATGTAGAGTGTCTTTGATGACGATTTTGAGGCCATGATGGATTCTGAATGGGTCGAAATAGTCGGAATAATGTACCCGGGTGAAGTAATTAGGTCCTAGAGCCTTTTTACACATGACCGGGCCCACATGGGGGTATTTGGGTCATTTACGATTGGCCCATTAGCCTAATTTTGGTATTGGAGATTAAAAACCTAAGTCTAAGAGTTTTAGGCAGTCGTAATTCATACTCTAAACCATAAGAGATTGAAAGAAGAGAGAAGGAAGAAAGAGGAAAGCATTATGAGCCAAATCAAAGAGGATTGGGGAGTTCTAACACCGATTCGTCCTCTACCACGTAAAATCATACCTTATTTATCAAATCAAGTTTTTCTCTGGCATTATTTTAAGCATGTTATAATACTCATGTATTGTAGGATTTTAATTTCATATTTTAAAACATTTCTTAGGATCTGGATGGGTGAAATTCACGATTCGGGGTAGGAATTAATGTAGAATAAATCCCTATATGTACATGATACAAAATGTGATAATATGTGATGATTAACTTGAAAGAAATCTACGTATATTAATGAATATGCATAAAGAACACTATACACCAGGGTTTTATGAATTTTAGGATTTAATCGGTTCTTGGATAAATTTCTTATAGATATGATGATATATTTATGTTAGAAATAGTTCTTATACGTGTACTTGATGATTGGGTATGTTGTATGGGAGTTTGAGAATGTTTCATGGAGGTTTGATATGTTAAAAGTAATGAAAACTGGTAAGAGCAACGAGGAGGATAAGAACCCATATTTGCGAACCGGTTCCCCAGCTATACAGAATCGATTCGGCTTCCCAGTTTTGTTAAGTTGAGTTTTATGTGATACTTCCGCATGGAACTAATTGAAGGAACTTTGATGATGGTTTATTAATGATATAAAGACTTAGAGAATATCAATAGACATATTTAAGGACGGTTTAATTTTAATGAGTAGAGAATTTGGATTAGGACCGACGATAGTTGACCGATTGTGTTGCGTATCGAGAATTTGTAAATTGGGTTATGGGAAGAGTAATCGATAACCTAAGGCTAATTATAGTTGGAAAGGGATGTGTTAACTACTGGATTTACTTAAGGGATGACTAGGAACCTTTGGGTAGTGAGTGATACTCAAAAACTATGAAAATAATACTATGTGTGAATCATTAGTACGTTGAGTATTCGAGAGACACAAATACTGCGTATTGGATATATTATAGGTTGTGTGTATACCTGTACTAAAGATACGTATATATAGGTTGTATGAATACCTATCATGTTCTTTGTTATATGTGTGAACATACCTATGCTGCATGCTATCATGAAAGGTTCCACATAGAGGGCGATCCCACCTTGGCGATTCCATCGAGGCTTAGATGTGTGCCTTAGAACATATAACATAAGGAGACTTACTATGTGTAGTGTATTAGTGTGATTGGCTTGTCATTTGGGTACGCTAGGTATGTGCATAGCCCAAAAGCCTAGAACTATGTTGGCCTTTATTATGTTTTGTTATATTTATGATTTTATGAAACATTCTGAACTGATAGTCCCTGATTTGGTACGAGAGGTACATGGACTTGGTAGTAAGGTATGCTTTGCATTGCGGTGGCCATTCCATGGGATGTTGTATTTGTATGTGTTATAGTGTGATAAATATATAAAAGTGTGATATTTCTACTTATGTGTGATGGTATAAAATATAGAAAGTATATATCTAAAAGAAATTTAAGTATGAGAAGCTTAATTAACGTTGCAACTATAATATTCAGTTGATATTAATTATATGCCTTACGGTAATGTATTGTATGGGAAATACGGGGGAGCTAAATCAGTTGTGGTTAGTTGGATACTTGTGTCTAGTTAGGTTGGGCAGCATAAATAGGTAGGTAAAATAGGAGGCGTCAGGAGTGCACTATATATGAGAGATGGAGAACTCAAGGAAGTGTACGTGGAACTAATGTGAGTATCTAATAACTGCCTTTTAAACTTCAATTTAAATACTTAGTAAATGTTTTTCAAAGGTTTTGGGCTCTGACTCGTGTCAAATCTATTTTCAAAACATTTTAGGTGTCCATCCACAGGGATGTTAAGCTTGATGACTCATTCCATGGATACATAGCTGCAACACTTGTGGAGGTATGCAGGATTTATGTAAACACTTCAGTTGTTCATTCCTAGATTAGGATCTATAATTCAGTATTTTATAGTGTGATAAGTATATACATGAGTGATTATTCTACTTATGTGTGATGGTAGAGAAGATAGATAGTGTATAACAAAAATAAATTTAAGTATGAGAAGCTTAATTAACGGTGCAACAATTATATTTAGTTGATATTAACTATTGGATTTATGGTGGCATATCGTATGGGGGGTACATGGGAGGTAAACCCATTGTTGTAAGTTAGATACTTGTGTCTAGTTAGGATGGGTAGCATAACTAGTTGGGTAAAATAGGAGACGTTAGGTGTGCACTATAGATGAGAGGTGAGGAACTCAAGAGAGTGTTCGTGGAATTAACGTGTGTATCTAATAACTGCTTTTTAAACTGTAATTTAAATACTATAAATATTTTTCAAAGGTTTTGGTCTCTAACCCGAACCAAATATATTTTCAAAATATTTTGGGTGTCCATACGCAAGGATGCCAAGATTGATGACTTATTCTTGACATACGTAGCTGCAACACTTGTTTAGGCATACAAGATTAGTGACGACGCTTCAGTTGTCCATTCCTAGATTAAGATCTATGATTTAGTATTTTATTTGGGCATGTTTCCCCTTTAGTTGATCCATTCATTCAGTTTTATTTATTAGACAATGTATTTGGATTTAGATTTATATCTGTAGACTAGTGGCTTGGATATTAGTTTTTGAAATTGATGGTTTATTTGATATTTATCACATCTATTTATCTTGTGATGATTTAGACTTCTATTACTCACGTGGATGGATCAGTTATATCATTTATTTCCGCATGTCATTATATGTTAATGAAAGATAAAATTTAGCACCGACTTAATTTGACATAGGTGGTTAGTAATTTAAAAAGTTATAGAAAATGATGCTAACAATGAACCAAAAGAAATTCTTGTTTATTTTGATAAATGACTGATTAGCCGTGGTTAAAATAGTCAGGGTGTCAGAGAGTGTATTTAATCATAAAATTCTTATCTTGCAGTGGATGCATTCTATTGTCTCCTGATGGAAATAAATGACTCGCAATACAATTTTGGAATGATGTAAAGGTAAATAAACATGTGTAAGGTTGTAATATTTCTTCCCTCACTTACCATTACTATAACTTTAGTTCTTGTATCATTTAATGCCCTAAACAACCTACGAACATTGAGTATGGATACCATGTGATGAAATAAATGAAAGAATTATTAGGGAGTACTTCGAAGTTTATTGATTCAAAAGTAATTAATTATATTTATTTTAATCATCTCTTAATAGTTGTCTTAAAAACTCAACATTTATTATTGGATTGTTTAAAATGAGCATGTTATCTAAGAAAGAGACATACAAAAAGGATGAGATTGATGATGTATGAGTTGATTTCATTCAATTCATTTTAAGGCACATCAAACGATAATAAATATCCCCCTCTTCCTCATACGTGTGATATTTAATATTACTGTATAAAATTAACACTATATAGTCTATAATAAAAATTAAATATTTAACATGTGAGACTAAACATTGGGAACAGTGCTTCACTGGGAGGTCGTTGCTGGATTTCGGTGTTAAGGAGAGGGAGATGGGCAACCTTTTTACTATTTTTGGGGTAGGGGGTTTCTGGGGAGGAGGCCACTGGATTTTTGGGGGTGGGGGCCTGCTATTTTTTTTATGGTTGAGGGTTATTAAGATGATTCTCATAAAGATGTTTTTAATTTTGACGCGTACACGAAACAACATGATTATATATTATTCCCAAGAACACACCATATTCTGTGATGTTTGACTAAATTTAATAGTGTCTAAAATTCACACAATTTAGTTTGACATATAAATAATATGTTTAAGAATTTTACTGTTATTTTTTATTTATGCTAAATCAAATTGTTATTATGTGGTTATTTTGGTTATATGGAATGTAAAAATTGGTTTCATGTTGCAAGTGATTATATTATTTTCTTTACTCCTTTGTAGGTTTTTTTAAAGTAGTTTTGTAAAAAAAGAATGGACTAGGTATTTATTAAGGAATGTCGATGATTTATTTGGTTTATAATAGTTACACATTTACTAGTTGAGATGGAAATTTTTAGGTTTAACCGATTTTCGATGGAAATGTAATTGGAAAAAAATATATTTTTTGAATATATTACTTTAGCAGAACAATTTTTGGTTATATATATTAGTAGGAAAACTTTTTAATGTATACATTGGCAAGGCACTTTTGATTGTATATATGGATATGACTAGTTAGAATTGATTTCGAGAACATTGGTGTTGATTTTATTTTATAGGACAACGTTAGATTGTAATACATGGATATGAATTCAAGTGAAGCATCCTATAAAAAATCATATTTTAGACACTTTTGGGCAAGTGGTTGGTAATCGAGAAATTTTTTGCAACCCTTGTAAATAACGGATCTTAAAAAAATCTATTTTTAAGACATTTGTTTAGTTTTTTACAACCCTTGTAAATAGCATGTCTTAAAGGGCTCTATTTTTTTAGACCTTTTTTGGAAAAAAAATTATGACGGAGGCTTTTAAGACGCTTTTGATTATAATTAAAAGTGATGTACGTAGATTTTTATGACACTTTTTAGCCATTGTATAAAGACTTTGAAGATATTGCGGATATGAAATTCGATTTGTATCGGTTTAAGCTATGTTTACTTTAGTTAAAAAATAAATCAAGTATATGTTAAAATAATATTAATTCCTTGGAATTTCGGCATAATTCATGAAATCGGAATTTTAATTACATTATAAACTAATTTTCTTAACACGATTATTTGGATGATTAAGCCATAATCACAAAGTAATGTATTAGGATAGGTTTGAAGTTGAACCAATTTAAATAATCCACCATATGTTCATGTAATCTGAATATGGTTCATATAATAACAAAGCAATATATTTCAATTCAATATATTGTGTGTGTTTATGTATGTGTGTATTTATGCGTATGCATATGCGTATGTATATGTGGAGTTTAAATACTCAAATGAGACTGAAATGTGAAAATACCCCAATAAAACAGACCCTAATACTGAAAATATTGAAATGTTGTAATTTGAATTTAAAACCCTAAGGTTTTAGTGGATTTTAAAAAGATTAAGGATATAGGGTTCGATTTGTATCGTTCAAAGCCAAGTTTACACACACACACACACACACACACACACACACACACATATATATATATATATATATATATATATATATATATATATATATATATATGTAACGACATTTTTGTCCATTAATATTGTATATGTCGTACGTCGTTACACCGTTGAGGAAGTTCAAGAATCATATGCTCATCAACGGATCCGAATATCAAAAGAAGAAGGAATTTGGGAATCAGACCTGACCGGACCGATCCGGCTCAAATAAAAAGGAACCGATCGGGCTTATCGGACCGATCCGACCAACTATCGGACCGATCCGCTTTGTCAGACTCCAGTAGCCACCGGACCGAATGCAAACCGATGGAGCAATAATTAACCGAACCGATCCGACTGCTA
Organism: Sambucus nigra; assembly: GCA_949130495.1. Lineage (NCBI taxonomy): Eukaryota > Viridiplantae > Streptophyta > Magnoliopsida > Dipsacales > Adoxaceae > Sambucus > Sambucus nigra. The sequence continues at coordinate 75,408 of CASBWL010000200.1, read as the reverse complement.
CCGGACCGATTCGCCTCTGTTAAAAAGAACCGATCCGGAATATCGGACCGATCCGCCTAAGGCCTGGACCGATCCGCCCTGGATAACCACGAACAGATCGTGTGGAGATTTTTTAGGGCAAATGAATTCTTATTTATACCACGATCGGGGAGTTGGTTTTCTTAAGGCTTATACACGATTTCCAGAGTAGATAAACTCTAAGGCCTTCATGGTATTTGAGTCCATTGATTCATACCCTTGATTTACACAAATTCCATACATTTGTGAGTCACATTTGGTAACCCAAGAACACCATTGCTGTTGTTCAACCCTTGTGAAGTGGATCGCTCCTTCCTCTTCATTGCTGCCCTACTGGATAGGGATAGTTCCACCCGCCAACCCTACTGGAAAGGGATATTCCATTCGCGACTACAGAATCCGATACCTGAGGGTAATTCTTAGTCAAAAACTTGTATTTTAGTGTAATCCGATTGTAAGTCGTTTCTCTTACAAATTATAGTGATATACAAATGGTTTTGCCCCTGTGGGGGATTTTTCCTTAAACTTTGTGTGTTGAATAATTCTTGCATGATTCCATATTGTTTCAATCACACCTAGTTGCATACTTAGGGTTAATTTGGGTTAAAAATGGTATTTATCATATTATTTCTTAATTGAACGCAAGCGCCAACTCGTTCAAATTGGTATCAGAGCAGGTTACGCCATTCTATCGCGTATTCCTTACTTCCGCAAAATTTGTCTAAAGATATCAATTTTTGAAATTAATTGATTTTTGAAAAGAGCGTGTTCATATGGAGAAGTCATATTATAAAATTCCTATTTTTGACGGGTCAAATTATGCTTATTGGAAAGCCCGTATGAGGTCGGCTTTAAAAGCCATTGATGAACGTGTCTGGATTTTGGTTGAACGAGGGTGGACTCCTCCTACCGTGACTGTTGATAATGTGACCAACTTGAAACCTGACATTTCTTGGACTGATGAAGAATTTAAATGGTCTTCTTTTAATTCTAAGGGTCTAAGTGCTATTTCTGGGTCTGTCACACCTGATGAGTTCAAATGCATAATGACGTGCACCACGTCAAAGGAGGCATGGGATATTTTGCAACTTACCCATGAAGGAAAAAATGCTGTTAAAGAGTCAAAATTGCAAAATATAACAACTCAATTTGAAACCATCACCATGCATGAAAATGAATGTTTTGATGAATTTTATGCTAGGCTTTCTGACATTGTTAATACTAGCTATAATCTTGGTGAACATATTCCAAATGCTAGAGTTGTTAAAAAGATTCTTCGTTCCCTTCCTAAGCGTTTTATACCTAAAGTCACTGTGCTAAATTCCTTGGGTAATTTAAATACACTAAAATTGGAAGAACTGGTAGGAGATTTACAAACTTATGAAATAGACATGTTTCCTAAATCTGCCAAGCCAAAAGATAAGGGAATTGCCCTCAAAGCCCAAGAGAGAAAAAGTGAGGGGTCGGCAAGAAAGAGAGTCGAGTCATCTAGAAAGATAGAAACTTCTGATTCTGAATGTGAGTTTGACTTAGATGATTTGGCATTATTTGCTAAAAACTTCAAGAAAATTCTGAAATTAAAAAAAGGTGGAAAATTCAAAGATAAAAAGAATTTCCAGAAAAATAAGGTTGAAAAGAAAGATTTCAAAGAACCTCCTAAAGACAGTGAGAGGTGTTTTAAGTGCGACGGTAAGGGACACAGAGCGTTTGAGTGTGACACTCGTCTGAATAGGGAAAAGGGTAAAGTTGTCCTAAATACTACCCTTAGTGACGACAGTGAGGTCGAGTCGGTGGACTCGGGAGATGAGTCACCGCATGAGCGTAACTTCACCGCGTTCATGGCTAGTCATGTGAGTACTCCTAGTGCATCTCACGACAATGAGGATGCTACTTCACAGGGACACCTCGACAACGAGATCGAAGAGAGTGAGGGAGAGGAGGAAGGTAGTGAGGACGAGAGTAACCTTCAACGCGCCTACGCCGAGTTATATAATGAGTCTTTTAAAACTAAAAAACGTAACAAGGCGTTAGTTCTTAGGATCACCGCGTTAGAAGAAGAGTTAGAAGAGACGAGAGAGAGAGAGTCCTCCACCTGCACCGCCATGAGAGAAAGAGAGTCTGCCTGGGCTAGTAAAGAGAATTTGCTTAGAGAGAGAGAGAGCAGTTTTGAGAAGGAGAGAGCGGACTTGACTAAACAAGTGGCTAGTCTTACGAGTGACCTCCATTCCTCCCTGGAGACTCGAAAGAAACTTGAAGCCCTTGTTGCTCAGCTTACTCATGACCTTGAGAGAGCTAGTAAAGTCAAGGTACAAATTGAGGATAGATCTGGGAAGATGGGAAAGATGCTCCTCGGTCCCGCTTTAGGTTTTGGTGACCGGCAAGGAATAGGTTTTGATGGTGCCTCCACGTCCCAAATTGCACCTGGACCAATTCCTAAGTTTACTACGACTCCGTATGGCCATCATAAAAAACCAAGAAGGAGAGTTCGACCAAGAAAAGCAATCCAAGGTCCTCCTAATACTGTGCCCTTTTGCTCCCATTGCAAAAGAAACGGACACCTTAGGGATGATTGCTATAAGTTGGGTCGGACACGACGTACGTTTGCTCCACCACATCAGACTGATGAGTTTTCCAGTCTGAGAGAGCGTGTTGAGTTTCTAGCCACCAAATCACAGAGTTTGATGGAGGAATTCCGACGGATGACCTTACCATCAATGAATGCACCCCGCATTCCGGCTAAAACCAACAACAACAAGGGAATACAAAAAGGTACCTACACTTAGGTTCCTAAGAACGAGAAAAAGGCCCTTGTTGTCCATGTCGCTCTCAAAGCACATAATACCTCACAGTGGTATTTTGATAGTGGATGCTCCAGACACATGACAGGTGATGTCTCATATTTTACCCATCTTGAGGATTATAATGATGGGAGAGTCACCTTTGGAGATGGTAGCAAATCTAGCATAGTTGGACGAGGTACAGTAGAGTTACCAGGATTTCCAAAGCTAGAGAACGTGTTGTACGTCAAAGGTTTGAAAGCAAACCTTCTTAGCATCAGCCAACTGTGCGACGATGACTTTGCAGTAAAGTTTGACCAGGAAGCTTGTAAGGTCTATAATCAAGCCGGTAAACTTTTAGTGCAAGGGGTGAGGACAGAGGATAACTGCTATGGGACTGAGCCCACATCCTCACTTGTTTGCAACAGCGCCACGATCACTCCTATGGATCTGTGGTACCAACGTCTAGGTCATATGAACGTTAGAGACTTATCTCGTTTAGTCAAAAAGGATCTAGTACGTGGCTTACCATCACTTGGAAAGCCAACTTCCATGATTTGTGGACCCTGTCAATTGGGAAAACAAATCCATAGCCCTCATAGGAAGTTGAACTCCATTACCACCTCCCGTGTTCTTGAATTGATTCACATGGATCTTATGGGTCCTACTCGCACGGAGAGTCTAGGTGGTAAGAGATACATTCTCGTGATGGTGGACGATTTCTCTAGATACTCTCTTGTCGATTTTCTAAGAGAGAAATCAGATGCTATTGAATTCCTAACGACCAAGTGCCGTGTATTGCAAAACCAACACGGTGTCACTATTAACAGAATACGTAGTGATAACGGCACTGAATTCAAGGAAGCAAAGGTGGATTTGTACTGTGATAGCCTTGGGATCAAACATGAGTTTTCTGCTGTGAGAACTCCTCAGCAAAATGGGATTGTTGAGAGAAAGAATAGAACGATCCAAGAGATGGCTAGATCTATGCTTCAAGGTCGTAAGGTTTCTAGGAGATTTTGGGCGGAGGCAGTGTCTACTGCATGCCACACGGTGAATAGGGTGTATCTGCGTCCACACACACTTCACACTCCTTATGAGTTGTGGACTGGCAAGAATCCCAACCTGGCATATTTTCGTGTCTTTGGGATTAAATGCTACATCCTACGGGATAGAGAGCAATTAGGAAAGTTTGACTCCCAGAGCGATGAGGGAATATTTCTAGGCTATTCATCGAACAGTAGAGCGTACAGGGTTTTTAACCTGAAGAGCTCTAAGGTTATGGAATCAATAAACGTCACCATGCAAGATGATGAACCCCCGACGGTTATTGATCCCAACCTTCAGTGTGAGGATGAGGACTGTTCTGACAGTGATTTTCCTGTTCCTCTCCCACACTCTGTGGACCCTATTCCTGTGTTAGGGGACACACCTGCTTGGGTTCGCAAGAGTCATGATCCTTCAGCCATTGTTGGCGATCCCACTCTAGGGGTCAAGACTCGTGCTCAACTAGAGAATGTTGTTAGTCATCATTGCTACACGTCCAAAGTCGAGCCCAAGAACCACAAAGAAGCACTCAAAGATGAACACTGGATATCTGCAATGCAGGATGAGTTGCTTCAGTTTAAAAAGAATAATGTCTGGGAATTAGTCCCCCGACCTAGTGAGACTAATGTGATAGGTACCCAGTGGATTTTCAAGAACAAAATGGATGAATATGGTACCATAATCAGAAATAAGGCTAGGTTGGTCGCTCAAGGCTACACACAGATAGAGGGTGTAGACTTTGGGGAGACATTTTCTCCTGTTGCGAGGCTTGAGTCCGTCCGTCTTCTGCTCGCCATCGCATGTCATCTGCGCTTCAAGGTATAGCACATGGATGTCAAGAGTGCCTTTCTGAATGGAATTCTAGAGGAGGAGGTTTATGTGGAACAACCAAAAGGGTTTGAAGACCCTAAGCACTTGGATCACGTCTATTATCTGAGGAAAGCCTTGTATGGTTTGAAGCAAGCACCCCGTGCTTGGTACGAGAGGCTTACTTCCTATCTCTTAGCCCGTGGCTTCAAGAGAGGGGGAGTTGATATGACGTTGTTCGTCAGGAGAGATGACGGTGCTATTTTGGTTGCCCAAGTCTATGTGGACGACATAGTCTTTGGATCCACATGCTCCCAGCATGCTCATCACTTTGAGGATGAGATGAAAAGTGAGTTTGAGATGAGCATGGTTGTTGAGATTACATTCTTCCTTGGTCTCGAGGTTCGTCAGCTAGAGGATGGGATGTTCATCTCCCAATCCAAGTATGCTAGAGACCTAGTGAAGAAGTTTGGTTTAGACTCCACTAAGCATGCACGTACACCTATGAGTACCACTACCAAGCTTAGTTGGACACAACAGGCAAGGATGTAGAGCAAACCGTGTATCGGAGTATGATAGGTAGTCTTCTCTACTTGACTGCCAGTCGTCCCGACATAGCCTTTAGTGTTGGAGTCTGTGCGCGATATCAGGCATCCCCAAAAGAGTCACATTTACTTGCTCTAAAACGTATTATTAAATACGTGAGTGAGACTCTCTCTTACGGGATTTGGTATTCCTTTGATACCGATGACCGTCTGTCCGCCTATTCGGATGCCGATTGGGCTGGGGATGTAGATGGATGTAGGAGCACTTCTGGTGGGTGTTTCTACTTTGGTTCTGCTCTTGTCTCTTGGTTGAGCAAGAAGCAAAACTCCATCTTTTTTTCCACTGCGGAGGCTGAGTACATCGCCGCCGGGAGTTGTTGCACGCAACTCATGTGGATGAAGCAAATGTTGGAGGATTATGGGATTTCACAGGACACCATGACCATTTCCTGTGATAACACGAGCGCGATACACATAACATGCAATCCTGTCCAACATTCGCGCACAAAGCACATCAGGTTACGCGAGCACTTCATACGTGAGTTAGTTGAGGAAAAGGTCATAACCCTGAGTTTTATTCCTACCGACCGTCAGTTAGCCGATATTTTCACAAAAACTTTAGATGCCCTTAGATTTGAGAGTCTCAGGAAATCTTTAGGGATTTGCACAGTTGACTGAGGGGTTGGTCTATGTCTAGAATAGGATGCTTCTTCATGTTCATATCATATGCTTCCTATTGCTAGTCTGTTTATATGTACTATTCTTTGTTGTACAACTTATCTTTACTCTTTTTGCTGTTCATATTGCTTTTGAAAAATACAAAAAGATTTTATTTTGATAAAATTTTTGAAAAATTCAAAAAGAGATTTGCCTTTTATGGATGAGCATTTAAGATAGCCAAGTCACAACTTCATTCCATATATCCATGTGACTGTTTGATAGAGATTTGAGAGGCTACATCATTTCATCCATATGCTTTAAATTGATTGGAGTCCTTGAGATGTAATTAGTGATATTTTCTACATGCTTGACTCCTATATCCTTTATTGCACACATGCACGGCTATATTTGATTGTTGCACTTGTCAATCTCATGTTGGCTTGAGTGTTTCCATCTCAATCCTGTCTATACAATGTATAATATGCGATAAAACTTGATAAGATTGGATTGCATGTAAAAATCGTTTTGGTGAGACTGTGTGTATATTTTCATAACGGGGAGGGGCTGCGAAAGTTGATTATTTATACTTTGCGCAAAAGCCACCGTGTAAAAAAGGACCTAAAAAATGGAGGTATTGTAATATCCGAGGTCCTAAGAGGTTAAAAGAGCCCGAAAAAAATTGATAAGGAAATAAAAAGCAATACATGCCAAATATGGGCCACTTAGGTTTCACCATCAATTCTCCAAAGTTTGAGAATTTAGAATGCCTCTATTCAAAATAATATCTGAGGGAGTTTGGTTGGAGATTGAAAAACGGGTTTGCACTTCCTTGAAAGTCCTGGAACAGCATGCAAAACATTTTGGACGTTATTGGTGTTGAAATCACTTTGAGATTCTATTTGTAGATTTGATATAGTCAATGTCTTATATTTCCAATCTTTTACACCAAAGGAAGCATTTGAGTTCATTCGTTAGGAATATCCAATATTCATCGTGCACATATGTCATGTGTGTATGCTTTGATTTTCCTATCGAATTTTGATCACACCCATTCATTTACGCTATCACCGACTTTGTTGTTTTATGTTCATTCATGGTGAAGATTTTATGCCTTGTGTCAACCCGGTACTTGATTGCTTGATTTATTTCTCTCATTTGTCTATTTGGGGACATCATAAAAAGGGGGAGAATGAATTATCTGATTATGGGGGAGTTTTGAAATTCTGAGAATATCATCTTAAATTGATATATATGCTTATGTTTATCTCATTTCAAACTCTATACGTCACTTGGTATTTGCTTTATCTCATGTGTGTAGGTACATCCTTGATAATCCCTTGATACACACCCTGATGAGAAAAGCGTGAAGATTCCTGAAGAATTGAAGATCAAACGATGCAGTCTTATTCACTTGTACTCTTTCAGTTTTGGGTTCATGGAAGGGTAGATTTGTATAGGCATGTTCATTTCTTTGATAATTCGGATGTTTGTTTTTATGTATGTACCGGCATAGACATAGGGGGAGATTTGTAAGGACATTTTTGTCCATTAATATTGTATATGTCGTACGCCGTTACACCGTTGAGGAAGTTCAAGAATCATATGCTCATCAACGGATCCGAATATCAAAAGAAGAAGGAATTTGGGAATCAGACCTGACCGGACCGATCCGGCTCAAATAAAAAGGAACCGATCGGGCTTATCGGACCGATCCGACCAACTATCGGACCGATCCGCTTTGTCAGACTCCAGTAGCCACCGGACCGAATGCAAACCGATGGAGCAATAATTAACCGAACCGATCCGACTGCTACCGGATCGATCCGCCTCTGTTAAAAAGAACCGATCCGGAATATCGGACCGATCCGCCTAAGGCCCGGACCGATCTGCCCTGGATAACCACGAACAGATCGTGTGGAGATTTTTTAGGGCAAATGAATTCTTATTTATACCACGATCGGGGAGTTGGTTTTCTTAAGGCTTATACACGATTTCCAGAGTAGATAAACTCTAAGGCCTTCATGGTATTTGAGTCCATTGATTCATACCCTTGATTTACACAAATTCCATACATTTGTGAGTCACATTTGGTAACCCAAGAACACCATTACTGTTGTTCAACCCTTGTGAAGTGGACCGCTCCTTCCTCTTCATTGCTGCCCTACTGGACAGGGATAGTTCCACCCGCCAACCCTACTGGAAAGGGATATTCCAGTCGCGACTACAGAATCCGATACCTGAGGGTAATTCTTAGTCAAAAACTTGTATTTTAGTGTAATCCGATTGTAAGTCGTTTCTCTTACAAATTATAGTGATATACAAATGGTTTTGCCCCTCTTGGGGATTTTTCCTTAAACTTTGTGTGTTGAATAATTCTTGCATGATTCCATATTGTTTCAATCACACCTAGTTGCATACTTAGGGTTAATTTGGGTTAAAAATGGTATTTATCATATTATTTCTTAATTGAACGCAAGCGCCAACTCTTTCAATATATATATATATATATATATATAATTTACAAAACTTATGTATGTCATAAGATAGAACTATGATGTCATCAATATGAATTTTTCCAACACTACCTCTTTTGCCCTCAATTCTTTTATTTCCCCCTCTTTTTGACTACCACATTTACACTTTAATTCAAAATTGGGGGTAATTTGGTTAAAATTACTGCATTAATTTGTTCACATTCTCATTCATTTCTCACACAAACCTATGATTCCCTACTTATATCCTGTTATATCATCATTAACACAAAAGAACCTACCTCAAACATCAACCCATTCTATCCCTCTCTCCAATCCATGACCTCCTCCTCCCCTCCGCCCTCTAGTCCTCCCCATCGCCCCTTCCTCAGCTCTTTTAACACACTCCTCACCATCATTGATGGAAACACTCTGACACACCCCTACTTTCTTCGATTCTGGATCTAACAAATCTAATAGGTAATCTTTTACACGGTCTGTCTTTCTTCGATCAAAATGGATTTCTTTATAAACTTAGGGTTTTCAATAGGCACATCATCACATTGTTTCATTATTGTTATTGTACAGTCATTTGACTTTATTTGATTCTTTTAGATTTTGATGTTTTTAGGCTAGTGTGTTGTTGGATGGTTGAAGCCATCAAAGATGGGTATGTGGAATAGTCAATTGATTTGCTATTATTTGTTTTTATTTATTTGTATTGCATGTGACATGTGACGTCTATGATCCTCTCTAACTATTTTGCATCTAATTTTGTTAGTGTTGTAGTTTTAAATATCGTGGTTTAAATTTATATTTAGAGAATTTATAAGTTTGTAAAGGTTTTCATATTAACTTTTGAGCATTTCTTTTGTAGATCTAGCAGCTAATGTGATATTACAGTTTACGGATCTAGCAATATTTTGGTTCATTTGCTAGGTATGGTTTTGTTTCTCTCTTCTCAGGGCTTTTGGTTTTCAGTTTCATAGTGTAAATATATGAGGTTTTCTAAATGGTTTACTATTTTCATCTGTGGTTAGTTAGAGTATTTAGTTAAAGTGCTTGCATTTCCTCTGTATTTTCATTCAATTAGTATGAAAGTATGGTAATTATTTGTTTGGTTAATTTTGTATTGGGCTATTTAACATGAATTTGATTGATTAATATTGTAGTTCTACTATTATTTTGACAAAGGGAATTTATTTAGGTATGTTAATTTTTAATTTTTATATTTGTCTTTTAGAAAATTACTTTATATAACTACAATTAAAGTACACATTCAACATTTATTGATTATGCTTTCAGTTAATACTAACATAAACTACAATTCAGGGTGAAGTGTTTAGAGGAAAAAAGTTGGTTTTGACACTTGCATAATTCCGATATTGGTAAGAAATTGTCATATCTTTTATGTTTTGGATATCAATATTTGTACTCTCTTTAAAATTTATAAGGCACATATAATATTTTAACATGGTAGATTGTAGAACATCTCTATAATATGAAATCTAACATTTGTTTCATCCCATCTTTGAGTGTAATAATTATGTGCTCCAATGATGTGTGTAACATTCAAAGTATGGTTTATTCATTTGATATGTCATCAATTTATACTAGAAAACTGGTAATTGATCTTAGTTTAATGCATATTGTTTGTTTACTACATTCATGGATATACAATGAGTTCGAATCTGGATCCTCAATGAATTTAAGGTGTTTTTTTAAAACTGACTTGAGTATCATGTCTAGATTTAAGGTGTATAATTGTATAATTATTTCTTTCTTTGGACTATTGTTTTGTAATGTGGCTTAATTTTTGGATTATTGTTTTGATACATTTCTTTCTTTCTTAATGTCCATCTTTTATAGATTAATTAGATTCCTAACGAGTTTCATTTTGGGCCTAACAGAGTTAGATCTAAATTTTTGGTGTGGTTAATTGAAGACAACGATTCAGATGCTAAAGGTTATATATATTTACTTTTTTAATTTTTCATAGACCTTATGTTTAATTTTCTATTTGAACTATATGCAATAAAAAATGATGCGTTGTTTAACTTGCGCACTATGAATGCTTCACGGATGACTCAAGGGAGCATCTTCTTTATGAGCCATTTGTTTTTTATTAATAGTAATCATGTATATTTCCTTTTTCTATGCGAAGGAATTTTGCGACCAGTATACAATTTCATGCATTATTTGTGTTTTGCAAAGACCAACTAACTATACAACAAAAATTATTAAAGAACCAACATAATTCTTTACGGCAAACATAGAGTCTGAATACACACTTTCACACACACAAGGCTTTCGAGGCTATTAAAGAACTAACTAAATTATTTAAATAGCAGAACATATCCCCGTTTATTCACACAGCATAAACTCAATATGTACAATTAGTGAACAATAATTAACCAGTCAAGTGGTGGGAACAAAGTATCGACTAGAAAGAGTTTCAAGGTTGATAACGTTTCTTATCTATGGCGTGTAACATGATCATTCCATTTATTCAAGCTCATTCTGACAAGCTCATATGTGAATTAGCAAAACTTGCCCTCTGACAAGCTCATATGACAAGCAACATAATATAAACAATGATTTTGTGAAGGTTAAGAGGGCAAATCGAATGTCCTCTAGAGGGAGGTGATATTTCATTACATTTCGTGCCAGTGATGCTAATGATGAAAAAACCTATCAAGCCGATATGTATATAGAAATAGGCACAAAGAAGATGAATTTGTTTTATATATTAATCTTAAATTTAAATAAATAAGTAGGTAAAGCTGTGGCAGAGATCTGTCCTATTACTACTGCCAATGATGGGGATAAACCAACTACTCCACAAGATGATAGTTGTGCCTTGCAATTCAAAAAGTAACAGAGTTTAAGAATTTTTTCCTTGAATTTGGATAGGGAATGGAAAAGGCTAGAATGTGTACGAAGATGCATTCAATCTCCTTCAAATATGTTTTATAGTACTTTCTCTCTGTATGCTTCATATAGTATATGTTAAAAATGTATATACTGTTCACCATATTGGATGTATTCATTCTAGTTGTTGATTCTATAGCTATGGTTTAGACTTCATATAGCAGATCATATGTCAGTATATTAAATTCGGTGCATATGGTTTGGACTTCTTTTAGTTATAAATAGTATGGTGTATGTTTCAAACTATCCCATGCACAACTATATGCTGGGCTGGTGTATATTCGGCTAGGCTAGTGTATGTTTGTAATTATCTTAAATGGGACTTTGGTTATGAGTTTTGATATTTATCTTATGATTTTTTAAACACAAAGTTCTTTTTTACATATTAGGTTTTAAGAATTCCATATTAGTACTTGATTCAAAAACTTAATTCCCCTATAATTATAAATTTGGTTACAGTATGACCTGTTGAGCTTTAATTAAAAATGGTTAGTTACCGAGTTCAATTTTATTTTATGTTTTGTGGAGAGCTCATTTTTAATATCCCATTTACTTTTTTATAATAATCGGTGTATATTTTTTCCAAACTTATTGATATCAGTTTGGGATGGAAAAACATGTCTGGTGACGGTATTTTGGCGAACCAAGATTGCATTATTGACAGAGTACATGGCAGTCTTATTCAATGTCGATGGGGAGTGAGATCTCAACAAATTATGTGCTTATTTTCTTTTAGGGAAGAAAGTGAAGTATGTAAGAATCCAAAAATTGAGTAGTCAGGCTTCCGATCAGATAATTTGGAAAGGAAATCACTATGGTACATTCTCTCTAAACACAACTTGTAACTGTATTAGACAAATCAAATTTTCATCTTGGTCTTCGAAGTTTATATGACATAGGAAAATTCCTCTTAAAATTTACTTTCTACTTTGGAAAGTTATGAAAAACATTTATCTCTTACGATTGATTGTTTATATGACACTTATCTCTTACGGTTGGTTGTTTATCCTCCATTTCTATATCTGTTTGTTAGGATTCAATTTCAAATTTAATTGTCATCAAAGTCACGGATTCGGTTTTTAGGAATTTGATCTATAGCTTAGGTTTAAAGGATGTTTGAATTATTTTTTCCTTTTTTCATTCATAGTGTTATACCTCCATCTCTTCATATTTTTCATTTATTTGGGTTCTTATATGTTCTATTCAAAAGGCATATTACACTATGCTACAACTGGGGACAAAGTAAGCCTTGGAGAAGACAACATGAGTAATCATAGTACTCTTAATTGTGGACGAAATGAGTATTTTAATAATTTCACATTAGGCACGATGCTAATGTATTAGACTGTGCTATAAGTGAAGGCATTTAGTTTATTTTGTACTCTTATCAGGCACAAAATAACCTCAATTTTATACCTTAGTGTGACACCCCGCCTAATTAAATACTGGTTGATCAGTCCTTTATTAAGTTAAATCAGAATATCCAGTTGGTTCATTCTTAGCATCACTGTCGAAAATAATTTCTTATTAATTTAGCTAATAATTAATTAAGCTAAGTGTCAAAACTTTTCCAATTTTAATTTAATTAAATCCATACCACCATACTGAATAAAATGAGAAAAACCCTAACACAATTGAATTAAAATTCAACAAGTATAAATATAACTGGAATAAACTCTCTAGTTGAAATAACTCAATATCACCATTCAAAACAAAATGATAATAACAGTATCAATAAAAAACCATTACAATATCGAAAATGGAAATAGAACTACTAGAATCTTGGGCGACATGCTCTAAATGAGTCAAATGCTAGAAAGATAGGAATCAAGGAAATGAAAGCATCTAATCCAAAGCTACATCTCCAGAAACTAGTCAAAATATCCATCCTCTAAGATGGGCATCCTTGATGCTGGGCACCTGGTAATATAGATATAGTGGAGAATAGAATATGAAAGTAAACGGGTCAGAGCCCGATTGTAAAAGATTTTAAAAATAAAAAGTGTTTAATATGTGCAATTAAGCAAGTATTGTATACATGTTATTTCTTGCCTCTCACTTGAGAATCTCACCTCTCATCTAATTTGCATGCCTAATGTACCTTATTATTCCTCCAAACATGGTTCTTAATTATTATTATATCTCTTCTCATTATTCCGTATTTCCAATGCAATACTTATTTTAATTAAACATGTTCATTTCTCTTTAAGATGAACTATGCATTCGAGGATTAAGTATTCACTTACTTAATTCAATTCAGATTTTATTATTGATTTTTATCTACTAATTCACCCAGTACATCACATCATAGTGTGTGTGTGTGTGTGTGTGTGTGTGTGTGTGTGTGTGTGTGTGTGTGTGTGTGTGTGTGTGTGTGTGTGTGTATATATATATATATATATATATATATATATATATATGTGTATTTATTTATTTATTTATTTATTCATTTATTCATCACACTATTATAGATACTAATACAGCACCTCCCAGACACAACTGCGGTGCATGTATACTCTGCTATCATTTCTAGTTACATCTCTCGCTGTAAAAAGGACTATTGGCTCGGCGTCTCTCTCGAACCATAAATACCATAACACATATATTTGGAGGATAGCATACTCCCCAACCAACACTGATAGAATGTTTCCAAGGTACTATGCTCAAAGTACGAATCTAAAATCCCCCCAAGTGGGCTCATCAAGATAAGATCGATAATAACACGAAACCTCCCCCCAATAGCAAACAGCGTAGGTATGTCATACAAATAAAAATATAGGTATTCACCCCACCTATATAATATCAATAAGGTATTTACACAACCCATATGATAATTCCATATGTACTATATTTTTCTCTAATATCCTACGTATTTATAGATTATGACTTTACTTATTAACATATATTTCCTGAGCTGTCTCACCACTCGAAAGTTAACCATTATTTCTCAAATAAATTTGGTAGGTAATTGTCTACACCCTATTGGTCCATGTCATCCCAAATCCTGAATTTTCATAAATTCATATTATCCACAAATAGATTTATTCTTTGATAAACTCTAGTTACTTTTAATCCATTATTCTACTTTCAAGGGTTAATTCACACATAAAATACTTTTCGAGTCTCAATTTCCACCCTAGTGACCTTCCTTAAATCCCATTATGCTATAATTACTTTACACTAAGCATTATTGGAAGTGGAGAATTTAATCAAGCCTTAAACAAAAATCAACACATAAATTATGGGATTTTCGATCGATTGACAGTCTTGGATCGATCGATCGACATTCAAGGTCGATTGATTGACCTAACATGTATGAGTCTACTGTTTCTGCATATTTGGCCTATGGGTTTGACCAATTTTCATCCTCGAATCCTTTATTTTAAGATTACAAACACTTTATAATTCATTCCACATGATACAATACATGTAAATGATTTCCAATCATTAAATAACCTAAAACATCAATATGTTTGGTTTAAACATGATATTTTCTCATAAATTCCCGAAAAAAAATATTTTATCATTTCTCAAAGAATAACATATAAAACCTAGATTTTTCTTTATCAAATGATTTTAAAATTCGTGGATTAAAATATATAATCAAAGAAGGTTTGCTCTACATATTTCTCATATAAAGGATTCCATTAAAATCATCATATTTTATCTCTAAATCATGCAATTTCTTAGAATTCTACAACTATCCTAACATGGGCATTATAAATGCTAATTTTGTACAAATTAAGTCACTTGCCTTTAAATTGTAGGTCTGAAACTTTGGGGATGTTAGTCTTTTGGTGGTCCTCTCCCATTTTCAGCCAACTTCTGGTGGCGGTGATGGTGTAGGACCTTTGACTCTTGGCTTCCTAGGGTGTCTCTTATGTACTTAGAAAAACCACCAATCTCCTCACAGACTTGTATTTTGATTTTTTTGAAGAATGAATTTAAATTTGATAAAATATATACTTAAATAAGATATCTCCAAATTTTGTAGGTACTGTTCACGTCCCATGTAAAATGACTAAAATACCCCCTCTAGGGTGTCCATTCGTCTCCAAAGTACCCCGAGACTCAAATCAAACACCCGAGTAGACCTTTTTAACTATTTAAACTCTTTCGGACACTTTGGCACAGTCAAACCGACTATTTGGATGACATAAAATTATTTTAATTTTAATTCCTTTAAATTTAGTCACGATGCGGCTCACATGCGCGTCTCAACTTAATTCCCGTAATTATTGTATTCATCGCTGGCGATAATTTTGATTAAATCATAATAATATGTAAAGTCATAATCATATATTGATTTTAATCACTAAGTAATATTCGTATAAGTCACTTATTACTTTATTCCCAAGTAATGTTAAAATTAGGATTAAATTTAATCCACAATTAACCCTAATCAGTCCCATTTTTAAAATCATTAACATTACGGGGTATTACAATTAGCATCGTGCTTTCCATCAAATATACTTGACAAATCTATTATGATGTGCTATACCTATGTAATACACTGCGCTATACCTGTGTATCGTACCTTCAGTTAAATATTCCTGACAAATATGCCTTCAGTTATAGCACAGTGTAATACATTAGCATTGTGCCTTCAGTCAAATAAACACAAAAGACGTACTCTTATTAGGCACTGATGTATTACACTGTTATAACTTAGAAAATGAATTAACGGTCTCTTCTTCGTAACAATTATGCACTGATGTATTACTCTGTTATTTGTAACAACACTAATGTACTACTCTGTTACGCACTGATCTATTACACATCAAAAGTGAGTATAAACATGAAAGTTTTACTTGATTTGAAAATAATGATGTTTCTATGATTATAAATAATCTGTAAATGCTATAATAGGTTCATTGTCGAGGTATCTCTAAGGGAGTATCTACATTGGAACCATGGGATTTCAAGATACCATATGACAAGTTAGTTATAGCAACTGGAGAGGAAGTTACTACTTTCATAATTAATGGTGTAAAAGAGCATGCAATTTTTCTTCGTGAAGTTCATCATGCTCGGGAGATCTGCAGAAAATTACTCCTAAACTTGATGTTGTCTAATGTCCCAGGTATGAAACTGAGCCAATAATTATTATGACAATTGAGAAATATAAGTTGAACTCTTCTTGAGTTAATTCTCTATTTAGGGTGTCAACATCTTTATTTAGATACAAGGTCTTATTGACCCTTTACACCAGCCATGGATCATGAGTGTTGAGATTTTTTTATGATAGGTGAGTTTGAGTAGCGCAAAAGAGGTGTCTGTGAGGCAAAAGAGTAGCGCAAAACAGGAGCATAGCCACTATTGTAGGTACATGATGTGGAAACAAATGACTCGACTACAGATAAAGTTGTGGCTTCCACTACACACTAAAATAATAACCCCCAATCATCAAGCTTACATTGGAGTTCAACATTTTTACCCATTAATTGTGGAATCGAAAAGTCATTTCCTCGCCGAACACATAAGATAGCTGCCACTTCTCTTCATCCATTCAAGTATGAATAAAAAAGTGGATATATGTAAAGTCTTGACAAATTATACATCAAGAAAATCCACACAAAGTATGAGTAAAGAAGTAGCCTTACTTGAGCCAGTAGGGGAAAAATAGATGAATCACATTAATTTTGAACTTTTTCTTTACAATCCTTATTTTTAACTATAATATCTATTCTTTGAAATTAAATAGATGAGTCAGGCTAACATTTACTATTATTTTTCTATTTCTACAGGCCTTATAAAGAAATAGAACCCCCATCCACATTGATCTATACTTTGCTTTTAAAAAATGCCTTTGCCGATTTAGTTTGAAGGAGTTATCCAAAGAAATCCCACAACCCATGGACAAAGTGGTTGATTTTATGGAACAGGGTCTCCCCGTAAGGATGGCTACCTTCTCTGTCAATTCAAAAGTTTACATGGTTGGAGGAGATATCAATCAAAAGGATGAAATTTTTTGTTATTTCATTGTTGCGCCTCATAAATTTTACACTTGTGATGGTGGTAATGGCCTAAACTCTACTATTTTTGTGTTTGACCCTTCCAATCCCGACACTCCCTGGAAGCCTACCCATGATGTCGTTCCAAAACACGGTGGAAAGACTAACCCAAAAGTAGAAAATATTGGTCAAAAGGTGTACATCTTGAGTGGGCCCCCGTATTGCTTTCCAGGTCCTCTTCCAACCCTTCATTCGAGTGCTATGATCATAATATAAATTCATTGGAAACTTCTTCTTTCTATTGAGACATGCCTAGTCATCGTTTCAATAGGTTAAGAAGTTTCGTGTTGGGTAATAAATTTTTTGCCAAACTATATCTGATCTATCATATTTATAATGAAAATTCATGCAAGTGGATTGAAGGATCATCTATGGAATCGATTGAATCCTTCCAAACTTTCATCATGTTCGGATACCCCATAACACAAGTTGGGAACTTATCTATTGCCTTTACTGGTGAAGGCATAATCTCTTATCGCAGGGACCTTCGGATTTTCTAGTTATTGAACGAGTTGAACTCTATCTTTCCAAACCCGGATCCTTATAGTTCAAATGGATTCATTTGCAATTTAGGTGATTTCATATTATACTCTACTTTGTCGATTTCTGGTATGATGCAATGGGAGATCTATGTATCTATTTTTCAAGTGCAAATGAATTGTGGAGAGGGGAACATTTTGAATGTTGTTCAATGACATACCCATGTATACCGTGGTGCCTCTATAACTTCTCCTATGGTAGCTAACATCTCTTATATTTTCACTACATGCTAAGTTACGAATTCAACAACACTGATGGTATAGACATATATATAAAAAAGGTAGAATCTCATCTCAACTCTCATTATGTGAAGCAAAATTTTCCTAGAATATAGACATGTATATTTGGAAGACCACATTTATTCTGTAAGTTGGATTGGGTATCATTATTTGTCTAAAAAGTTTTTTTATCATCTATATGTTTTGTTTGAGTTTTGAGTTGTGTGTTTCAAGTTATATTCTTTGTTTTTAGTTTAAAACAAGCATTGTTGAATTTTACTCATTTTAGTTGATAATGTTAGGATGATATCCAAAATATCTGAATGAGAAATAAGAGATATTGTATTGCATTATCATTATTAAATTTTATTTTGTATGAGTATTTGAGGCTCATGTCAGTAGAATGTAAAATTGATTAAAGTATTGTTATGAATATTTTCTATGAGTATTTAGAAGACGTTTAGTTGCATTTACTAAAGTGGCTAACTTTTCAAGACTACAAGACATTGACATACCATAGTGAAAAGAATGTGCCTTATGTTCTGAAAGAATTATAGGTACTGGATCGTGTAACCGACCGAGTGGAAGTGGTACATGATTCGCCAATACATCGTCCTTTGAGTGACCTAATTGATGATTTTTATGGAGTCCACCTCCATTAAAGTACCAACCTACGTATAAATATAATGCGCATTACGACCAAGTATATGAACAAGTTAATAATGAATTACTAGAAGATTTGTAATACATATGGTTTAAATTCGAGGCGGTTTGACCATTATATATGGATCGTGATAAAGATCACTTGATATTATATGCAATGATTGGTTTGCATAATTTAAAGAGTCATTTTGGTTTGTTGAGAAACATCGGAACTGAAATTCTTAAGTGGGTGAAGACATTTTCCCAAAATAGAACACACAAAAAGACAATTATCCTAGCGTAAAGAAGAGATTAAAGGGATTGGGTTTGAAGTAAAATCTATTCATGCATGAAAGTATGATTTCATATTATAGTGATCATGAAGTGAGAATGGAAAAGATAAAACTGCAAAATATTTTAGGTGCTCATACGTTTCACATAAGGTTTTGAAGTATTTCCCCTCGGTCTATATTTAAAATGATTTTTCACTGTAGTGTGGATAGTAGAGATCATGACATGGAACGCTCAATGCGAGGTGGGTGGGAATCTCATGCCTCATCCGGTTGATTCACTAATCTGGGAACTTTTAAATGCATGACACGATAAATTTGCAAAGGATTCGCATATTGTCCATCTTGCATTATCAACCGATGGGTTTAACCCTATAGGTAATTTAATCATTAATAAGAGTTATTAGCCAGTTCTCATTGCTCCTTTAAGTCTTCCTCAAACACTATGCATAAGAAACAAGTTCACATTATTCTCCTTATTGATACCCAGGATGAAGTCTCCTGGAGATTATATTGATATATTCTTAGCCCCATTAATCGAATAACTTAAGGAGTTGTGGAATAAAGGCGTGATGGTGTTTAACTCTCCTAAGCATGAATATTTTGGACTTAAATTAATGGTGATATGGGTGATTCACGACATTCCTTCTCATAAGACCTTATCCGGTTGCGATGTTCATGGTTATGATGGATATCCCATATGTGGGGAGAAAATTGAATCCACATGGCTACATCATAGTGGTAAGATAAGTTATACGGGTCATCATAGATTTCTGTCGACCAATAGCCCATTTATGAAAGACAAGTACAAATTCTTACTTGTCGGTCACATGCGTAAGACGAAACCTGCTAGTATTTCTTGTCAGCAGGTCGAGGAGAAGGACAAGGCTGTGACTGTGAGGAATACATATATACGTAAATAACCTCAGTTTGTAAACCTAAAGTGTAAATCTAGGGGGATTCTAACGACCTGAGTAAAATTAAGGAATGGTTAAGAAGATTAATAATTTTTACTTTTCGTACTGGAAACCTGAAGCGTAAAGCAAGGGAGGATTCTAACGACCTGAATAAAATTAAGGCATGGTTAAGAAGATTAATAATTTTTTACTTTTCGTATTGGAATGATCATCTTAAAAGGCATGCAATTAGTGTGATGCACACAAATAAGAATGTTGCAAAACATCTTTTAGGAGCATGTATGGGTGGATCTCATTCAAAATATAGAGAGACGGTGCACCGTGATCTGCAGAATATAAAAACAGAGAAGAAATTATGGTTAAAAAATGACATTGCAATAAGAAGACTTTCTATTTTTCCCAACTTCTTTCACTTTAATTACTAGCGAAGGCAAGATCCTCCTAAAGACATTGTTCAACTTGAAAACTCCTAGTTTTTGGTTCAATAATTTGTGTAGGGTAGTAATCTACTAAAAAATAACCAAAAATAGTGCAAGTCACATGACTAGTACGTCATCATTCAATTAATCCCTCTTTTGTCTAGGTGTTGCTTCTCCGAGAATAAATACCATTACTGGGAAATGAGGAAAATAAGTTTGTGATTTACCCTATTGTGCAAAATTGGTAGACTGAAAGCATATTAAATCTAAGAAATTAACTTTAGCTGAGGAAATTTGTGTATTAGAGAAATATTTTCCACCATCATTATTTGATATCAGCACCCACCTGCTTGTGTATTTATGCAATCATGCTTAATTTTGTGGTCCCTTTAAGTATCGTTGGGTAAATATTTTGGAGTGCTTGATGAAAAACATCAAAGATTATGTTAAAAATAGACGGTATATTGGAGGGTCAATTGATGAAGAACGCACGCGAACATATGCTAGAATAAGTGATAAGGATGTTCAATCCTCGTGGAGAATGAGTGACCAAGGAACCTAATGAGTTTAAGGACAAATTGCCTTTTTGGAATCCTAAATAGATGAGACTTGGGAGTGTATAATATGAGAAAGATGCTCATTACGTCTTCGAATCCTAAGATGAAGTTGAGGAGTAGATAGAGTAAGTAGCTACATAATTAATATAATTATTCTTATCTAATTATATGTATTCTTTATATTATGATTTCAACTCTAATTTACCTTTTGGAAGTACGTGAACAAAATTACGTAGAGGAAAAATTGCATGACAAATGATTCTAATGCATGAATATCAAAAGAGATAATTTCGACCTCTTATGTGTGCAGTTATTAATTCATGCGTGGTAAAAATATGACCTAATGCAAATTCATGTTTTAAAAAGAGGTTATGTCTTTTAAGTCTTGCACGCCTAGCAAAACGTCCTAAATTTTGTGCAATAGAGTTCATAAAATTTTGCACCAATGATTTTGACTTTGTTTCATATCTATGTGAGGAAACTCTTTTGATGCAAAACAATAGAATTTTAATTTTTGCCTTAACTACCCGTGTCTCTAGAAAAAGAGAAAAAAATCTGAAAGATATGGCGATAACCTATTATTCGAACAAATCTTGGAACTCGATTATTTAGATTTCATAAAAATTGTATTTTATTATGAATATGTAAAGGTGGAGGACACTATGAATGCTATAAAGTAAATCCTGACTTAAAAAGTATCACTGTAGATTTATCAAAGATTAACAATAAAGATCTCAAAGTCGGGAGCATTTTATTTTTGCCTTTTAGAACATAAAGAATGTATTATACTCAAAGTGCATAAACAATGCCAATTGATTTATTGTTGTGCATGCACAAAATTGTATGACTACTTAAGTATACACTATAGAGGCTCTTAAAGAGTTTTAGTCTACTCATGATGACAACCCAATGTTAAATGATCTTTTAGTTGATTTAAAGGAAGATTGAATATCAAAATATTAGTTTACCATTAATAATCTGATTTGTATCCTATTATTATATTGATCATTGACAATCCTATTTGTATCCTATTATGATATGGGCACTTTAGTTTGATTTATGAACATTTAATGTCATTTATGATTTTCCTAGGATGGCATGAGGCCAATGTAACTCGTAGGAACTGATCGCATAGTCACAAAAATGCCTATTTGAGAATAAAATGTCGTAATTAGTGCACGAGGCTCTCTCTTTATTGTAGGGTCTAGGAGAGGCAAATGTCAACTAGATATACCCCCGTATATGGAAAGGATACTCCCATATCTTAAACCCACGAACAATCGTAGCTTGGGCGAGGGAACTTTACATCACACTCTCGGTTTGAGAATATGACAAAAAATTGTAAATATCTCGACTTAGGCTTAAAAACATGTCGGTAAAGCATAAGAACTAAAAAACAACCCTGAAAGAGGTTCGAACACCTTGCATGATACCAATGTAACTCGTGGGAACTGACCACCTATTCACGGGACTCTCGATTTGAGAATATGAATAAAATCTACAAATATCTATAAAAAATCTTAAAAATATGCCGTTAGAGGGAGAAATCCCAAAACATCCCCCAAACAATCCCGGTAGAACCATGAACACCTGGAACGACACCAATGTGAATCATAGGAATGTATAGTCATGGGACTCTCAATTCAA
The DNA here is from genome assembly GCA_949130495.1 of Sambucus nigra. Lineage (NCBI taxonomy): Eukaryota > Viridiplantae > Streptophyta > Magnoliopsida > Dipsacales > Adoxaceae > Sambucus > Sambucus nigra. The sequence goes on along the minus strand of CASBWL010000200.1, from coordinate 52,908 downwards.
GAATGTGAAGAAAATTTCACTACACCAAAAAGACTAAGTCGGCCACCCTTGACCGTGACAATCCTGTGACAAGAACATTTATCACGGTCATGTCACGGTCAATGACCGTGACAACCTTACAAACTTGTCACGGTCAAGGACCATGATAGGTCCTTGACAAGTTTATAAGTAAAAAAACCCTTCCCTCTTCTTTTTTTCCACCATTTTCTATTCCCCCCATTCTCTATCTCTCTCTCTCTAAGCGACTGTTATCTCTCTCTCTCTCTCTCTCTCTCTCTCTCTCTCTCTCTCTTTTTATGATTTAAGGTATTTTTTTCTTCTCTGTTTCTCTTTCATTTGTATATATGTGTGTGTTGTTACACCCCGCCTAATAAAATACCGGGCGATCACTCATGTACCAAATTAAAACAGGAGTCGCATATGGTTAATTCTTAGCATCACTGTCGAAAACCAAATTAATTACTAATAACCTATTACGCTGGCTTCAAAATTTTATTTAACTAATCATTTTAAATAAAACAACTAAGTAAAACCATCGCACAATTTAAATAAATGAAACAGAAAGGAGTTAAAATAACCGAGCACTCGGTTCAACAGTAATACAGTCAGAATGAATGCCGCACTAAAAGGCGATAAAAGAATAAATAAATGCAATTGGGATTTAGCCCGAGTGTTTATACAATGCCTCCTATCAATATTACAAGGATAGAAGCGTCTATAGTGAACCTGCATACATCAACAATAATTGCAGCAGATGTTTGACTCGAAGGAATCATCATCCAGGCGTCCCTATGGCTGGACACCTATATATATATATAATATATAGAAAAGAAGGGAAAAATAGGAAAACGGGTCAGAGCCTGAGTTGTAAAAATATTTTGCAAGTGCATAAATACTATATTTTTGAAAATAGGTTTTACTCATATTTAAGTTGGTATCGCACTCCCATGAGATACCCCTCACCCCTCTTCTAATGGTGCACAACTAACGCATTTGGTTAATACATCTAGAAGCCTCAAGAACCCGAGTACCAAGGGCTAAACGTCTATCCATTCTCAACACTGCACTGCATTCATGCGCGGGGTGTCTCGCAAAGTGAAATCCAAGCAAGGAACCCCCCCGATACAATACTGCTCGGCAGTGTCGATTGTTGAGATCCATTAGACCGTCAACACATAACGTGTGTATAAAACTCATATAAACATACAATAATATATATATATATATATATATATATATATATACACACACATTATCATACGCACTGTTATCTGCGTATCATTACGCACGTCCGGATATAATCTGTCGGAATGAGAATTAATCCTTTTTCATTTTATCTCTTTACTCTAATAGAGATATATAATACCTTGTTTTCACACACAAGTAATATACTATACACACAGATATACTAACCATCCCAACGAGCTATAACTCGAGGATGTGGTCTCTCAATGCTATAATCTTCCAGAGCAACACTCACAAGCCATCTTGGGGACCACCGGTAGGACTAAATATCGCCTACTTCGTGGTCAAAACCAAATCATAACGCATGGGAAGCGGTCATAGTTCCTCCACGGAAATGAGACTAAACATACCCACCACGTCTCACCCCTAATAAAAATCACACAATATAAAAATGGACGCTATGACCTGGTGACTATCCACACCTTGCTCCTCAAGCTAGGGGCTCACCCTCATCGCGCAACTTCCCATGATAGCATTAGAGGGGGTATCCTTCACACACACACACACACACACACACACACACACACACACACACACATATATATATATATATATATATATATATATATATATATTAATCCAGGCATGTATATATGGCTATAATTACAAATCTCCAAACAATATTTAAGTATTCTCCCACTTAAATATTAATCCCTTAACTTTTTCGTTACAAGGAAACTCTTCTATCGGATTCAACAGCCCTGGTTCCATGAATTCCCCGGGTGGATTTTCACTAATAGGTTCCATGGATATAAATTATCCATATCACTCTTATTCATTGTCATCCTCTGACCGATCCTTATGTGAATAATTTAACACTGCATTCCTTTCCTTCCTGCTAAATCATGGCGACTCACGGTTAAAAACTATCTGTAAGATCCCTTTAGGGGAAATCCATCCTACTTCCCCAACTATGGTGACCACTGTTCCCACCATTTCAATATTGCTCCTACGAGTGAAAAATTTTCCTTAAATTTTCACATATAGGTATTTTTCCATAACCATCTCTAACCCAAAGCTTCTGAGCCTTGTACTTCCACTGCGTAAAGATAGACCTACTCCATCTAACTTAAACCTCAACTTATAGTGCTTATCGAAGACCCTTCGAACTTCTTTCTAATTCAACTTTATCGGGTAATTCAATTTTAGCACCCCTTCCTACTACAACGGTACTTGGATACTCATGACGACTACACTCTAGTAGTCGCCACAACAATCGTTAGTAAATATCACAAGGGGAGTGACCTCTGATCAACAATCCTAATCCTAAGGCTCTATATCAAATCGAAGGAAACGCTGAAAGCGTAGTACGTCCGCACAGTCTCCTAAGGACACTAAAACCTGATTCTGTGATACTATCTGTGATACCCCGCCTAATAAAATACCGGGCGATCACTCATGTACCAAATTAAAATAGGAGTCGCATAAGGTTCATTCTTAGTATCACTGTCAAAAACTAAATTAATTACTAATAACCTATTAGACTGGCATCAAGATTTTATTTAACTAATCTTTTTAAACAAACCAACTAAGTAAAACCATCGAACAATTTAAATAAATGAAACAGAAAGGAAATAAAATAATCGACCACTCAGTTAAAAAATAATACAACCAGAATGAATTCCGCGCTAAAAGGCGGTAAAAGAATAAATAAATGAAATTGTGATTTAGCCCGAGTGTTTATACAGTACCTCCTATCTAGATTACAAGGATAGAAGCATCTACAGTGAACCTGTATGCATCCACAGCTGCTGCAGCAGACGTCTGTCTCGAAGGAATCATCATCCAAGCATCCATGTGTCTGTACACACACACACACACACACACATATATATATATATATATATATAGTAAGGAAGGGAAAAATAGAAAAACGGGTTAGAGCCCGAGTTGTAAAAATATTTTGCAAGTGCATAAATGCTATAATTTTGAAAAAAGGTTTTACCTCATATTTAAGTTGGTATCGCCCTCCCATGAGATACCCCTCACCCATCTTCTAATAGTGCACACCTAATGCATTCGTTTTAAACATCCTAGCTAAGCTACCCCGCCTAACTATTCTAATTCACCCGTCTACTAGAAGCCTCAACAACCCGAGTACCAAGGGCTAAACTTCTCTCCATTCTCAACACTATACTGCGTTCGTGCATGGGGTGTCTAGCAAAGAGAAATCCAAATAAGGAACCCCCCCGATACACTACTGCTCGGCCGCATCGATCGTCAAGATCCATTAGACCCTCAACACATAACGTGTGTATAAAACTCATATAAACATACAATAATATATATATATATATATAATTATATACATTATCTTACTTACTGTTATCTGCATATCATTACACACGTCCGGATATAATCTCCCATAATGAGAATTAATCCTTTTTCATTTTATCTCATTACTCTAATAGAGATATATAATACCCTGTTCTCACGCACAAGCAATATACTATAAACACAAGTATAATAACCATCCAAATGAGCTATAAGTCGAGGATTCGGTCTCTCAATGCTATCATCTTCCACGGCAACACTCACATACCATCCCGGGGACCACCGGTAGGACTAAATGTCGCCTACTTCGTGGTCAAAACCAAATCACAACGCATGGGAAGCGGTCATAGTTCCTCCCCGAAAATGAGATGAAATATACCCACCACGTCTCACCCCTAATAAAAATCACACAATATAAAAATGGACGCTATGACCTGGGGACTATCCACACCCTGCACCTCAAGCCAGGGGCTCACCCTCATTGCGCAACTTCCCATGATAGCATTAGAGGGGGTATGCTTCACACACACACACACACGCATATATATATATATATATATATATATATATATATATATATATATATATATATATATTACTCCTCGCATGTATATATGGCTACAATTGCAAATCTCAAAATAATATTTAAGTATTCTCCTACTTAAATACTAATCTCACAAGTATTCTCTCTCTTGAATATCACTCACACCTTAATCACTATTTAAGGACTTGTACATAAATCCTAAGGTACCAATTCGTACTAATTAGATTAGTGTACCATTGACTTATCTAAATTCTCATGTATCACATCACATATAATGACCGTCATCAATAGACGTGTCGGGCAGCCGCTAAATCCTTTTTAGCCAATATCCCAATTTCATCCTATTCGCCTTGAAGGATTTTCGGACACACAATGTGACACATAATTACATTTTATACGTGTTTAATTCTATACGTATAAACACCCACCGAAATATCAACTCGAGTGTTACTCGCCCTAAACACCCTTAAATAAATAAGTCATGGATTCCATTTTCCATGAACCCAAAGTCCACCTTTCACTTAAATAATTATTTATAGGTCCCCACTCTATTTTAGGAACCCTAAACCTTTATTTTCTTAATCCATTTATTTTTCTCAAAAATATGATTTTTAGTCCCACACCAATTTAGCACCCTCTTAGCCCCTATAAATTCCCTCAATTGGATAAGTTTATCTTCCTTAGTTAAGCCTTAATTTCCTCAAATAAATAAGCTAGAATCCATCAAAATTGGAATTCAACCTATAGAATTAACCTTAGGAAATTGCCAAAAATCCCGAAGGGTCGATCCATCGACCCTTGGCCCTCGATCGATCGATGGTCGATCGATCGATCCTTTACCCTCGATCGATCGATCGCTTTGGACAGCGTCTTCTCTGAGAAGATGTTTCGGCCATTAAAGCTTCTCCCAAGATTTTATCTCCTCCCCCAACATCCTCCAACCTCAATCAACGACATATACACATATAAAAAGGGTTCTAATCATCCTAGAACCCAAAACCAACAAACAATTTTAGTAAATTCCTAAGTTTCTCGAATTGGATACTGTTCGGGGTTTACTCGTTTAACTTCCAAAAACCCATTTTGATTCACCAACAACCCATCCCGAAAATCTTTATAGTTACTCACTACCAACAATAATATGAGATTTATGCTTTAAAGAAAGAAAGCAAGTAAACACTTGCCTCGTGGATAAAATTCGACGATCCCGATTTGAATCCCATGGAGTTTGGCCGGAATCTCCTATTTCTTCCTCTTTTCTCTCCTCCTTTACTCTTCTCTTTCTTTACTTCATTTTCTTTCCTTCTCCCGTCCCTTATATAGGGAGAAATAAGGGTTTATCCCTTTAAACCCAAAAATGATTCTTATACTCAATTACGAGTCCCTATTAGCCCAAAAATTCGAGGAGCCTAAACAATATCCCCGGATACTCTATTATGACTATCTCATCCATCCCGAGACCAACTGTGAAATCTTAAATTCCATCCGAGGTACTTGACAGCAATTCACTATTTTAACCCAACACATATTTATACTGGTTTTTCAATTAAAATATTGTCCTCTGTCGCTTTACTCAACCGCGACTTGTAATAAAATAATCCTTCACATCTACTTATTCCCAAAAGTAGTTATAACATGCATCGAAAATCATCTAACACCCATATAAAATCATCTAATCCTTGAAAAATCCAAAAATTATTATTTCGAGAAATTACTCAAATTTTCAAATTACACCCTTTTATGAAATTTAATTTCCCATAAAAGTGCGGGGTATTACATACTTCCCCCCTTAAAATAAAATTTCGCCCTCGAAATTCAGATACACCTGATACTACCAACACGAACCTAGGATCGCTCCACATCCTAATGACTCAAGGGAAACGGTACTGACCCAATGACTCTCAACCATACTCTCATTCAGCACTCACCTTTAACCAGGTTTATATGATACTATACTCCTACCACAGTCATAAAGTGACTCAAATAGCGTCACATCGCACCCATCGATTCTAGTTCCTCATGTAGAAAGATGAGCCTACATGCTCCGTTCTAACGTCCAAACACGATTCTAAACATCCTCTCGTCTACATCTGGATATTTAATTTCCCCCTAAAAGAAATTACTCTAATGCTCCACCACTCTCGTTAGTCGCATCTCTTATCTTGATCATGTTACCTCTTATTGCCCTATACAATTGGATTATTGCGTACCTCTTACGACGTTCCATCCAACACACTCCAAATCCATTTGTGACTGCCTCACGACATAAACTTCAACTTTATATACTACGCCCCTTCTAATTCAGGCGGTATATAAAACAACCTTACCAGGGTACACAAAATAACCCAAGCTTATTTGCACAACCATTGTAAACGTGACACTACGTAAAACTCTCTCTAAATATGGGCCTTATCACACATGGGTCTTCCCAACCGGTGAAATTCAATTCTTCTCAAGGTTAATCAACCAATATTCTTGTGGTTTACTCCCCAAAATCTTCCTATATCGGAGCCACCAACCATACTGAACTTACACCCTAATAATCGTACGATATAGGCGTTACTCTACCAACGTAAAATGATCATAATCCTGAGTATATCCCTAGTGCCCAAGGCCTCTCTCAACTTTCGACATTTGCTCAGTTTCATGCATGGGACGTCTCACAATGAAAAATCCAGATAAGGAACCCTCCCATTATACTACTCCCTCGCGTCGTCGGTCAACGAGATATAACGGCCTAAAGAACACTAGCGAGACATCCTAAATCCTACCTCACTAACTTACTAACGTACTTCTACCACTCTATCCCTCCACATTGGAGGAATGGAAAATCTAACTAATCAAGACGCCTACTCTCTTGAAACATGTTATGAACCTCACACCCATAACATGCTTCTTCCAAAATTTGCCTTTACATTAAGGCCTCGATATAATCCTCAAATTAATTTCTCTAACTCTAACTTCACCCACCTACTTGCGGTGAGAGGACCACTTTAGTATTTCTCCACAACACTTATATTACCATAATTATATCATCATCATACGGCTCTCAGTCTATAGTGTTTCTTCCACACTATATGACTTATTGACAAAATCATATTCCTTGCACCCTATAACATCTCTCCACTACCGACGTCGTTAAGGTTCATGCGTGGAGCGTCTCGCAAGCGAAGTCCAAACAAGAAACCCCTCCAATACACTACTACTTAACTTTGCCGGTCGTGGAGGTCTGTTATCTTTAAATATGCAATCGAAATAACCCTATCCCCTCTTTCAACAAAATTTGGTATGAACTCCTATCTCTACCCAGGAACCACACCACTATGCGCTCGTACTAACACTCAGTCCATGTGTAACCAATAATGAGCTTAAACTCATAGCTCAACAATAACGACCTTAAATCATACCTATAAGGTCTCCACGCACTCGATTCATGATAATGAAACATCTGCTCTCCGCAGTTCCAATTACCCATAATAATAAAGGTGGACTCAACTTGTAGCCAAGTGATATATCGCAACAATAACCTGCTCCACCCTGGGACTACGGACACGATAGTCTTACAATCATTAGCCTGCTATCGCTCTGATCAACCAAGAATATTTTATACTCTGAATAATACCATACTCGTATTTTACACATAAAATGAGTAGTACAACCTATATATATACTCAAAATATCAACACCCGCTTTTATAGCGAATGAAAGAAAATAGAACTCCGCTACTGTGGAAAAACACTTATACTTACATTATATAATATTAATACCGCCACAAATCTCAAATTACACACACGAATCTAAGGCCAACGAAATACTGCAACTCTATCTAGTCACGCCAAATATACCTCCTTCATCTGAAGTAAAACTCATAATAATAACTTCACTAGTCATTCGAACCAAAACTATTTTAATCGATTCCCCACCTCAGCACCCTATTCTTGTCCTTTATTTTATATTAGACAAGGACTACCCGTGTGGTTCTATACTCCACATAGAGTCCTTTCCCATCTCTGGCCACCCTGACCATGTTAAGATTATCAGTATCTCGGACTCTATATCCTCAATCCTGACAATTTCCTACATAGTTCCCTTAACTTTTTCGTTACAAGGAAACTCTACTATCGGCTTCAACAGCCCTAGTTCCATGAATTCCCCGGGTGGATTTTCACTAATGGGTTCCATGGATATAAATTATCCATATCACTCTTATTCATTGCCAGCCTCTGACCGATCCTTATGTGAATAATTTAACACTGCATTCCTATCCTTCCTGCTAAATCATGGGGACTCACGGTTAAAAACTATCTGTAAGATCCCTTTAGGGGAAATCCATCCTCCTTCCCCAACTATGGTGACCACAGTTCCCACCATTTCGATATTGCTCCTACGAGTGAAAAATTTTCCTTAAATTTTCACATATAGGTATTTTTCCATAACCAGATCTAACCCAAAGCTTCTGAGCCTTGTACTTCCACCGCGTAAAGATAGACCGACACCGTCTAACTTAAACCTCAACTTATGGTGCTTATCGAAGACCCTTCGAACTTCTTTCCAATTTAACTTTATCGGGTAATTCAAGTTTAGCACCCCTTCCTACTACAACGGTACTTGGATACTCATGACGACTACACTCTAGTAGTCGCCACAACAATCCTTAGTAAATATCACAAGGGGAGTGACCTTTGTTGCAGTCCTAGTCCCTCACTTAACTAGCCGTTTCGGCTAAGCCCTGCCTCGTGCTGCCTTCATTACAGCCTTCCTTAGTCGCCCTTCCTCGATCAACACATAAACCTCAAACGAGGGTGCAAAAGATTAACTGTAATCTTATGTAATGGCAGGAGAACGAAATCTCACAAGAGGAATCAACAATCCTAATCCTAAGGCTCTATATCAAATCGAAGGAAACGCTGAAAGGGTAGTACGTCTGCACAGACTCCTAAGGACACTAAAACCTGATTCTCTGATACTATCTGTGATACCCCGCCTAATAAAATATCGAGCGATCACTCATGTACCCAATTAAAACAGGAGTCGTATATGGTTCATTCTTAGTATCACTGTCGAAAACTAAATTAATTACTAATAACCTATTAGGCTGGCATCAAGATTTTATTTAACTAATCTTTTTAAACAAACCAACTAAGTAAAACCATCGAACAATTTAAATAAATGAAACAGAAAGGAAATAAAATAATCGAGCACTCAGTTAAAAAATAATACAATCAGAATGAATGCCGCGCTAAAAGGTGGTAAAAGAAGAAATAAATGAAATTAGGATTTAGCCCGAGGGTTTATACAGTACCTCCTATCTAGATTACAAGGATACAAACGTCTACAGTGAACCTGTATACATCCACAACTGCTACAACAGACGTCTGACTCGAAGGAATCATCATCCAGGCATCCCTGTGTCTGTACACCTTTATTATATATATATATATATATATATATATATATATATATATAGGAAGGGAAAAATAGGAAAACGGGTTAGAGCCCGAGTTGTAAAAATATTTTGCAAGTGCATAAATGCAATAATTTTGAAAATTGGTTTTACCTCATATTTAAGTTGGTATCGCACTCCCATGAGACACACCTCACCCCTCTTTTAATAGTGCACACCTAATGCATTCGTTTAAAACATCCTAGTTAAGCTACCCCGCCTAACTATTCTAATTCATCCGTCTACTAGAAGCCTCAACAACCCGAGTACCAAGTGCTAAACTTCTCTCCATTCTCAACACTATACTGCGTTCGTGCATGGGGTGTCTAGCAAAGCGAAATCCAAATAAGGAACCCCCCCGATACACTACTGCTCGACAGCATCGATCGTCAAGATCCATTAGACCCTCAGCACATAACGTGTGTATAAAACTCATATAAACATACAATAATACATATATATATATACATATATATATATATATATATATATATATATATATATATATATATATATATATATATATATATATGTGTGTGTGTGTGTATATATATATATACATTATATACATTATCATACTTACTGTTATCTGCATATCATTACACACGTCCGGATATAAACTCCCAGAATGAGAATTAATCCTTTTTCATTTGATCTATTTACTCTAATAGAGATATATAATACCCTGTTTTCACACACAAGTAACATACTATAAACACAAGTATAATAACCATCCAAATGAGATATAACTCGAGGATGTGGTCTCTCAATGGTTTCATCTTCCCGGGCAACACTCACATACCATCCCGGGGACCACCGGTAGGACTAAATGTCGCCTACTTCGTGGTCAAAACCGAATCACAACGCATGGGAAGCGATCATAGTTCCTCCCCGAAAATGAGATGAAACATACCAACCACGTCTCACCCCTAATAAAAATCACACAATATAAAAATGGACGCTATGACTTGGTGACTATCCACACCTTGCTCCTCAAGCTAGGGGCTCACCCTCATTGCGCAACTTCCCATGATAGCATTAGAGGGGGTATCCTTCACACACACACACACACACACACACACACACACACATATATATATATATATATATATATATATATATATATATATATATATATATATATATATATATACACATATATTAATCCTAGCATGTATATATGGCTACAATTTCAAATCTCCAAACAATATTTAAGTATTCTCCTACTTAAATACTAATCTCCCAGTTATTCTCTCTCTTGAATATCACTCACAACTTAATCACTATTTAATAACTTGTATATAAACCCTAAGGTACCAATTTGTAGTAATTATATAAGTGTACCATTGACCTATCTAAATTCACAAGTATGACATCACCTATACTGATTGTCGTCAATAGACGTGTCGGGTAGCCGCTAAATGCTCTTTAGGCTATATCCCAATTTCATCCTATTTGCCTTAAAGGATTTTCTCACACATAATGTGACACATAATTACACTCTCTACGTGTTTAATTCTATACGTACAAACCCCCACCGAAATATCAACTCGAATGTTACTCACCCTAAACACCCTTAAATAAATAAGTCATGGATTCCATTTTCCGTGAACCCAAAGTCTACCTTTCACTTAAATAATAATTTATAGGTCCCCACTCTATTTTAGTAACCCTAAACCTTTATTTCTTAATCCATTTATTTTCCTCAAAAATATGATTTTTAGTGCCACACAAATTTAGCACCCTCCTAGCCCTTATAAATTTCCTCAATTGGATAAATGTATCTTCCTTAGTTAAGCATTTATTTACTCAAATAAATAAGCTAGAATCCTTCAAACTTGGAATTCAACCTATAGAATTAACCTTAGGCAAAATTTCCAGAAATCCTGACGGGTCGATCGATCGATCCTTTACCCCCGATCGATCAATCTCTTTGGACAACTTCTTCTTCGAGAAGCTGTTTCGGCCATTAAAGCTTCTCCCAAGCTTTTATCTCCTCCCCCAGCGTCCTCCAACCTCAATAAATGACATATACACATATAAAAAGGGTTCTAATCACCGTAGAACCCAAAAGCAACAAACGATTTTAGTAAATTCCAAAGATTCTCGAATTGGATATTATTCGGGGTTTACTCGTTTAACTTTCGAAGACCCATTTTGATTCACCCACAACCCATCCCAAAAATCTTTATAGTTATTCACTACCAACTATAAAATGATATTTATGCTTTAAATAAAGAAAGCAAGTAAAAACTTGCCTCGTGGATAAAATTCGACAATCCCGAGTCGAATCCCGCGGAGTTTGGCTGAAACCTCCCTTTTCTTCCTCTTTTCCTCTCCTCTTTATTTTCTTCCTTTTATTTCCTTCTCCCGTCCCTTATATAGGGAGAAATAAGGGTTTATCCCTTTAAACCCAAAAATGTATCGTTTACTCAATTACGAGTCCCTATTAACCCAAAAATTCTCGGAGCCTAAACAATACCCCCAAATAGTCTATTCATACTATCTCGGCCATCCCGAGACCAACCGCACGATCGTAATTTCCATCTGAGGTACTTGACTACAATTCACTATTTTAACCCAACACATGTCCATTCGGGTTTTCAAATTAAAATATTTTCCTCTGTCGCTTTACTCAACCGCGACTTGTAATAATATAATCCTTATCATCTACTTATTCCCAAAAGTACTTATAACATGCATCGCAAATCATCTAACACCCATCTAAAATCATCTAATCCTTGAAAACTCTAAAAATTATTATTCCGAGAAATTCCTCAAATTTCCAAATTACACCCATTTATGACATTTAATTTCCCATAAAAGTGCGGGGTATTACATGTGTATATGTGTTTGTGTATATGTGTATATATGTGTGTGTGTGTGTTCATGTACAGGGGTGTGTGTGCGAGTTCATGTGTGTGTGGTGGGAGGAAGGGGGCAGGGGGTGGCTGGTTTTTGTTTTTGGGGTGATGGGGGTGGGTTTGTGTGTGCATATTTATGTGTGTGTGTGTGTGTGTGTGTGTGTGTGTGCAGGTTTGTGTGTGGGGTGGGGAAGGGTGGGGTGGGGTAGGGGGTGGTGAGGGGGGGGTGGGGTTTGTATGCATGTGTGTTTATATGTGTGTTGAAATTAATTGGTGTTTAGTGTATGACTTAAAATTAATTGTTAATGTTGATTTAGGATTTGAAATTAATGTTTAGTTTAGTACTTGAAATTAATTATTAATGTTGATTGGACAGTATAAATATTGTTTCTTTATTTTTATTTAGGTTTGAAATTGTTATTATTGAATTAATTGAGTAGATGAATTAGATGGAGTATGGGATACACATTTTATGGTTTGTTGTTGCTGTTGGATTATATTGGACGGATGTGGTTGGATATGGAAGTTGGTTGTTTAATTTTTTTAAATTACTTAATTTCAATTTGCACTAATAAATCCGTAAATAATTATATTATCTTAATTTGTTGAGTTGGTTAATTTTGGAAGTGGCACGACCCCTGGATTATTGTCAAAATGGGGGGAGGGGGAGTTTTTGACTTTTTTTATAAAATTACTTTGTGTCACGACCAATTAAAGAGTGGCATGACCATGGACTTATCATAATTAAATGAAACATACCTACAATTACACATAGTGTGCATATACACTAGCCTTCTAGTTCTTATGCGTACGCATTCAATAGCCCTTATACCGGTTCGAAAGTTATTGCCCCTGTAATGAGATATTTCGAATTGTCTCGTTTGGACAGTTTGAGACTGCATAATTTCTGTATAATAATATTTTTCGTGGCATAAAGTTGTTACTTTTGGAGGAAGTTTTGCAGTCGTATCCTAATGTTCTCTAAGTGCATACTAGATCGGTAAGTGTGAGTGTTATTTCAATTGATTAATTGAAATAACACTCACACTTGGCAATCTACGTCGTGTACATGGAAAACTTTTTCTCAAATCGTAACAATGTGCATGAGATGTTAAGTATATTACAGAAATATGCGGTCTTGAATGGGATAAGACCACTCACCCGCTAGAGAAGATGGAGGAAATAGAAATTACTATTATAAATTGAAATTTAAAAGTTGAATATAAGACATAATTAATTGAAACATACTATAAATTTAAGTTTTGTTTATACTAATCCATGAATATACGCTCCTTACCTTTAATTAGTGATTTCTTGTCATAGCTATGATGGGATATCCTAAATACAAAGAGTGGATGGGGGAGAAAAATAGATTGGGGGATGTGTTTCGCATAGGTACTAATGAATTTGTGAAATACGCAAAGAGATGTTATAATGATGAAGAGTTTTCGTGTCCATGTGCTAGGTGTAAGAATGGAAAGGTGTCTGAGTGGAAAACAGTTGAACTACATTTGTTGATGGGGTATGCAAGATAATTATCAATTTTGGATTTTTGATGGTGAATTTAAAGTTACTTTTATCCCCGAACAACCTTCATAACAATCTTCAACAAGTAGGATGGATATAGAAGGGGACGATGTAGATCATAATATGTTAGAGGATTTAGTTGATGATGCATATGAAGTTCATGAAGTGGTGGATAATGAGGTCACTGACGATGTATAAGGTTCAGGTACTCATGAAGATATCACAATAAACCTTGACGATGATTACCACAGTTTAAAATTTAAGCCGACCCAACCGTTATACTTTGGATGTGAGAAAGATCCAACAACTTTACATGCCATGGTTGGTTTGCACAGTTTGAAGATGCAATACATTTTTTCTTGCAATAGCATAACAGGAATTCTATATTGGGTAAAGGGCTTACTACCCAAGGAGAATACGCTTCTAAATAGCTATCCTGTCATGAGGAACAATTTAAAAGGTTTGCGAAAGAAGTATAAATCGATTCATGCTTGTGTGTATGACTGCATACTATACCGAAAGGAGTATGGAAATCTTGATCATTGTCCGGTACTCGATGAACCTAGATATGTCCAATCTACTGGCAAGGAAGGCACAAGATCAAAAGTTCCTCAAAAGGTGTTGAAATATTTTCCCGTTGGGCCTAGATTAAAGCGATTTTTCACAGTACCATGGATAGTTGAGGCAATGACTTGTCATCCTAGGGAAAAAGTAGGGGATAATCTCATGCGTCATCCTATAGTGTACCATTCGTTTGGCTATATCAGTAGATGGTTGCAATCCATTTGGAAATTTAAGCACCAATCAGAGTGTATGGCCAGTGATCCTAGTCCCACTCAACCTCCCTCTTTCACAGTGTATGAGACCTGAATCTTCGATGTTGTCTTTGTTGATACATGGGCCAAAGGTACCAAGTTATGACATCGATGTCTACTTGGCTCCTTTGGTAGAAGAATTAAATGAGTTGTGGGAAGAGGGTGTGCAAGCATTTTACTCTTTTAGAGAATAAGAGTTTATGCTGAAAGCTATATTGATGTGGGCAATTCATGATTTTACAGCTTATGGGACATTATCATCTTGTGTAGTACATGGTTATTTGGGGTGTCCTATTTATGGAGAGGAGACTGAATCTCATAGTCTCCTCGCTATCTCAAAAAATTTATACCATTGCCATAGGATGTTTTTACCCCTGGGTCATAGTTTCAGATTTGGGAAAGGTTCTAATTTTTTACCGGGGGGGGGGGGGGGGGGGGTTGAACATTAGCTACCACCGAGAAAATTTTTTGGTTCAGAAATTGAAAGTAACTCTTATTATTGTGGATCTAATATGCCAGGTAAGAATCCTAAATTTAAGAATGTCAAGCATAAGAAGACCCCAACTGGTAATGAAATCGAGACCAGAAAGGCATGGTCTAGGAGGTCAATTTTATTTGACTTGCCTTATTGAAAGAATAACCAGGTGCACCATGTATTAGATGTGATGCATGCAGAGAAGAACCTCGCTGAACATATTATGGGCACACGCCTTGGGGAGTTACAAGAAGTATGGAGAAAATGCACGAAAGAACCTTAAATTGTTGAATCTTAAGCCTCAACTATGGTTGAAAGAAGATAGTAGGGGAAGGACAATAATTTGACCTGGTGAGTTTACTTTGATGAGTGGGGAAATGAAGGTTCTTTTAGACACAATATATAATTTGAAGGTTCCATCTAATTTTTTGTCAAACTTGCAAAGGATTGCCCATGATTTACATAAGTGTAAGTCCCACGATAAGGGTTTATAATGAAGCAAGGCATGTAATTGGGGCGACCGTCAGGATGATATGATTTGATTTTGGGTATTATAGGGTGCAGTGATGTTTAAGGTCCTTAGTCTTAATACCAGTCTCATCCAAATTTCGAGGACGAAATTCCTTTGTAAGGGGGGAAGTATGTAATACCATGTATTTCTGGATATTTATATTTAATTAAATTGGAGAATTAAATGAGAAAATACGATTTAATTTAAATTACGTAAGAGAAGTAATTTAATGAGATTTATTTAAAATTGTGATTATGGAGTACTAATCGAGAGATAGATACCGATTAATATTGCCTCATTCTATTTACTTAGTGCGAGTAGTAAATAGTTACTTAATGCGTATAGATCGTTTTGGGGTGAGAATGAGTAATATATTTTTATGTGACTCAAATGACAATTTAGAGGTCACGGTTAACCCCGAAAGGGTCGAAATAGTCAAAATAGTATACACAGGGGTACTAGTTAGGTTCCAGGACGTTTTTGGGCTAAGCCGGGACCGTTCAAGGGCGTTTTAGTCTTTAAAAATGTAGGAGTGAGAAGACCTACGAATTTAATAACTCTAAGTCATATTATAAGAGTTGGAGGCTAGGGTTAGAGATAAAAAAACACACCATATCCATTATAGAGAAGAGAGAAACAATTCTCAAGGCAAAAGGAAGAATTGGGAAGGATTCAAAGGAGACTTTCACCACAAACTTGTGGGGAAGGAAGATTGAAGGAGAAAAACAATCAATCATCAACAAAAATCACAAAATCAGAAACCCTCTATCAAGGCAAGTGTTTATTACAAATCAAATTCAAGTTATAATACCCATGTGTAGGGAGTTTTAAGAATTGGTTGATTCTATTAAAAAACCTAAATGTATGAATCGATCATATGCTTGGGTAGAATTGCATGTAGAATGAATCCATAAGTAAATATGAAACAAAATTTGATTATATTTGATGATTAAAATATAATATTTATGAGTTCTTGGTTAAAGAACATGAATCTTGAATGACGTAGGGTTTAATTTATGAACACAAGATGTCAATCTGCCAAAATTTTTTACATAACTTTAAACGTCATCCATTTGAATTTTACTTCCAATTAGAGTGTGAAACATACATGTATGGAAAGGTCTATCTCTTATCTATCCAATGAAGTTGGAATCAGGTCAATCGGAGTTCTGTAGAAGGGGGTAATCGACATGTTACTACAGGGTGTTTGATCTAGCAGCATAGTAATCTGTCAGAATTTTGACGTGATTTTAAACGTGTACGATTTGAGTTATACTTTGAATTAGAGTTTGAATCATAGATTTATGGAAATTTCTATCTCTTAGCTTTCCAATGAACTTAGAATCAGGTCAATCGGAGGTCTGTAGAGGGAGAAATCGAAATTTCACTAGAGGGTGTTTAATCTGCCAGAAAATTTACGATTCGTTTCGGCTGCGAGAAAATGTAAGATCTTTATTTTTAAGACTCAAATGCCTAAAATTTTATCGGGGAAGTGTTTCGGACCTTGATGAAATATATTTCTGGAATAATGATATGGAATTAGGTATATGATTGAGTGTTGGACTTAAATTTTGTGAGAGAATTAAAGTGGAGATTCATAGGCTTGATTGCGACGTATTCTAATTCGAGATGATAAAAATATAATTATGGAAAACCGTGAGCGAGCTTAAATTTATTGAGTTAGTAGGTTAACAAGGGTAACTACTGAATTGATATAACAAGGGGTAACTAGGACCCTTAGATTTCTGTGAATACTCAAATTAATATGAAAGTGAAATAAATTTGAAAAGCAAACAAATATGGTTAATATAAGAGAATACTATATTACATACAAGTATGATTGATAGGTCGGGTGTGTACCAACTAAATTGTATGAACTAGTAGGTTGAGATATGTATACCTAAATTACCTACCTTAGGGTCGATGACGTATTCCGATCTAATGTAGGGTTATTAAATGTTAGGGTCGATGGAGTATTCCGAACTAACATAGGGTCATTATATGTTTGGGGTCGATGTAAAAGATCGAACCAAACCTTTGAACTGGTGGCGTGATGAAAGAGTCCGAGCCAAAATTTGTGTCTATAAATAATTGGGGTCGATGTATCATTCCGAACCAATTCTTACTTGGGGTCGATGAATCATTCCGAAACCAAGAGTCCTTTACGTGGGTAAAAAGGACAAAATAGTAATGACTGATATTTAGTATATATTGTCTGTGAAATATATACTTAATGATATTCTACTTCTATGTATTAGTAGATTGATATATAATATGTATTTAAAGATACATATCAAACTGGTAAGTTAAGTAGTGAAACTTAATTACTAAACGTAACGTTAGATAGAGAATATCTATTTAATAATTTAAGTAGTGAAACTTAATTACAAAAGTGGGAAGATAGAAATTGTAAGAATTGTAATAATTTTAGTAGTGAAACTAAATGAGAAGTCTTGAAGTACAATATAGGTGAAATGTTACTTGATAGTTAATTAACATACGCGAGATTGTAGTGAAATGTATTTGTATTGTAAGAGCGGTACGAGAACTTAGATACATATAAGTTCAGTTGATTACCTTAGTTAGTTAGCTTGGGAAGTATGGTTAGGTAAGCTAAGTGTAGAATGTTAGGTGTACACAATATATGAGGAGTGAGTAAACTCAAGAGAGTGTACGAGAACCTAACATGTTTAATCAATAACCACATTTTATATTGTGATAAATGCTTGCTAAATATTTTCAAAATGTTTTGAGTACTAACTCTTGCTATAAAATATTTTCAAAACGTTTTAGGAGTCCTGCCACAGGGACGCCATGGATGGTGATTCTATTCCAGGGACTCGAAGCTGTAGCACAGTGGATGCTTACATGATTTTGACTAGACGATATCTCTCATTCAGATCTAGTACAGGATCTCACACTATTCTATGTATGTACTTGTAGTTGTTCTATTGTTGTTTGGGATTTTTAGCCAATGTTTTATTCGATAATACTTTTGTTCTGTTGTACTTATACTTTGTTGGTTTGGGTTTTAGTACATGGTATTTGTTTTACTTTTTCCGCATGGTTGATATTTATGTTTAAGAAAGATAAAATTTTGGCACCGATCTAATTTTCACTTAGGTGATTAATAATTAAAAAGTTTTCGACAGTGATGCTAAGAATGAACCATTTGAGAAACCTGTTTTAATTTAATAAAGGCCTGATCACCCGATGTTTAATTAGGCGGGGTGTCACACTTTGTATATGTGTGTGTTGTAAACAGTAATAAGTATTACATTTTTTGGATTAATGATTTTTATTCATCTATACTTGATTACATTAGGGCATGTACTATTTAGACTTAATGTTTGCATGTCTTCCTCTAATTCATTTTGAATTTTTACTAATAACAAAATTTTTTTACAAAAGATGTCTCCTTCAGGGATTAAGGCAAGGATGATGATGATGATGATGATAATGATGATGTCTTCTGGGCTCAGCAGTAGCGGAGGCGATGAGGGCTCCTCGACCCCTAGGCTCCCCAAATGGGGCAAATTTGGAATGGCCGTTGAGAAAAAGATGGGGATATTATTCAGATCCCTCGAGCTGGTAAAAATGATTATTAGCCCATGGTACACTAGTTAGAGGGAGGTGCCAAATGAGCTCAAGTTAGCAATTTGGGCGTCACTGTAGGTAATGTATTTATATTTATAGTAATATTTCAATTTGAATTTGAATTTATATTTATTCAAAACTAACATTGTATTTGTTTGGCAGGAACAATTCAGCTTGGCCCCAGAACTTCGCGATTCAGTCTTGGAGCAGTTGAGGGAGCAACACAAGACATGGAAGAAAAATTTGTCGGTCCGGTACTTTGGGAAGACCAAAGACTCCGTTATCAAAATGCGTGAGTCTGTCCCGTCGAAAGAGCCGATCGCATTGGAACAATGGCAAAAGTTCATTAACAATGAGATCGATGAGTGATAATTGGCATCTCGCCAATCGAGGAGGGAAAATCGATCGAAAAAGACGGAGGTGCACTACTCCAGTCGGCCGTCTTACGCCGAGGTGGAGTATAGGATGATGCTAAGTTTTTATTTTTCTATAATTACAAAAATATGTTATTCTGTATTGTTTTACTTTGCGATCTCGATACTAATTTTTCATTATTTTATTTTAGGGGGCGGGGAGTGGCCCTATGGGCAGGACACATAGGATCAATGCCTATGTGTAAATTCGGACGAAGAAGGGAAAGGATAAGGAGATGTCATCGAGCATCGCGGCCACGATTGTAAGTAATCTGACAATTTACTTTTTGTTAATTATGTTATAATTTTTTTATTTACTTATTTAAATAATCATGTGCTTTTTGTCATTTCATGCAAAGCTTAAGGAAGTCCATGAGTCCGAGTCTGATGTCAACAAGGCATCTTTATCCACGGACGCACTCATCCAAGTGCTTAGAGAAGATCACAAGGGGATGATAAGGGTGTAAGATAGCGGGTGGCCAAATCTAGGATCATCGGATTGGAGACGAGCAACACCGGTTAGATGATCAGGTGGACTCACATGACGCGAAGCTAAGACGTTCCAAGATATGTTCTCATTCGTGCAACGTTCGTTGAGCAGAAAGGGAATGGGGAAGGGGAAGGAGGAGGAGGTGGAGGAGGACGAGGACGTGGATGCCTCTGTTTTATCGTCGACACGTGCGGACTCACCAATTGATGATCCTGTCCCCTACTTAGCTCCCATTGAGTGGACAATGACAATAATTGGTTGGCCGATCGTATTTATACTCGACATATTTGATGGCACGTGAATAGATAGGGGGTTGAGGGACCCGAATACTATCGAAGGTATGTCTGTTCATGGACGTGTGCTTCAAGACATCGAGTCCAAGGTGCTCGTCATGCATGTGATAACCGGGAAGGAGAACCCCCCACCCATTGTGGTTGCACGAATAATGTGGCGTGATGCATATTGAAGGGTTTCTCAATGCGTATATTGTGTGGCCTTACTTCCTCCTCAAACTTACAACATGACATTATTTGTATCTATTTTATTCGGACACTTGGATTATATTTGTATTGTTTTGATTTGTTACATTTCGGTTTGGATATGGAAATATATATGCAATGATTAGGTATATTATTTTTATTTTATTTGTATATATGCTGTTTGAACAGGTAAAATTTTTCTATAACAAGTACAAATATACTTCTCGGAAGTGGTAGTGGCCAAACTACCCAGCAGATTTTTTTTTAAATTCTGCCCAGATTTATCACGGTCAATGATCGTGACAATTTTTATAGGTTGTCATGGGTTTGCCATGGTACATAATCGTGAAAAAACTTGTCAAGGTCAAAGACCGTGGCAAGTCTAATGAACTTGTCATGGTCAATGACCGTGACAATAAAGGTTGTCACCCCTAGACTTATCACGATCATTGACCTTGACAAGTTAGATTTGTCACAGTCAATGATCGTGACAATCCGACAGATTTGGTGTAGTGTTTGCAAATATATATATATATTTAGGTTTAATATGTCGCTAAAGGTCGAAAACCCCTAGCCGCCCCCAAATGGACCCATAAGATGCATGAACATATCGGCAGGGACCCATGTAACTCGTAGGAACTGACTGTGTAGTCACGGAAGAACCGATTAGAGAATATGACAACAATTTACAAATATCTAGACTTAGGCTTAAAAATCATGTTGTTAGATGGAGAAAATCCAAAGTAGTCCCTAATTGGCCTCGTAAGAGAAAATAATACCTCCCACGGGACCAACTCATAGGAACTAATCATTTATTTATGAGACTCTGAGTTTTGGAATGTAACTAAAATTTGGAAATATCTAGACTCGGGCATACAAACATACAGCTAGAGAACAAAAACTAAAACTGTCCCTAGACGACCTATTATAGGCATGAACACTTCGCATGAGACCAATGTATCTTGTAAAAACTAACCACGTAGTCATAGGACTCCCGATTTGAGAATATAACGAAAAATTTCAAAAATCTTAACCTAGAACAAAAAACATGCCACTAGAGAACCAAAAACTAAAACCACCCTTAAACGACCCTACTAGAAACATGAACACCTCCCACGGGACTGATGTAAATTATAGGAACTAAACGTGTAGTCATGGGACTCCCAATTTCAGAATATGAAAAAAAATTGTAAATATCTGGACTTAGGCTTAAAAGCATGCCACAGAGGGTGTAAACATAAAACAACCCCCAAATTGTCCCGTAAAAGGCATGAATACCTCGCATGGGACCGATCTTTCTCATGGAAATTGGTCGCATAATAATAATACTCACAATTTGATAATATGAAAAAAATGAAAATATCTAGACTTAGGCTTTAAAACATGCTGCTAGAATGCAGAATAATCCCCAAAAATCCCGTAAAAGGCACGAACACCTCACACATGACCAATGTAACTTGTAGGAACTGACCATGTAATCACGAGACTCTCGATTTGAGAATGTAGACGCCACATTATTGGACCCCCTAAGTCTCTCCTTAGGTCCTGGGTATCTCTCCATTTCACTATAAACCCTAGGCTATGCTCCGTGTACCGGTCTAGAGGCCATCGAGTGGTCCCGATCCCCGTTTAACTCTGATCAACTCTATTATCATAATGAAACTCAATGAATCTTCAAAGGTCTTTCAATTCCGTTTCCAATGGTTTTCCCTATGCACGAATCGACATAACCATTCGGATGAAGGTACCATTTTACAACCAAAAATCGATCTTGATGCCACCGAGCACTCCTAGGCCCCGATTTGACCCCAATCATCTTCATCATTAGAGTGAAAGCTCTTTGGATACTCGAAGATCACTAAAACCCCTTTCCAATGTTCTTCCCCATGCATAAAATGGCGTAACCGTTCGAATGAATGATTTGTTTTCCCTCTTTAATTGATTCGGAGGTCATAGGGAACTTTCGGGCTCCATTTGACCCATGTCAACTCTTTAGATCGAATGAGAATAAATGAATATTCTAAGGGAAATGAATACACTTTCCAATGGTCCGCCTCATGCACATATCAACCTTCTGGTATGGACGAACGACTCGTTTTACTCTGAAAGGTCACGAGACGCTTCTGGGGCCCAGTTGACCAAAGTCAACTCTTCGAACCGAGTGAAGATCTTTGGAATTCTAAGTACCTCGCATAACCTTTCCAACAGTCTACTCCATAGTAAATTCTAACTTATGATTTGGATGAACGATCCCTTGTCGTCCGACAATCTCTAGTCCAAAGGATCGACGAGCGTTTTCGAGCCTCGTTTATCCCAAAGTCAACTCTCGAACCTGGGAGAGTCCTATGGACTCTTAAAGGTCTCTAAAATACCTTTCTAATGGTATCCCATGTGTGCCATTTGGATTTATGAACTGCATTCTACGACCTTTTTCTGGAAAAATATGCACGAGACTACCGATTGACAGGCCCATTTCCCTGCCTAGGGTTACGTGCCGATTTGCATGGCTATGGCTATGCTAATTGGAACCCCCTACCCTATAATATAGGGCATGACCCCACTTCAAGGAACACCTTAGATCCATAAATATCAGTGATCTCAGCAACATTTGCTTGCAATGAACGAAGTTTTCTTGTGAGAAATTTATTTCCACCTTTCATTCCCATCTACATTCATCTCAACATTAAGGGGAGCTCATCAAGGATCATGATTAAGACTCAATTCTCTAAAGAAGGTCCAAATAATCTCCTCTCTCCTTTTAAAATATCTATTTTTGCATTAGTTACGTAAAATCTTAATCTAGCTTTTACTTTAGCTCATACACATTAATACTTCATCCTTCATTAGTTATATTGCCCATACTTTATTTCCTATAAGAAAACCAAAATATAGAAAAAGAGGGTTATACCTATAAATTCCACTATGATTATCACCCACAAATTCTCAAAACTAAAAATAAATTTTCTACACACACATATAATAAATTCTTGTTCGAATCTATAGGATAAACCCCACCCTTATGCCGCATGAGAATTACGTGGCCTTTGATGCCTTTTTAAGCTATATAGGCATTTTGGGTTAAAACCTGAGACTCGAGTCCAATTTTCCAATTTTCCCATTTTCCGCATTCACATCCTTTTCATTTATACATTATTTATGCATATTATATTTACGATCGATATTGATATTTTATCTAACATATATTATTTTTTCATCGGAACGATCAATATTACATCGTATTTTCTAGATATTATATTGGAACATTCTGTGACACCCCGCCTAATTAAATACCGGGCGATCACTCATTTATTAAATTAAATCAAGGTAAACAGTTGGTTCATTCTCAGCATCACTGTCGATAAAATTAAATTTTCCAATTTAACACCCTAAATAATTAAGCTAAGTGTCAAAACCATTTTTCATACATAACTTTCCAAATTTTATTTAAAGAAAAATCATTTATTTTATTAACAACATTCAATAAATAAGAATCACACCACATTAAATTCTGCAACATAATCCAATTAATTTAATACATTCGTCAATCGAATGTCAACATTCGAAATCTAAGTCACAGATCCAAACTGAATAAATCCCATAGTAACAATACTGGAAATAACTGAAATACAAATGTCCATTAACAACGGAATAATGGAAAGAGCTACACATGCCCAACTAGATGAAAGTACTAAGAGTGGATCCGAATGAACGAAGTCGTCTAATCAAGAGACCTGCAACTCCCACCTAAGCTGCAGCGCGTTCCTTCCAAGAGATCCTAAGCAAGACGCCCCTGTGGCTGGGCACCTGTAATACATACATATATATATACAAGAGAGAGAGAGAGAGAAAAAAAGGGTCAGAGCCCGATAGGGTGTTTGATTTAAAATACGTTTAGCAAGTATTTAAATTGATACAGGCCAATGCAATAACATATTAGTGCGACACTCTCTTGAGAAATTCTCACCTCTCTTCTAATGTGCACACCTATCGCACTAACCTCCCCAACGGGTTGTCTTATCATTTATCGCACTAATCTTCCCAATGATTTAACTTATCTTATATTACTCGTAAGATTCCAAATTTCACGATTCAATTGTTTGAAAAGAATATTTCAATTAGTAACCAAAGTTCTCATTTTGACTTTATTAATCAATAATTTTTTCCAATTTGATATTATACTTTCTCGAAACAAGTATTTACAATTTGAGTCATCAACCATGTCCTACATATCAAAACACAGTAGGCAGTTCTAGATTTCAGAATTTCATATATATATATATATTAACTACTCGAAAATATATATATCAAAACAGTACCCCACATAATAACTATGGTGCGGGCATACTCTACTATCCAAACCCCATATCACTCACATTAAGGGG
The DNA here is from genome assembly GCA_949130495.1 of Sambucus nigra. Lineage (NCBI taxonomy): Eukaryota > Viridiplantae > Streptophyta > Magnoliopsida > Dipsacales > Adoxaceae > Sambucus > Sambucus nigra. The sequence continues at coordinate 27,849 of CASBWL010000200.1, read as the reverse complement.
AATACAAATGCGGAATCACTCTCGAATTGTATTAACACATACACAAACTATAGGTTCCAAGTCCCTTAGGACCGTCTGAACTATCACTGCGATAGCCTGTACCAAGGATACCTATACACAAACAAAATGAGGCGAAGCATAGATTCCAAGTCTCTAAGAGGAAAGCACATACCCGCATCTCTTAGGACCGTCTGAACTATCATTTCGATAGCCTGTACCAAGGATATCTATCTTCTAGGGTACAAGTCAATATCCCCCATAAAGGTCCCATCGAGATAAGACTGTCCCAGCGCGGAAACCTCAGGGATAGCAAGTAGCGTGGGCATGATTTTCACACATAGATAGTATATGCATACACAATCATATAACTATACTCATATTACCATATCAATAATGGGTAAATTCTCAATTCCCATAATTACGTCATTTGCATTTATTTCTCATTATATAGTTATCACGTATAACCATTCACATCTTTCTTTAATTTGAGGAACCTTTCCACTTACTACATAACGCTCATGGATTCTATCCTTCCAAGTATAAAATTCAGTAGGTATTCATTTATATTCCAACATAACCCTCTTACGTGTCTCTCCCCTTTAACATATACTTACATTGTACCTCATGTAAGATATCCCAAAAATATAGATTTCGCCTTACATTAAAGGATTTTGAATTTTATTTTCAAAAATGAGAATTTCAAATGGTTTCGAAATCGGAATTAAAATGGAGTTTTAATTGAATTTTTTTATTATTTAGAAGAGTCCTCAAAATATAAAACTCTCTAAGATTCCTCAAAACATAAAACTCTCAAGTAAAAATAATATTTTCAGAAATCCGATTGTTCGATCAAGCTGAATTTTTGTCAGCAGTCCTGTCTCGCCGTTCGCTACAACATACTATAATTTCAAGCGATTCCAATGGTCCGATCATCCGGAATAAAAATTTTAGTGTTTGTATCTAATTGGAACTCTTTTCTTAATCAAACTCAATCCTTTACATGACAAAGGGTTTCCAGAATATCATTTAAGTCATCACTACATGCAATTTCCTATCTCAAATTGGGTTTTTCTTCCATACAATTCATCCTAATCATTCCTAAACCAATATGAAAGATGCATCAACGAAATAAGCAAGATAAACACTTGCCTGAAATTTTCAGAAATTTGGTTTGGTGCTGACATTGGTGTGGTTGCGTTCCCCGTCTCGCGATCTACGCGTTGGTCGTGATGACGGTGCAATCCGAGGTGTTCTTTGCCTATAACTCATTGGAGAGCTTCTCCTCTTCCTCTCCAATGGCCGTCATTTGTCTTTGGTTGTTCTAACCCTAGAAGACAACCTAGATATCTTATATAACCCTTTTAATTTTCGTAGGTTTAATTACCCATAATTGCGAAATGTCCAAAACTCCCTCCCGGGGTACTAATTGGGCCTAAAAATGCCTCGAGACCCAAACTAAACCCCCGGGTACACTTTTCTGACTATCTCGACCCTTCCGGACATGTTGGTGCACTCAAAATGATCATATGAACAACTTATAAAATATTCACTTATTAATCAACATTTAGTCCCGACACGACACAGGCGCCTCCCGACTTAAATTTCGATAACTGTCATTTTATTCACACGTGACAATATTATAAAAATAAATCTCATATATTACTATACTCATCCAGTAATATTCAACAGATTACAAATTTCCAATAATTACTAACTCTCGTCACGCTAGTAAATATTTAAAGCAACATTCCGGATTAAAATTAAATTAATTTATCTCAATTAAATTTAATAAATCCCATAATTTAAAAGCTATAAAAATACGGGGTATTACACATTCCTATGGATGTCCTCAGTCTATCTTCTCCATGATACGAATTGGACAATTTCTATCTCCATTTATATATACATGCATATACACTTCACAGAGAAATTATGAAAAATAGTAATAGAAGCTCATGAGAGACCGAAAGTGCGGGATGGGTGCCTAACACCTACCTATTTCGTAACTTAGCTGCCGAACATTTGAACTATTGGTTTCATAAGCATTTCTTTGTCTTTGATGCCTCTCTCTTGAGGTGTCAACCTTTTCTTTTGCCTTTTTTTTATGGAAAATAGGTTGGCGACTCCATCTCTTTACATTCACCCCACACCGACGATGGCCGAAGCACTCTTAGAGGAAGAGAGCACGAGGCCTTTTCTACCCTTCTTTTCCCCCAACTGGGGAAATGGAGAGATCGGGATGGAAACAATAGCGACTCTGCTAGGGACTTACATGAAGAAGGCTAGACTCTGTTTGAACGGGTGTTATTTTTTTCTACTTGTGTGCGTATGCATCTACTTGTATATTCCCTATTCGATTTGGAGGCCACCGAGCACTCCCCTGTCCCAAATTGACCTCAATCAACTTCACCGTTAAAGAGAAAGATAATTGAATCTTTAAAGGGAAATAAAACCCCTTTCCAACGGGACTCCCCATGCATCAAACAACATAACCGTTAGGACGAACAATCAGTTTTCCCCTAAACATCGATCTTGAGGCCACCGGGCACTCCTGAACCCTATTTGACCAAATTCATATCTTTAGCTCGAATGATACTGAAAGGGCACTGAATAACCTTTCCAACGGTCTACCCCATGCACAATTCTTACCTATGCTACGGATGAACGATTTTTTTTACTTGGAGAGGCCCCGAGATGCTTCCGAGCCCTTGGAAACAAAGGTCAATGTTCCAAACTGAGCGAAACTCATTGGAATATAGAAGTAAATCTCCCAACCTTTCTAATCGTGTTCCCCGTGAACAATTCAGACTTACCATGCGGGCAAATGATCTGTTTTCGTTAGACGATCTCCCATCCAAAAGATCAACGTGCGCTTTCGAGCCACATTTGATCCAAAGTCAACTCCCGGACCTGGGAGTGGTCCAAAGGACTCTTGAAGTTATCTGAAATACCTTTCTAATGGTATGACCCATGTACAATTATGATGAACAATTTGCGTTCTACAACCATTTTTCCAAAAAAATGCACGAGACTACTAATTGGTAGGGTCGGATCCCTCCCTATCGGTACAATGTCTAGGATCACATGAGGATAGTCAACCCCTAGGGTAGGCCGATCGGCCCCCCCTTACCCTATAAATATATTAGATTACCTCACACCCAAAGGACGTAGAACAGATCCATCAGCATCAGTGATCTCAATAACATTCCCTCGAAATCAGCGAAATTCCTCATGTGAAGTTACATCCATGCTTACATTCCCATCCTTTTCATATGAAATTTCACAAAATATGCTTCTCTTTCATCAACATTCATCAACACCCAAGGGAGTTCATCCAAGATCAAAGATCAAGCTTCAAAGAAGGTCCAATTTCTTCCATCTCTATTTAAATTCCTTATTTTTGCATAATATACATTAGATTCATAATCTAGTTCTTAGTTTAGCTCATACACATTAATTTCTACACTTTTATTAGTATATTGCACATACTTTATCTTTCTACAAAAATTCCCCAAAACAAATAAAAGTGGGTTACACCCGTAAATTCCGAAAGGAATTACGCATCACACTTTTTCGAAAACCAAAAAAACACATTTTCTACCCATAGACCCAAAATAAAATTTTGTTAGAATCTATGGGATAAACACCACCCCTATGCTACATTCGAACTATGTGAACCTTGATGCCTTTATAGGCTATGTAGGCGTCTCGGATTAAAATTCGAGACTCGAGTCCAATTTTCCAATTTTCTCATGCTTTTTCACGTTTCATCCATCACATATTATCGTTTCCTAACAATGATCAATATCATGATAAACGCACAAATCATACTTTCTGCATATGTTATTTTGGGAACATTCCTATGGATGCCCTCACCCTTCCTTGTCCATGCTATGAGTTGAATTATTCCGATCTCAATTATATAAACACGCACGCACACTTCATGGGGATATAAAGGAAGATAATAACACTACCCCATGAGAGACCGAAAGGGTAGGATGAGTGCTTAACACATTCCTATGCCATAACTTATCCCTGGACGTTCAAACTATTTGTTTCGTATGCATCAGTTTGTCCTTGATGCCGCTCTCTCAAAGTGGTAACATGGTTTTTGCCTATTTTGTACAAAATAGGATGGCGACCCCATCTCTTCACATTTACCCCCACACAGACGACGATCGAAGAACCTTTCAAAGAGGGGTGCGAGACCACAGTGCAGCCTTCTTGAGAGGATATTTCTCCCCCCGATGCTGCCCGATATGGTCACAGTGGCAACTCCATTGGGGATAATTTTTAAGAGGGATAGACTCTGTTTGCATGGGTGTTTAATTTTCTTGCATATCCTCCTATTTTTCATGTTCTCCTTATTATTCCCCAAACATATGTACCTCATGCTTACCCCACTATTCATATAGTTGTAGAAATTCTCCATGTACCTTTCACACCATGTGCACCAGGGTTCACGTATATCAACATGTTGCACACACCATATAGAAATCCATGCTTAGGTGTCACTAACACACACCTCCACTTGTATATATCCATGCTCACTTACACTTATCACGCAACCCCTACTCTCACTTTTTATACCTACTCTACTGCTTATACTTGTACCTTATTCTCTGTTGGGAATGATCAATAAATATACTCTCTCCATAAGATAATAATCAAATAATAATTCATGATGCAAACAACATCACCAAATTGCATTGCTATTGATAAATTTTGTCCCATAGCTGGGGAGTCACTTCGTGATGGGCGCTGGTCCAGCAGGTAGTACTTAGCCTAAGCTATATGACTCTCGCCTTCCATTGGACAATTACCTTCGACGTATATCAAACGGTTCCCCCACATTGTACCACTTGACCGAAGTCATGACGAGAGGTATATTGCATGGAACTCGTTCTCGTACGTCGATTATATCCAATTCTCTCTCACACATACCATCCCCGCAAGGTATATAGTGAGGTAATTGACATACACTCAGGTATATCAAATCGTTGGTCCACACATATCGATTTCCCTTAAAAGCAAGACGTATATCGTGGAAGTCACGCCAAAAGTGGGAACGCCTTCCAATTAACCCAACAACTGCATACCCCCATATAGATGTCAAGCCTAGGACACACATATTAGAGTTTTAATTTTGACCCTAAACTCTGCCAAAATTTCGGGATGGCCACACAAATTGTCGTGCAATTTTTAAAATGGGACCTTGCCTGTGAGTCTGGTAACAAGTCCAACCCTAGTTTCTATATATGATGTAAACCCAAACTTTCCAAGCACAGGTCCCGTCCGGCATTTCTTTTTTGCATTTAGGAAAACATAGTACAAGTGAGAACCTAATAAACATAATAATCATGATGAGACCCGTCTTTAGTATTTTTCTCTCTCCTTCCAAAAGTGTCCAAAAACATTTTTCCACTTTTATCAAAAATAACAAAAACATTTTCTTTTCATCCCAAAAACAAAAAAAAAATTGTTTCCTCATGTTTTCTAAAAATGCAAGAAAAAAAAACATTTTCCTCATTTTCTAAAAATAACAAATTCCCCTTCTTTTCTTTTTCGAAAATAAATCCTAATTTTTCTCCTTATCAGGTCGATCGCACACCATCTGCCTGGCTCCCTATTGGATTCAGTCTTCATTCGTACCGCTCCGAAGTTCTGTCAGTCCCCTTACTTCTTTTGACTCAGAGATTCACCCTCCTTCTATGGAGAACACGAATAAAGTGTCAAATGTATAGCCGAATTTATTGACGGTTCTAGCTCAGCTCACCACCAAAATTGGTAACCTTCAAACCAAGGTTCATGAGATGTAAAGAAATAGGGTACCTGTCCACGAAGAGCCCGAAGTCATCTTCCCTAGAGCTATGGGTTCGCCTTCACCCGAGCCTATTTGGGTTCTCGAGGAATACCTACATGCTCCTCGTGCTCCTTCTGATAATGGGCTGCCGCCAACCCATTTTCTTATGCTAAATTTTTCTCATCTAGGGGATAACTTACCCGTGACTCTGGACCCTAAAGAGGAGGAATTGAAAAAGGTCAAGGAATACTTTAAGATGTTGACCAAGAAGTTATATCCAGTCAGACTCTCTGGGAAATAAATGGACTACACTCACATGTTTCCCTATCCTAAAGACAGGTTACCAAAAAAATTGAAGATGCCCAATATCAAGAAGTTCGTAGGCAGTAGACCCCTGATCGTCGATCTCCGTAGATATCACCGAGCCATGACTCTTCTAGGGGCTTCTGAAGAAATAATGGCCCAGATGTTCTAGAAGACCTTAAAAGATAGCACTCTCCGTTGGTTCTTATGCCTTGAGGAATCTAGGATCCGTAGTTGGGAAGATGTTCGCCAGGAGTTCATGTCACAGTACAAGTACAACTAAGAGCTAGAAGTTACTCGTCGTAACTTTGAGATAATTAATCAGAACCCTGGGGAATCAATCAAAAACATCAAAGCGAGGTGGCGAGAAAAAATAAGTACCATGACCGATTAACCTTTTAGAAAAGAACAAGTCAGTATCATAAAGAAGAAGTTCCTACCCCATGTCCGAGAAATAATGGGAGGGTAATATTACCCTGACTTCCAAGCCTTATGAGAAGTAGGAGTGGAGATCGAAGAAAGTCTTGCCAAGATAGAAGTTGAACTGAGTAAAACATTTGCACAGTTTGCTCCTAGGAAGTTTGAAAAACTTGCTAGTACCATGATTTTTACCATCAACAACATCTCTTAGCTTGCCGCTTCATGGGCACCAGAAAGTCACCCAAACCCAGTCCGAAAGGAATACACCGAGCTTCACGCTCTTCTCTCCAAAGTCTACCGGGCGCTCTTGAGCCAAAATATGATTAAACCATTGGACCCCCGTCCATTACCAAACCCATTTTCGAAAAACTTTAAACTTGATGACCATTGTGACTTTCATCAAATTGTTGGCCATACCACTGACTAATGTGTCCATCTCCGAAATGTAATTCAAGGCCTAATTGATCGGGGTGTCATTGCCCCACCAGCTAATCCCAAACCAAACACTACCCATAATCCACTCCTGAATCATGAAAATGCCATCTTCCTAGAAGAAGACTCAGAATTCGACCCATCCACCCAAATCATGTCGAGTAAATCACCAAGCATGCCCATATACACTCCTAAACCTCTCCAAAAATGGCCATATTTCCTTTTACACCCTACCGATTTCATCGATCAATCCTGATCCCTTCTCACCCGATCATGCAGCGCTGTCCACACCCATTCTGGAGGTAAAGTTATGGAAATGTCAGAAATGCTGAACCAACTCTTAGAGTTCAGGATGAAATCTCCACCCCAGATGTCTATCGACTGTCAAAGATTCAATGGGTTGTTCTTAGAAGCTCAAAAATGGGCTCAAGATTCAAACAACTGGGTGGTGCTAACCGACGAAGTCAATCTAGATGACATGGCCCATATCGTGACAAATTTGTGTTGATAGACTGGTGATATTTGTAGTGTATCTGAACTACTTGATGTTTTGAAATTACAAGGGCGCATGGTCCCTTCATTTCTGCATTTCCCTACAGAATGGGAGAAATTATACGAAGAGGTCATGGAAGTTGTGGAATGCATTGAATTTGCATGGAAAGAAAATATCGTTGCCACCTGATGGGGGATGATTTTGAAGATTTAAATGAACGGCAGGATTTAGAAAAGACTAGTTTGATAGACAACATATGTCGGATGATATCATTCGAGGAGCTACTAAGAGAAATAAAAAAGGTGGCTGAACAAATTGATATTGATGAAGAAATAAGATTTATATTTTTTCCTTATCTATAAACCACATGACGAGGTCAAGAAGACACTATCAAATCCTAAGCCTACAACCATTATCGAGCGAAAAAGGAAAGGGTGCTAAGAATCTCCCTATGCGAGAAATGACCCTCGAGGAAAGCAAGATCCTTGATCAATTAAAGAAGACCCAAGCCAGCATCACTTTATGGGGGATTTTTATATCTTCCCAACTGAAACGAAATTCCTTGAATAAGTTACTCACAGGACCCATGATTCCTCCCTAAGCCACGCCAGAAGAAGCGGCAAACCTAGTCGGATCCTTCACCTCTACTCGAATGATCTCCTTTTGTGAAGAAGATTTCCCCAAGACTCTTCCCAACCACAATCATGCTCTTAATATCTCTGTTGAAGTCATGGGAAAAATTTTCCCACTCTCTCTTGTTGATAATGGATCAACTTTTAATGTTTTCCCGTTGAGGATCCTCAATTATTTGGGATTGAAAGTGAGAAACCTTGCTCCAACCTCTATCGCCGTACATGCCTATGATAATACCCGCCGAGAGGTAATGAGACCTATAAAGATTACAGTAGGGGATGGCCCTAGAAATCCTATTATTGAATTCCAAGTGATCTATATCCCTGCCTATATTAATCTGCTGCTAGGATGACCATAGCTCCATAACATCAAAAGGGTGTCATCTTCCCTTCATTAGAAATTGAAGTTCTTTGCCAACAAACAAATTATCACCATCTTGGGCGAAGAAGACAACCTCAAGAATGCAAGCACCAGTAATCAAGTACTTGAAATACAACACGAGACAAATGATATTCTTCTGTCAGATTTTTGGGTTAACCACTTCAAATCCTAGCAGGGGATGATTTCAAAGATAGGGTTTGTCCAGAATATGACCCCCATGGAAACGTCAATGTAATCTAGATGTTCAAGAATATGCATTTCATGTACGGACTAGGGCTAGGGTGAATAAAACAAGGGATATTTGATCCCATTGTATTGAAGGAGGCCTTTCCTCCCTATGGCTTGGGCTATTAGTCGTTGAAAGAACTCAGAATGATCCATTAGCCTCGACTGAAGAGGAGGTTAAAATGATCCAGAACTATCTTAGGAGATTCCCTAAATGGAAGATTCATCAAAGAGGGTGAGGATTTCCCCTTCTGCATCTTCCCTGAACCTTAGTATGACCATGTAGATAAAAGAATGAAACCAGGAATGGAGATCTTGTTTTAAGATAGCTACCCCCAAGATTTCACAGCACTATGTATAACCACTCACTGAAGAGACCATAACTGATACTGGAGATTGTGACGGTAGTGACTTCGAGGATTCTTTAAATTTACAGAAACTGGGGATGACACTCTACATGATCCACTCACGGGATACATCATCGAATCCTTCTTGCCTCATCAAAGATGCTACTACCTATTCTCAACTGACATGCTGCACCTATTCCACCTGTTAATATTCAACCTAACCCCGATGTTTACCCCCTTTCCCCTTTAATTATTTCACCTCACTCTGATGTAATCGAGACCTCCTTTGATGAGGTTCTCCATGGTATTTTTCTTATCAATGAAATAAACAAAGATTTTGAGTATCTTGCTTTGCCTTACATTAAGTATTTTGATTCCAATCAAACTCTTGACGATGATGATTTTGCAAATGAAGAATTCTTAACTGATCTAAATAAGGTTAATAATAAATTACATAACCACAATAAAGTTAATGAAGATAAAATTGTTGTTATTAATATCAGTTCTAGTAGCCAAATGTGCGAGATTAGGATAGGGGCCACCCTTAATGAGAAGAACTACTAAAGGAATTCGTGGATGTATTCGCATGCTCCTACGATGATCTGCCCGATATTGACCCTGAGAGAGACCAACATGAGATTCCAACTCTCCCAGACTGTAAACTAGTCAAACAAAGTTAAAGAAGTAGTCAAGAAACTGAACGTGGGTTTTATTCGTGTGATTGAACATCCCACATGGCTCGCCAATATCGTACTCGTGCCGAAAACAGGCGGGAAGGTTCGCATATATGTCGACTACCAAGACTCGAATAAGGCCTCTCCCAAGGATGATTACCCCCTACCCAACATCGACAAGATTGTGGACAATACGTCTATTCACGCTCTCAAGTCATTCATTGACGGGTTTGCTAGATATAATCAGATTAAGATGCACCCAGATCACTAAGAGAAAACTATACTGATCACCCTTAGGGAACCTTTTGCTACACTGTCATGCCATTAGGTCTAAAAAACTCAGGGGCTACCTGCCATAGGGCTTCCACAACCATTATGCATGATCTGATACACAAGGAAGTCGAGTTCTTCGTAGATTACATGATTATCAAGCCTAAGACTAGCGAAGGCTACGTTCCCACTCTCTGGATGTTCTTCGAATGAATATGACAGCACTATATACGACTCAACCTATAAAAATGTGTTTTCGACATTACTAAAGGAAAACTCTTTGGATTTATGGTTAGTGAGAAAGTGATAGAAGCATATCCTACCAAGATAAAGGCCAATCTTGAGATGCCACCACCTCGAACTGAGAAGGAAGTCTGGGGGTTCCTTGGGAAAATATAGTAAATCAGTCGGTTCATCATCCAATTAATGTATATTTATGAACCCATGTTCAAACTCCTCCAAAAAGATTCGAGCAAAGTATGGAATGAAGGTTGACAAAAAGCCTTCGGCCGAATCAAGAAATACCTAACCCAACCTTTGGTGCTCATTCCTCCACAGCCTGATCTTCCCTTACTCATATGCCTAACCGTAACCGATACTGCAGTTGGAGCCGATTATGAAGTTAACTATATTTCCTTGTAAAAGGCATGTGTTTCTCTTGTCTAGGTTACCCAAAAGTTATGGCACTACATGCTCTCCTTTCCTATCAAGCTTGTATCTCGAATGGATCCCATCAAGTACTTACTCGAGAAGCCCACCCTATTCATCTGAATGGATCGGTGGTTGATGCTCTTAGCTGAATTTGATATTACCTATGTCACACAGAAAGCCATGAAAGAAAGAGACATCTCTGACTACCTCGCTGACTATCCCACAGAAGAGGCCGATGAATAGATTCTAAGTTCCCTAATGAGAATATCCTTTCTGCCTCCCAAAAAGACCTTCGATGGAAAATGTTCTTTGACAGTGCTGCCAATAAAAAAGGGTATGTCATTAGGATACTCCTAATTTCCCCCGATGACTCTCACACTCCAATTTCCATCAAGATGGATTTTCCTTGCACCAACAACATGGTTGAATACGAGGCGTGCACAGTAGGCCTCAAAATTTCCCTCAAGAAAGTAATTCGATACCTCAATGTCTACAGGGATTCATCACTAATCATCGGTTAAGTACTTATAAAATGGAAAGTCAAGCATGGTAAACTCTTACCCTTCCATGCCCACCGAGAAGAGATAGCTTCCCATTTCTAAGAAATTACTTTCCACTACCTGCCCCGAGCAAAGAATAACCAAGTTGACGCCCTTGCTTCTTTAGCCTCCATGATTAACATGCCCGAAGGAATGGCCATAACCCGTTTCTTTATCTAAAAACAAGACAAACCAACCCACTGCTACCACATTGATCTTGGTATGGAGGAAGATCCCGAGATAGACAACTACTAGTACTATGATATTTGGCGACTCCTCAAACATGGTAGGTATCCCCAAGGATCGGAGAAGAAAGATCGAGTAACTCTCCATAGACTGGATGCCCAGTGTATTGTCTGCGATAAATCATTATTTAAGAGAAACTTCGATGGAACCCATTTGGAGTTCATCACATGGGATGATATTGAAGAAATGATGCAGAAAATCCATAGCAAGGAATGCAAAGCCCACATGAATGGCCATATGCTCGCCAAAAAGATCATCCAATAGGTTTACTACTAGACTATCATGGTTCAAGATTGCACAACCTATGTTCGAAGATGCCTCAAATGCAAATAGATTTCCAACCTACAACACTTGCCTTCGCGGGAATTGTATAACATGACTTCTCACTGGCCGTTCTCCACGCGAGACGTTGACATCATATGGAAAGTTACATAGAAATCATCCAATGATCATGAGTCCATCCTAGTTTCCATTGACTACTTCACCAAATGGGTTGAAGCCGAGTCATACATCGTTCTAAATGCAAAGAAAGTGGCTAAGTTCACTAAGTAGAACATCATTTATCAATATGGGGTCCTGCATAAGGTAGTATCAGACAGTGGGATACATTTTGAGGTAGAAGTTACAGTGTTGGTTGATGAGTATGGAATTCAGAGACAAAAATATTCTCCATACCGACCTCAAACCAATGGAAAAATAGAAGTAGCCAATAAGAATCTCAAATCCATTATCCTCAAGATGATCGAGAATTATTGAGATTCGGCCGATAGGATCCCTTACGCCCTCTGGAGGTACCACACTTCAGTTCAAACATCTGTCGGGGCTAACCTTTACGCTCTATTCTATGACATGGAAGCAGTCCTACTAGTGGATCTAGAAATCCCTTCGCTATGCATCATGATTGAAAGTAGAGTCAGTGAGGACGACTAGCACAAAAGCATCTTGACGAGCTATCCCTTTTGGACGAAAAAAATGTTAAAAGCTCTATATCACATACAAGGGTACCATCTACGTATATCACAATCATTCAACAAGAGAGTCAAGGACTGTGGTGTCCGAGAAGGGGACTTAGCCCTCAAATAAATAGTGGAGCCCACCTAGGACTTTGGAGGGAAATTCAATCCCTATGAGAGCGGCCCATACATTGTGAAGAAGATCCTATCAGGCGCCGCCGCTATGCTCACCGACCTGGATGGAGAAGAAATAGCGCGTCCAGTCAACGTGGAGCGTCTCATGAAACTCTACGCCTAATTTGAAATCTCAACGCACTACAACTCTTCTCATCTCCCTTCTATTAGAAAAAAAAAAAAAAAAACTGGCCATTTTCCCCTAATGAGAACTACATAGGGCCTGATCCTCTAAAAAAATTCGTTCAAAAAAATGAATTTCAAAAAATTTTAAAAACCATGTAGGGACAATTTGTCCATCATTTATTAGTTATGTCATACGCCGCCACACCGTTGAAGAATATTCAAGATCGAATCTACGTCAATGGATCCGAATATCAAAAAGAAGAAGGAATCAGATTTCTGCAGAGTCGGACTGGTCCGCCCAGAATAAAAGAACCGATCCGCCTGCGGACTGGTTCGCCTCATACCCAGACCGGTTCACCTGCTGAAAAGCTAGTACACCCCGGATTACAAGCGAACCGAAGAAGCCAAAAATAAAAAGAACCGATCCGCCTACCCGGACCGATCCGCCTCAGACCCGGACCGGTCCGCCTGGGATAAACTTCAGCAGATCGTGTTCAAATTTTTAAGGCCCAAGACTTCTTATTTAATCCCACTACAGGGAGGTGGTTTAGCAAGACTTCCACACAATTTTCAGAGTACAAAAAACTCTAAGTTTTCACTTGTTGAGTCCCAAGATTCCAGTTTTTGTTGATTCACACAACCTCTCATAATTTTGTGAATCTGTTTGTAACCCTAGAACACAAACCGTTGTTGTTCAACCCTTGTGGAGAAGACCATTCTTCTTCTTCATCGCAGCCCTCCTGGAAAGGGATATTTCCAGCCGCGGACTACAGAATCCGACACCTGAGGGAAATTCTTAGTCACTTGTATTTTCATTGTAATCCGAAATTGTACAGTTACAATATTATAATGAAAATAAATGGTTTTGCCCCTTTGGGGGATTTTTCCTCAATTGTGTGTGTTTGATTAATCTTCATGATCTACTTCTTGATTCAATCACACCTAGTTGCATGTTTAGGGTTTATTTGGGTTAAACTGAATTTAATTATATAATTTCTTATTTGAGCGCACGGACATACTCTTTTCAAATTGGTACCAGAGCGGGTTACGCTAATCTATCGCGTATTCCTAATTTTTCCGCAAAATTTCTCTAAGATATCAATTTTCTGAAAATTTGATTTTTGAAAAAGTGCGTGTTCAAATGGAGAAATCATATAATAAATTGCCTGTTTTTGACGGGATAAACTATGCATATTGGAAAGCCCGAATGAGGTCGTCTTTTAAAGCCATAGATGAAAGGGTTTGGATTTTAGTTGAAAGAGGGTGGACACCTCCCTCCGTCACTGTGGAAAACGTGACTAATTTAAAACCTGTCACCTCTTGGACTGAAGATGAATTTAGATGGTCTTCTTTTAACTCTAAAGGTTTGAGTGCTATTTCCAGTTCCATCACTCCCGATGAGTTCCAACGTATCATGACGTACACCATGTCAAAGGAGGCATGGGATGTTTTACAACTGACCCATGAAGGAACAAATGCTGTGAAAGAGTCTAAATTGCAAAATTTGACAACTCAATTTGAAACCATCACCATGTATGAGACCGAATGTTTTGATGATTTCTATGCTAGACTTTCTTACATTGTTAATACAAGCTTTAATCTTGGTGAACATATTCCTAATGCTAGAGTTGTTAAAAAGATTCTTCGTTCTTTGCCTAAGCGTTTTATCCCTAAAGTCACTGTGCTAAATTCTATGGGCAATTTAAATACGCTAAAATTGGAAGAACTTGTAGGAGATTTGCAAACTTATGAAATCGATATGTTCCCTACAACTTCTAGGTCTAAAAATAAGGGAATTGCACTTAATGCCAAAAGAGAAAAAGAGTGAGGGGTCGGCTAGAAAGAGGGAAGAGTCATATAGAAAGAGAGAAAATAACACATCAGATTCTGAGTGTGATTTTGACTTAGATGATTTGGCTCTTTTTGCAAAAAAATTCAAGAGGATTCTCAAATTTAAGAAAAATGGCAATTTTAAAGATAAAAAGAAATTTGAGAAAAATAAGTTTGAAAAAAAATGAAAAATATTCCAAAAATCCTCCTAAGAAAGAAAGTGAGAGATGCTTTGAGTGCGATGGTAGGGGTCATAGAGCCTTTGAGTGTGCCACTCGTCTGAATAGAGAGAAAGGGAAAGTTGTCCTTAATGCTACTTTTAGCGACGACAGTGAGATCGAGACGATGGATTCAGGAGATGAGTCACCGCATGAGTGTAACTTCACCGCATTCATGGCCAGTCAAGTGAGCACTCCTAGTTCTCTTCACGACGATGAGGATGATGCTTCACAGGGACACCTCGACAGTGAGATCGATGTGAGTGAGGGGGAGGATGACTCAAGTGATAGCGAGAGTGATATTCAACGCGCCTACGCTGAGTTATATTCTGAGTCATTTAAAACTAAAAAACGTAACAAAGCGCTAGTTCTTAAGATCACCGTCTTAGAGGAAGATTTAAGAAAGCCGAGAGAGAGAGAGTCCTCCATCTTCACCGCCCTGAGAGAGAGAGAATCTGCCTGTGTTGAGAAAGAGAGTTTGTTTAGAGAGAGAGAGAGAGTGTTTTTGAGAAAGAGAGAGGGGACTTGACTAAACAAGTTGCTAGTCTTACGAGTGAGATCCATTCCTCTATGGAGACTCGAAAGAAACTTGAAGTCTTTGTTGCCCAGTTGACTCATGATCTTGAGAAAGCATGGGAATTCAAGGTACAAATTGAGGACAGATCAGGGAAAATGGGAAAGATTCTCCTCGGCCCTGATTTAGGTTTTGGTGATAGGCAGGGAATTGGTCATTATGGTGGCTCCACCTCTCAAATTGCACCTGGACCAGTTCCTTAGTTTACTACTACTCCTTATGGTCATCGTTAAAAACCTCGAAGGAGAGTTCGACCGAGAAAAGCAAACTAAGGTCCACCTTTGATTGTGTTCTTTTGTACCTATTGCAAAAGAAAAGGCCACCTTAGGGAGTTTTGCTATAGAATTAGTCCGACACGATGTACTACAGCTCCACGTCAGCATACTGATGATTTTACCAGTCTGGCGAGTTGAGCTTTTAGCTACCACATCTCAGAGTTTGATGGAGGAATTCCGACGGATGCCTTTGTCGTCAGTGAATGCTTCTCACATTCCAGCTAAAACCAGCAACAACAAAGGCAAACAAAAGGTCTCCACTTCTTGGGTGCCTAAGAAATATAAAAAGGCTTTTGTTGTTCATGTTTCTCTCAAAGCACATAATACCTCACAGCGGTATTTTGACAGTGGATGCTCCAGACATATGACAAGTGATGCCTCATTTTTTACATCTCTTGAGGATTATCAGGATGGCAGAGTCATCTTTGGATATGGGAGCAAGTCTAGAATTATAGGTCAAGGTAATATCGAGTTACCTAGTTTTCCTAAGCTAGAAAATGTTTTGTACGTCAAAGGTTTGAAAGAAAACCTTCTATGCATTAGCCAGTTGTGCGACGCTAACTTTGCCGTAAAGTTTAACCGGGACGCGTGTAAGGTCTATTATCAACATGGTAACCTTTTGGTGCAAGGGGTGAGGATAAAGGATAATTGTTATGGGACTGAACCCACATCCTCACTTGTCTGCAAAAGTGCCAAGATCACTCCTATGGATCTGTGGAACCAACGTCTAGGTCACATCAATATTAGAGATCTCACTCGCTTAGCTAAAAAGGACCTAGTACGTGGCTTACCATCTCTTGGAAAGTCAATTCCACTGTTTGTGGACCCTGTCAGTTGGGAAAACAAATTCGGAGCCCTCATAGGAAGTTGCATTCCATTACCACCTCTCGAGTTCTTGAGCTGATTCACATGGATCTTATGGGTCCTACTCGTACCGAGACTTTGGGTGGTAAGAGGTATATCCTCGTGATGGTAGACGATTTCTCCAAATACTCCATTGTAGGTTTTCTGAGAGAGAAATCCGATTCTGTTGAGTTTTTAACGACCAAGTGCCATGTCCTGCAAAATCACCACGGAGTCACTATTAACAGGATACGTAGTGACAACGACACTGAATTCAAGGAAGCAAAGGTAGATGTGTATTGTGATAGCCTTGGGATCAAACATGAGTTTTCTGCTGTGAAGACTCCTCAGCAAAATGGGATTATTGAGACAAAGAATAGAACGATCCAGGAGATGGCTAGATCTATGCTTATAGGTCGTAAAGTTTCTAGGAGATTTTGGGTAGAGGCAGTGTCTACTGCATGACACACGGTGAATAGGGTTTATCTGCGTCCACACACACTTCAGACACCTTATGAATTGTGGACTGGCAAGAAGCCCAACCTGTCATATTTTCGTGTTTTTGGTAGCAAATGCTACATCCTACGAGATATAGAGCAATTAGGAAAGTTTGATTCTCGGATCGACGAAGGAATATTGTTAGGCTATTCATCGAATAGTAGAGCGTATCGAGTTTTTAACCTGAAAAGCTCTAAGGTTATGGAATCAATAAACGTCACCGTGCAAGATGACGAACCTCCAACGTCTATTGATCCTAACCTTCAGTGTGAGGATGAGGATTGTTTTGACAGTGATTTACCTATTCCTCTCCCACACCCTATGGACCCTATTCCTGTGTTAGGGGACACACCCGCTTGGGTTCGCAAGAGTCATGACCCTTCTGCCATTTTTGGTGATCCTACTCTAGGGGTCAAGACTCGTGATCAGCTAGAGAACGTTGTTAGCGATCTTTGCTACACGTCCAAAGTCGAGCCCAGGAATCATAAAGAAGCACTCAAGGATGAACACTGGATATCTGCTATGCTGGATGAGTTGCTTCAGTTTAAAAAGAATAATGTCTCGGAACTTGTCCCCCGACCTAGTGAGACTAATGTGATAGGTAATCGGTGGATTCTTAAGAATAAAATGGATGAAAATGGTACCATAATTCGAAATAAGGCTAGGTTGGTCGCTCAAGGCTACACACTGATAGAGGGTGTAGACTTTGGGGAGACATTTGCTCCTGTTGCGAGGCTTGAGTCTGTCCGTCTACTACTCGCCATCGCATGCCATATTCACTTCAAGTTATATCAGATGGATGTCAAAAGTGCCTTTCTGAATGGCATTCTATAGCAGGAGGTTTATGTGGAACAACCAAAAGGGTTTGAAGACCCTAAGCACCCTGAGCACATTTTTTATCTAAGGAAAGCCTTGTATGGTTAGAAGCAAGCACCCCCTGCTTAGTACGAGAGGCTTACTTCCTATCTCTTAGCTCATGGCCTCAAGAGAGGGGGAGTAGATATGACATTGTTCGTCAGGAAAGATAACGGTGCTATTTTGGTTGCCTAGGTCTATGTGGACGACATAGTCTTTGGATCCACATGCTCCCAGCATGATCACCACTTTGAGGAGGAGATGAAAAGTGAGTTTGAGATGAGCATGGTTAGTGAGCTTACATTCTTCTTTGGTCTCTAGGTTCATCAACTAGAGGATGGGATGTTCATCTCTCAATCCAACTATGCTAGAGACCTGTGACACCCCGCCTAATTAAACATCGGGTGATTAGGCCTTTATTAAATTAAAACAGGTTTCTCAAATGGTTCATTCTTATCATCACTATCGAAAACTTTTTTAATTACTAATCCCTTAAGTAAAATTAGACCGGTGCCAAATTTTATCTTTCTTAAAATAGATAAAACAACCATGCGGAACAAAGTAAAAATAATCATGTACTATAACCCAATCAACAAAGTAAAAGTATAACATAACAAAAGTATTACCGAATAAACCATCGGCTAAAAATCCCAAACAACAATAGAATAACCGTTAGTCTGAAACTAACATCTGAGACTAATACCGAACAACAAGTCCATACATAGAATAGTGTGAGATCCTGTACTAGATCTGAATGAGAGATATCGTCTAGTCAAAATCCTGTAAGCATCCACTGTGTTACAACTCCGAGTCCCTGGAATGGAATCATCATACATGACATCCCTGTGGCTGGACACCTAAAAGGTTTTGAAAATATTTTATAGCAAGAGTTAGTACTCAAAACATTTTGAAAATATTTAGCAAGAGTTTATCGCAATATAAAATGCGGTTATTGATTACACATGTTAGGTTCTCGTACACTCTCTTGAGTTACTCACCCCTCATCTTTTGTGCACACCTAACGTTCTAGACTTAGTTTATCTAGCCATGCCTCCCAAGCTAAATAAAACCAAAGTAGTCAACTGAACTTATCTCTACCCAAGTTCCAGTACCGCCCATACAGTACAACCGTTTCACTAACATCTCGTGTATGTTAATTAATTCTCAAGTAACATTTCATCTATGTTATTTTTCAAGACTTCCCATTTAGTTTCACTAATAAAATTACTACAATTCTCACAATTGTTGACTTCCCACTTGTGTAATTAAGTTTCACTACTTGAATTACTAAATATATTTTCTCTATCTAAAGGTGCATTTCATAATTAAGTTTCACTACTTAACTTACCAATTCAGTATGTATCTTTAAATACATAATATATATCAATCTACCAATACACAGAAGTAGAATATCATCAAGTATATATATTTCACACACAATATATACTAAATATCAATCATTACTATTTTTGCCCTTTTTATACACGTAAAGGACTCCTGGTTCGGAATGATTCATCGACCCCAAGTAAGAATTGGTTCGGAATGATACATCGACCCCAATTATTTATATACACAAATAAATGATTCTTGGTTCGGAATGATACATCGACCCCAAGTGAGAGTTGGTTCGGAATTATCCCTTGACCCCAATTATTTTTAAAAATATATATATATACACATATTCTGGTTCGGAACTCTCTCATCGCGACACCAGTTCAAAGTTTGGTTCGGCATTTCTCATCGACCCCAAACATATAATAACTTTATGTTAGTTCGGAATGTCTCATCGACCCTAACATAATTAACTTAGGTATAATCTCTCTACCTAAAAGATCACATAATTCAGTAGGTACACGCCCGACCTATTAATCATATACGTACGTAATATTTTAATTTCATATATCTACCGTACAATATTCGCTTTATGATTTATCTCATTAATCGTATTTAATTGAGTATTCACACAACTCTAAGGGTCCTAGTTACCGCTTACATATAATTTCAGTAGTTATTTCTTACCCTACTGGTCTATTACTTAAATTGAATTTACTTCGCCCCGTAACTCAATTTCCGAAATCCCCGATACTCTACTAAATCCAATTATTCTCCTCGGTCCGTAATCCAAGCCCTACAACCAATGGCCTTATTGGATCGCAACAATATTCCTAGTGGTCTTATTCTCACTACCATATAAGTATAATGTAAATCCTAGAATACTCATTCATTCCCGAACTCAATGAAAAATTAAACACAAAATTTTCGGGAAACAGCTTGCGTCAATCGATCGACGGCTGGGTTCGATCGATTGACATAGTCGATCGATCGATAGTTCGAGATCGATCGATCGATCGAACAGGGACAGACGTAGTTGTCTTCTTCGTTAAGATTTTTCCTCCATTAACAAACCTTCAAACTCCATTATAGTCCACCAAACTTTGACCCAACGATCCTAACATATTTCCACATATACTAGGACATTTTCTAACGTGTCAAATACATCAAAACTCCAATTACTTTAGAGGAATAATGAATTAAAATCCAGAATTTCTTAAAACCCTAGTTATTTTTCTTCCCATATTATCATTCAAAATCCATGTTTTAATCCGAAAAATCATCAAGTCTAATCTGAATCTTAAACCTCTACATAAGATAAATCATTCTACATGCGATTCCTATCCCAACATGTATAAATATCATCTTTCTCCAATCAAAATAATGATTTAAACAACACTATTCAAAAACCCTACACATGGGTATTATAACTTTACAATTTTTGCAATAAACAACTTGCCTTATGATCATTAGGGTCTGATTTCGTGGTTGTTGTTGATGATTGATGATCTTCATCCTTCAATCCTTCTTCGCCAACAAGTTTATGGTAAAAATCCCTTTGAATCCTTCCCAAATCTTCCCTTTTCCTTAGAAAGTTGTGCCTCTATTCTCTCTAATGGTATTGGTGTCATCATGGGTGTTCTAACCCTATTTCCTCTATCATACGGCTGATATAAAACTCTCAATTTCGTAGGTCTCCATACCCTCTTATGGTAAAAGACCAAAACGCTCCTCAACGGTCTCGGTTTAGTCCAAAATTACCCCTGGACTCAACTAGTACCCCCGGGTATACTATTTTGACTAATTTGACCCTTCCGGACTCATCGGTGACCTCAAAATTATCATTTGAGTAACTTAACAAATATTACTCGTTCTCACCCCAACACGATCTACACGCGTTAAGTAACTATTTACCACTCGCACTAAGTAAATAAAATGAGACAATATAAACCGGTATCTATCTCCCGATTGACATTCCAAAATCACAATTTTTAATATATTCCATTAAATTACTCCTCTTCCGTAATTTTAATTAAGCTGTATTTTCTCATTTAATTCTCCAATTTAATTAAATAAAATATTCAAAAAATACGGGGTATTACATACTTCCCCCCATTGCAAAGGAATTTCGTCCTCGAAATTTGGATAAGGCTGGTATTAAGGCTAAGGACCTTAAATATAATTGCATCCTCTAATACTCAATACCAAATCATAACATCCTAACGGTCGCCCCAAGTACATGCCTTGCTTCATTATAAATTCTTATCGCATGTTACCCATGCCGCATATATCATAATTAAGTCTCACTACTTAATTCCTCATAGATTTTCCCAATCCAACGTTAATTCTTGAAATTAAGTTTCTCCCTACTTAATTTACTCATTTGATGTATATCTCTATATAACATCTACGTGTCTACTATCACTCATAAGTAGAATATTATAAGGTATATATTTCACACACAATATATACTTTAAAGAAAAATTGGTCCGGCAAAAATCATCGGCCCCAATAATCCTATCATTTACATTGGTCCGGGAATCCCTCGACTCCAAGGTAAATGTAAAGCACACGTCGGTTCAGACCTTCCGTCGATACCAATATTTATCATCGATTTGGTTCGAAAAATCATCGACCCCAAATCGATCCCGCATGTATTGGTCCAGAACATCATGGACCCCAATACAGAGATTAAGCACACTTACTATCGCACATAATTAGGAAAATCAATAGGTATATATATCTTACACATAACAATACTATCAACACTTATTTTATAATCACCCCCTTCTATAACACTTTTGGGGTTATTGGCTCGGAATCCCACCTCAATCACCAATAGTGATTGGTTATATGGCCTCGGAATCACATCTCGAGTACCAATATGTATATATATCTCATCGCACATGAGTAGACAATTTGTGAGCCATATATTTCACATTTCATATACCCTAAAATGTCACAATCCAATAGAATGTCCTCATATCACACGTTAAGGACTAAAAGTTCGACATGTCTCCTCGAACCACACCCAAAGTACATGTATTGTTCGTAATCGGTACCCACGAACCTAATCCTCATGTACAGTCCATAAAGACACTCACTCTACCTATAAATATGCTCATATAGGTATACATCCAACCTAGGAATTTATCAGTGGGCTCCTCCAAAATTCCACTATCAGAAGGGTGTATCATCATTCTTTCTCACTAACATTGAGTCGTAGGTAACACAACATACTCAAAATAAGACTTTATCTCTATTCCTTCCTGACCATCTCTCACAGGGTGGAATTTTAGGATTTCATCCTGATTCACAATCATGTAGGGAGGCACCGTGCACTCTCCCTTTTCAACTACATACTAATCCATCCCGGTCACCCCATTTCGCTACCCCAACGAAATGTTGGCTTAATTATGATGTTCACAACCCATCAATAATTTATAAGTCTTTCTCATTCCATCATTGGAAATGTAGGTTCACTACCACATTCCGGTTGCTCATTTCGAGTCTATCTCGCTCTATTAACTAGAGGTGAATCTGGAGACAATCTCACTATGTCTCTCCTCAACATCGCTTCCCACTTACGTCATCTTTCCTCAAGTGGTACTCTATTCCCCTTTTTCTCCGAGTTTATTATACTTTACAATCCGTGCACTCTTCGCAATTGGCGCACTTTTAGGGGTTGGTTACTTTAAGAATCTACATTTTAGTAACACGTAAGTCACTCACAACACTCAGTCAAGTAGAACCCTTTTCTACTTCTTCACCACAGTTAGGTCTCCCATATCAAGAGATAACCTTTGAACGGTTTCCCACCAACTTTCATCCCATAGGGTGTGCTGGATCTCTCAGCACATATAATCTTGGATCATCGTCTATCTCCCATGACGTTCAACCCATTTCATCAATACGACTTCTTTCCTAATTTCCCCACCGTCGTACAAAAATTTTTGCATCCCTTTATCTCAGATGTCTAAGGAATCCAATTGACTAGGGCGCCCATACACCCTTTTCTCCATGCACATTTGCAAAAACAGTGTAAATGTCGCACCCGTAACACGCTTTTCTTCAACTCCAGTCTAGTCTACACGACGTGACGACAATCTTGTGGGTATTCTCAATACCCTATAGACCAAAAATAAAATCTTTGCCCACAAAGTCCCACTTATCCCTTCGTGGTGAGGTAAGCCTTTCAGTGTTTCTCCACAACACTACCGGCTCCACTGATGCCCTAGCATCTAACAATGTCCCTTCTCCTGATGTGCATAAAAATTCAGTCGTATTCCCTTTCGCAACCGAACTTAAACAAGGGACTTCTACCCATGTATTCTTACTGAGCATTGTCGGAACAACACATAGTCAAGATACTCAAATTTCATTCCTCGACAATATGTGCAACCATACCCCAATATTTCTAAAGGAGTCAAGTGGCACTGCGCTTATACTATCACTAAGTCCTTAGCACTAATTACAACAGCAAGCTCGATCTCTCCGCTCAGCATTCATACGACATACATTTACTCACATCATTTAGTTTCCTATACACCGGAATCAATTACTATGAGACATTCATAATCCCTGAAGTCCCTCACCTATTGATGAATAATGACAACTCGACCCTCCTTCAGGTGAGGTATCGTCACATACCCCATTCACTCGAGGCTAAAACCCATATACTTCCTTATCCATCGCTCTGGTGGTTCAGATAGTTTTTGGACATAACGCGCTTGTCCTCTTCGGAATGCAAAACTTATTAGAGTTATTATTTCCTCAAATAACTTCAAGCTAAAATAAAACGCGTGGCCCTACAAACCACACTAGACATCTTTACAAAAATCCCCTTACTCCAGGCCACACTGACCGGTTTGGGGTATCCCTCCTCTCGAACTTAGTAGCCTCGATTCTGAGCACTATCATCCTGGTTCCCTTAGTTCTATTGACCAAGAGGAACGCACTATAGGGCTTAACTGTCCCGACTTAGAATCTAATCATTAAATTCTCTAGTGGGTTTCCACTTATGGTTTGTACCACCATTACATTCAGTCTTACTCTTTGACAAAATCTTTAAACTCTCTTAACTTCGCTCCCTAGGAGCATTTACCCCAACCTTGTAAGAAGTACCATACTGCCTTCATATACATAAGTCGTTCAAGAAGAGTTTTACCAAAAATTTCGAATTACAACTCAAGAGTCCATTCTCTCAAGGGCTCTTTTTCCCTTATACATATCTCCTCGGTACAAGTTCACTTCAATGGATAAATTTATCTCTCACGAATGGCCTCTACCAGTCTTTCACGTGATGGGTTATGGTATTTCCATTCTCTTCGCTTCTGAATCATCATTGGAGAACTTTGCAGTTAAACTATACATATGGTTCCTCTATTTGTATACGGACCCTCGGTCCGGATGTGGTGACTGGTATCCCTTCCACGTTGCCTCAAAAATTTTACCCAAATTTTCACTTCTGGGTATTTCAACTCTATCCCTAAATGCCAAATCCTCTGTACGTTCTACTTCCATTGGTTACCATGCACAGTCGCCATTTTATCACATATTACAGCTCGTTCTCATCAAAAATTTCTTCAGACTCCCTCCCACTATCACTTCATTGGGCGGGTCGAGATTAGCATTCCACCTTGCCGTCGCGACACTTGGAAAATGCCTGCTATGCCTCAATAACCCTTGCAGCATCTACTTCCATTACACGCTAGGAGTGACCTCGACAACGGTCATCGCTCCTATGATTACGATCTTCGAACACCCCATGCTTTATGCCGAGCTCCTCCCACCTACAGTCCTTCTAACGCCAATGCTAGTCCTACCACCATATTCGACGTACCGTGCCCAATCGAACTCGTATATATAACACTACATCTTCTAAATAGCAGGAGAACGTAAACACGTACGTAGAGGAGTACAATAATCCTAAGATAGGGCTCTATAGCAATCAAACAATACGCTGAAAACGTAGTAAGCCGTACAGTTCCTATGGATACTAGAACCTGATGCTCTGATACCATCTGTGACACCCCGCCTAATTAAACATCGGGTGATCAGGCCTTTATTAAATTAAAATAGGTTTCTCAAATGGTTCATTCTTAGCATCACTGTCGAAAACTTTTTTAATTACTAATCCCTTAAGTAAAATTAGACCGGTGCCAAATTTTATCTTTCTTAAAACAGATAAAACAACCATGCGGAACAAAGGAAAAATAATCATGTACTATAACCCCATCAACAAAGTAAAAGTACAACAGAACAAAAGTATTACCGAATAAACCATCGGCTAAAAATCCCAAACAACAATAGAATAACCATTAGTCTGAAACTAACATCTGAGACTAATACCGGACAACAAGTCCATACATAGAATAGTGTGAGATCCTGTACTAGATCTGAATGAGAGATATCGTCTAGTCAAAATCCTGTAAACATCCACTGTGTTACAGCTCCGAGTCCCTGGAATAGAATCATCATACATGACATCCTTGTGGCTGGACACCTAAAAGGTTTTGAAAATATTTTATAGCAAGAGTTATTACTCAAAACATTTTGAAAATATTTAGCAAGCGTTTATCAGAATATAAAATGCGATTATTGATTACACATGTTAGGTTCTCGTACACTCTCTTGAGTTACTCACCCCTCATCTTTTTTGCACACCTAACGTTCTAGACTTAGTTTATCTAGCCATGCCTCCCAAGCTAACTAAAACCAAAGTAGTCAACTGAACTTATCTGTACCCAAGTTCCAGTACCGCCCATACAGTACAACCGTGTCACTAACATCTCGCGTATGTTAATTAATTCTCAAGTAACATTTCATCTATGTTATTTTTCAATACTTCCCATTTAGTTTCACTACTAAAATTAGTACAATTCTCACAATTGTTGACTTCCCACTTGTGTAATTAAGTTTCGCTACTTGAATTACTAAATAGATTTTCTCTATCTAAAGGTGCATTTCATAATTAAGTTTCACTACTTAACTTACCAATTCAATATCTATCTTTAAATACATAATATATATCAATCTACTAATACACAGAAGTAGAATATCATCAAGTATATATATTTCACACACAATATATACTAAATATCAATCATTACTATTTTGCCCTTTTTATACACGTAAAGGACTCCTGGTTCGGAATGATTCATCGAACCCAAGTAAGAATTGGTTCGGAATGATACATCGACCCCAATTATTTATATACACAAATAAATGATTCTTGGTTCGGAACGATACATCGCCCCCAAGTGAGAGTTGGTTCGAAATTATCAATCGAACCGAACTATTTTTAAAAATATATATATATATACACATATTCTGGTTCGGAACTCTCTCATCGCGACACCAGTTCAAAGTTTGGTTCGGCATTTCTCATCGACCCCAAACATATAATAACTTTATGTTAGTTCGGAATGTCTCATCGACCCTAACGTAATTAATTTATGTGTAATCTCTCTGCCTAAAAGATCACATAATTCAGTAGGTACATGCCCGACCTATTAATCATATATGTACGTAATATTTTAATCTCATATATCTACCGTACAATATTCGCTTTACGATTTATCTCATTAATCGTATTTAATTGAGTATTCACACAACTCTAAGGGTCCTAGTTACCCCTTACATATAATTTCAGTAGTTATTTCTTACCCTACTGGTCTATTACTTAAATTGAATTTACTTCGCCCCGTAACTCAATTTCCGAAATCCCCGATACTCTACTAAATCGGATTATTCTCATCAGTCCGTAATCCAAGCCCTACACCCAATGGCCTTATTGGACCGCAACAATATTCCTACTGGTCTTATTCTCACTCCCATATAAGTGTAATGTAAATCCTAGAATACTCATTCATTCCCGAACTCAACGAAAAATTAAACACAAAATTTTTTGGAAACAGCTTGCGTCCATCGATCGACGACTGGGTTCGATCGATCAACATAGTCGATCGATCGATAGTTCGAGATCGATCGATCGATCGAACAGGGACAGACGCAGTTGTCTTCTTCGTTAAGATTTTTCCTCCATTAACAAACCTTCAAACTCCATTATAGTCCACCAAACTTTGACCCAACGATCCTAACATATTTCCACATATACAAGGACAGTTTCGAACGTGTCAAATACATCAAAACTCCAATTACTTTAAAGGAATAATGAATTAAAATCCAGAATTTCTTGAAACCCTAGTTATGGTGTTCTTCCCATATTATCATTCAAAATCCAGGTTTTAATCTGAAAAACCATCAAGTCTAATCTGAATCTTAAACCTCTACATAAGATAAATCATTATACATGCGATTCCTATCCCAACATGTATAAATATCATCTTTCTCCAATCAAAATAATTATTTAAACAACACTATTCAAAAACCCTACACATGGGTATTATAACTTTATAATTTTTGCAATAAACAACTTGCCTTATGATTAGTAGTGTCTGATTTCGTGGTTGTTGTTGATGATTGATGATCTTCATCCTTCAATGCTTCTTCCCCAACAAGTTGATGGTAAAAATCTCTTTGAATCCTTCCGAAATCTTCCCTTTGCCTTAGAAAGTTGTGCCTCTCTTCTCTCTAATGGTATTGGTGTTGTCATGGGTGTTCTAACCCTAATTCCTCTATCATACAGCTGATATAAAACTCTCAATTTCGTAAGTCTCCATACCCTGTTATGGTAAAAGACCAAAACGCCCCCGAACGGTCTCGATTTAGTCCAAAATTACCTCGGGATTC